>CM075021.1:19441521-19458343 GCA_037576675.1 Pangasius sanitwongsei
GCAGTATAGTAGTGTGTACTACAGCAGTGTGCAGTATAGTAGTGTGTAGTAAAGTAGTGTGCAGTATAGTAGTGTGTACTGCAGCAGTGTGCAGTATAGTAGTGTGTACTAAGGTAGTGTGCAGTATAGTAGTGTGTACTACAGCAGTGTGCGGTATAGTAGTGTGTACTACAGCAGTGTGCAGTATAGTAGTGTGTACTGCAGCAGTGTGCGGTATAGTAGTGTGTTCTACAGCAGTGTGCAGTATAGTAGTGTGTAGTAAAGTAGTGTGCAGTATAGTAGTGTGTACTACAGCAGTGTGCAGTATAGTAGTGTGTAATAAAGTAGTGTGCAGTATAGTAGTGTGTACTACAGCAGTGTGCAGTATAGTAGTGTGTACTGCAGCAGTGTGCGGTATAGTAGTGTGTACTACAGCAGTGTGCGGTATAGTAGTTTGTACTGCAGCAGTGTGCGGTATAGTATTGTGTACTACAGCAGTGTGTAGTATAGTAGTGTGTAGTAAAGTAGTGTGCAGTATAGTAGTGTGTAGTAAAGTAGTGTGCAGTATAGTAATGTGTACTACAGCAGTGTGCAGTATAGTAGTGTGTCCTACAGCAGTGTGCAGTATAGTAGTGTATTCTACAGAAGTGTGCAGTATAGTAGTGTGTACTAAGGTAGTGTGTAGTAAAGTAGTGTGCAGTATAGTAGTGTGTACTACAGCAGTGTGCAGTATAGTAGTGTGTAGTAAAGTAGTGTGCAGTATAGTAGTGTGTACTGCAGCAGTGTGCAGTATAGTAGTGTGTACTAAGGTAGTGTGCAGTATAGTAGTGTGTACTACAGCAGTGTGCGGTATAGTAGTGTGTACTACAGCAGTGTGCAGTATAGTAGTGTGTACTGCAGCAGTGTGCGGTATAGTAGTGTGTTCTACAGCAGTGTGCAGTATAGTAGTGTGTAGTAAAGTAGTGTGCAGTATAGTAGTGTGTACTACAGCAGTGTGCAGTATAGTAGTGTGTAATAAAGTAGTGTGCAGTATAGTAGTGTGTACTACAGCAGTGTGCAGTATAGTAGTGTGTACTACAGTAGTGTGCAGTATAGTAGTGTGTACTACAGCAGTGTGCAGTATAGTAGTGTGTAGTAAAGTAGTGTGCAGTATAGTAGTGTGTTCTACAGCAGTGTGCAGTATAGTAGTGTGTAGTAAAGTAGTGTGCAGTATAGTAGTGTTTTCTACAGCAGTGTGCAGTATAGTAGTGTTTTCTACAGCAGTGTGCAGTATAGTAGTGTGTACTACAGCAGTGTGCAGTATAGTAGTGTGTTCTACAGTAGTGTGCAGTATAGTAGTGTGTACTACAGTAGTGTGCAGTATAGTAGTGTGTAGTAAAGTACTGTGCAGTATAGTAGTGTGTACTACAGTAGTGTGCAGTATAGTAGTGTGTACTACAGCAGTGTACAGCAGCATGAGTCAGTCAGTCGCACAGATATTAAACTCTGCCCGGCTGAAGCCCCGCCCGCGCATGCGCGCAAGGCGATTTTCGAAAAAAGCGGTCGCTTGAGGAAATACAGCTGATTTTATAGGAGTTTATCAATAGGAAAATAGCGCACTATTTCAGACATACATACACACACATACGCACACTGATACATACATTTCTACACGGACTCTGTGGAGATTGTCGGAGTTTCTGCGCTGTTTATCGGATTAAAGTGGCGGATTTGGTGAAACTTTAATCTGGGTAAGTATCTTAGTTTCCTGTGTGACTTCCTCCATTCTTTACTTTCCACACACACACACTTTAATGTCAAGCTGTACTTCAATGTACACACTTTAATGTGTGTGTGTGTGTGTGTGTGATTATATATCACATTAGTTTGCATATATATATATATATATATATATATATATATATATATATATATATATATATATGTGTGTACTATCCGTTTTAAACCAGTGGGTTGATGGAGATCACCTGTGTGTGTGTGTGTGTGTGTGGCAGCTTTACTGGGGAAGTTTTGTACAGTTTTACGGTTGTTAATGCTGAGGAAATTAAACACAGTGGGGTTTGTGTGTGTTTGTGTGTGTGTGTGACAGAGAGAGAGTAATATATATATATATATATATATATATATATATATATATATATATATATATATATATATAAAAGTGCGTGTAGTGTTCAGGCTTATTGAGGGTGTGTTGAGTGTTCGGGTGTGTATGAGTGTTACAACAGAGTTAATTAGGTGTGTGTGTGTGTGTGTGTGTATGTTGGAGGGGATCTGCCACGACCCTGACCAGGATAAAGTGCTTACTTAAAAGTGAGCGAATGATATAATTTTATCATCATATCATCACCAGCACTTTTATAACACACACACACACACACACACACACACACGTCACTGTCAGGGTTTCACTGTGGCTCAACAGCAGCTTTCGGGAGGTGTCCATACAGATTGACGTGTTGACCTGTTAGCACTGACAGCAGTGGCGTGGTTCAGTAACATTTGCAGAGGTAGCTTATGTGTTTTTTATAAACAGAAGATTGTTGTTATAGTTCCAAGTTACTGCTCATCACTGGTTCTGCCTTTAACAGTAAAGTGTTGGCCAGACTGTAGTTAAAACGGTGCTCATTAACACATTGCTGTAGTGCTACTGCTAGGGAACTGTGTGGAGCCTTTATCCAGCTACACACTACACACTACACAAGGAGAATGCTACCTACTACTCTAACCCTAACTCCAACAACACGGAGTCATTTAAAGCATCTGTGACTAGTTACATCAGTAAGTGAAATCCATGTTGTTACTGCTTTAAACACCATCATCTCAAATGTAAAGCAGAAACTGGAAAACACATGACTTGGGCACAGGGATGAACACCCTGAGATCAGATGACAGTATTCAGGATAGCAAGAAATTAAAATCCATGACCCCTTCTGGAGGCTGAAGACACATGATGGATGTGGAAGGGGATTACGGTCAACACCCTCTACTGAAAAACACTTTGCCCTCCCAGATTTGCTGAATGACTTGTGAGCACAGAACAACAAGCCATCTTCACCTACTTCTTAACTGATGGATGTTTTATACCGTAATAGAAGGGAATTAAGTTCTGTCCCTGTAACCTAAAACCCAACCGGCCTGGCTTCAAACTGTCACACTCCACAGAAACTGCTGCATGCCAACAGAACAGTTATCTTTTCTCTCCGGGAAGCTTCAGCAAAGTTAGACAGAGTTAACCAACAGGACTAACCTGCTGTAAGTGCCTTGCAAATGCCAGGATAACATGCTTACTGAAGATAGATGGATGAATGAATTAGTGGTTTACTTGCTGGAGTTATTACAGTAACACTACTTTGGTGATGTATATAAAGCACGTTAAATTCCACACTCAGTGCACAGCACTGTTTATTGTTTTTGTTGATGTGTGCATGTGTTTGAATATGTATACACGCACACGCGCACACACGCGCGCACACACAGAGCTTGTTTGTAGTTTGGTGTGGTCATGTGACTTAGCGCTGTCCGGAGAGAGACGGTCTGTTTGTTTATTGTTTATTTCCAGCTGTGAGATTTAAACCTCATTTTATCCTCTCAGTAAATAAGTGTATAATGTTTATTACAACATTTCACAGAACTTTAATCTCATTTAACCTCATTCTAGAGTTTGCTGTGTGTTTGCCTGCTGAGCAGCTGTTCTGCGCTGGTGAGTTTACACAGCTCTCATTTTCACAGTGTTCGGTATCATCAATAGGCCTATGCTGATATAAAACTTTTATATTGTGACAGTTGCCTGTTTATGATATTACTTTTACTGTTTACAGTGTTTAAAAATGACTGCATTTTCACCTGTCAGACTTTTAACTGAGATGAGTCACGTCACTCTCTGACTAAAGACTGCTTTATTTTTCTGTGCATGAAATGTTGAGATGTTGTGTGCAGATGTTCACAGCAGTGTCTGGCAAATTATTTCACACGTAATGTCAATGCGTCCACTGTGGGGCAGTGTGACGTGTACCAAATACACATATACAGAAAATCAGAGTTTGGAGAAAGTCAGAGTTTTTCACTGTGGTAGAGAGAATGGAGAGAGAATTTAGTCGTTTACACTGTACTTGAACATTTATGATAACAATTATGCTGAAAAGATTTTATTGCTAGTATTCTTATTGTCATTGTTCATGCTCACCTCTTCACCTAAGGTTTTCTCCTCTCACTCCAACAACTGTCATGTCTTTGCATTTGTAATGTTCTGATGATTTAATGTGCATTTAATGGCTCATTGCTTACTCAAACTGTTCCATGTAGCTTTAGGTCTGCTCCTGTGCCCTCTGCTTTGGAACTCGTCCCAACTGTCTGAGTGGTTTGGGTCTAATGTCAGGCTTTAGGGCAGGAATTTTCTAAAAAAATCTTTTGACAAATGGCTCCAAATGGACATTATGAATTTTGTGTGAATTATTATTTTTTTAATTCTATATTTATCATATAGGATTACTGTAAGATTTGAACATTTTATTATGTCATTAACATACAGATGTAAGAGACTAAAAGAAACAAAGGAATATTCCTTGCACTGACATACCAGTCCAGTGGGAAGGGATGTGTTGTTATAGGAAAATGATCCACATCAGGGAGGTGTGATACTAGATACTGGTTTTGCAGCATTGTTCACACACTCATCTGCCTATCTTAGGTACATTTGGAAGATTTAAACATGACATTCACTAGATGGGACGTCAGAGCCAAAACATCCCTGTTCATCCGGTTTCCAAGTCGAACTGTAAAATGTTTAGTGATTTTATGCACAGCGACGTTAAACAAGCTAAAGAGCTGAACTACACTAGTGCAGCATGTCAGGATAGTGAAAAATTGATTTAAGTGTGGCTTGTCTGAATGTGCCTCCCAGTAACATTGCAAAATATTAGCACACAAATTCCATCTTTGATATTTCTAATATTAACTTATAAAAAAAAAATGAATGAAACAAAGGAGGACATCTTGAGTTTCTCTCACAGCCCCATGTCTGGGAACCCCCTGGTTTAGGGTTTAGTGTTTTAGGATTTAGGGAGGGTAGAGTTCAAGATTAGTTTATGGGTTTCTAGAATCTATAAAATCACTGCAAGGATCAGTCAGAAACATGAACTCAGTTTTCCAAGATCCTCAGAAAATCACATCATAACCTAAATCAATCAATAATATGAACACCATTTCAGCTACTACATGAACTACAGATGATAAACTACAGACTTCATTATCTGACCAATTCCATTACACTTATCCTTGTTTTCAATTATGGGACTTTTGATCAAGCATACCCGTGCTGACTTTGTATTCCCATGAACAGCTACCAAATGCACACATTGTACACACTTTTAAATAACCCAGACAATCTTCAGTTTTCTTTTTGCAAAATCTGACTTTTGGTTTCTGCCAGTGATGATTGTGAATATTTTGGTCCAATTGACATTTTGGTCTTGACATGATTCTATATAGTTTACAAGTTTGACCTAGCCTAGTGTATTCTGTTTGGTGATTTCCCAACCCTTGCCTGTCTTTCGCTCCAGGTTTGCACCTTTTTTGTTGTCTGCACTGATTTTTTTTTTAATAAACTTGCATTTGCATTCAAGTCCTGTGCGATCTTCCGACAGAAGAATTTCATGCATGAAGCGGGTTTTGGCGATTTTCGTCAGGTTCTGTCTGCACAAGGGCAAGGTGTAAGGGAACAACAACAGCTGGCCATCACCCACTCCATGCTAGATGAGCTAGCTTAACACTTAAAGCAGTTAGATTTCCTTCCTTTTGCTGCATGGAAGCAAAATCAAATCTACATAGCACACCTGAGTATCATGGGTCCCCACTAAGGTTTCCTGTGACAGTGCTCTTTGTACTTCTCTGCTCAAGAGTTTACCTCAGACAACAACACTGCTCAAGTCTTGTTACTCACAGGCAAAGCACTATCCTGTTCAGTATGGTTTCAGTATGTTGTCTGATCCTGTAATAAATGTCTTAGTCATTTTAGCAATGTTTTTCTTTATCACGGTCATGAAGGCAAGGAGGAAGGAAAGTGTCTCCTCTCTTTAAAATAATGACCTGAATATATGTTAGAGTTCAGAATATTCACAGTAGGCAGCAGTTGGAGTGGGCCAGCACTCATCATAGCTTTTTGTGAGGGTTTTAAGGTTGATGTTCTCAATTCAATTTCAATTCAGTTATATTTGTATAACACGTTGTCTGATAGACTGCAAGGTAGCTCTGTAAAAAGCCAGCCTGCAAGGGTCCTATGAGATCCTGAGAGACCATCTCAACAAGTATCAGATTTTTGTAAAAGTACTAAAGGCTAAGTAGTTTTCTGACATCATCAGCACAATCAATGGCATTTACATTTATGGTATTTGGCAGACGCCCTTATCCAGAGCAACTTACAATTATCGCGTTTATACAACTGAGCAGTTGAGGGTTAAGGGCCTTGCTCAAGGGCCCAGCAGTGGCAGCTTGGCGGTGCTGGGACTTGAACTCTCAACCTTCCGATCAGGAGTCCAACATCTTAACCACTGAGCTACCACTTCCACTGGCAGCTTGAATCCTTCGGCCGTACCTCACCCAGATACATCAGTTGTATTAGAACAATTCCGTTTTAACGTCGCCACTATGATTGAGAGCATAAGGTCTCATATTCAGCATCCTGTCCATGATCCCTCTGCCACATTGCTCCAATTCAAACTGCTCTCTCTCCATAATATGGGTGATATTATCTCTCACATGAAGCCCAGCACCTGTCTCCTTGATCTTGTATCCACTTTCCTTCTTAAGCAACTGTGGGATCCTCTCAGCCCAAGCATAACACCTGCGTTACGACTGTGACAGTGTCCACAATAGTTTTTAGTCCGCACAGTGTCAAGCAATAGTTTTTCATATACTCAAACAATGTAACCAGGACCCCTGTAAACTATCCTACTGCAGACCCATATCCAAGTCGCCTTTTCTTTCCAAGGTGCCAGAAAAAGCTGTTTTCAGTCAACTCACTGCCTATCTCAACAAAAATCGTGTACTGAAATTATTCCAATTAGGTTTTATGGCTTTTCATAGTACTGACTTGGCTCTACTGAGAGTGATAAACAGTATTCTTTTATCAGTTGATGCACGGCAGGTTTTTCACCTTGGTTTTCTAGTGCAGCTTTCGACACTAGCGATCATAAAATTCAGGGTTTTGCCCTTTAGTGGTTAAACAACTTCTTGGATATGCTGCCTTTAGGTTCCATTTTTCAGATCTATAATATATCCTTCCATTGTTTTGTCAACTGTACACAGTTTCCTACTAAAACCTGACAATAGCTCTTCAGTGAAAACCCTGATCAGTCCAGAGGACAAAAAAATGCTGGATGGTTAATAACTTCCCTAGTAAATAATAAAGTCCCTAGTCAGAAAGCTGTGAGTACTATCTGACTCTGCCCTAAGCTTCAATAAACAAATAAACTCCATCGTGAAAGCTGTTTTTCCAGCTGAAATCTATTTCTGAACTAAAAACCTTTGTATCAGCTAGATGGAAATTGTTATTCATGTTTTTATTATGTCCCTACCCAGATGAGGATGGGTTCCCTTTTGAGCCTGATTCCTCTCAAGTTTCCTTCCTTTCTTCCTTACTCAGGGAGTTTTTCCTCACCACCATTGCCTCTGGCTTGTTCATTAGGGATAAATTTAAAGTAAAACTTTATATCTGGATTGCTGTAAAGCTGCTTTGTGACTTAGCGCTATGAAAAAAAATTGAACTATGTCTCGTTAAGGCTAAGTTAACTCCCTCTATTTGGAAGTCTCTCAATCAGTTTTATCCAAAACTACACCTTCTCCAGAATCTTACTGGAACCAGGAAGAGAGAGCACATCTCTTCTGTTCTGGCATCTCTTCACTGGCTTCCTGTAAAGTAGAGAATAGAATTTAAAGGAAGGATTGAAATAGAAATAGAATTGAAATGAAGGCTAACATGTGCTTCCTCCAGACACATGAAGCCAGCTAACCACCTTTTGAACTGCTGCTCATGCCGTGTCACAGGGCAGCATAACACACTCCAGGAAAGTGCTGTCTGCCCTTTTCAGCTTACATGAACTCACAGACACCCACATTTGGCTACTTTCTATGTGACTGACAGGGGAGAGAGTAGATGGCTGTGGCTATAGAGTAGAGGCTCATGGCTAAATTAAAAACTTTTTTAGTAGTTTTATAGTTTTAATTGGATGTAAGCTTTATTACAAAGGTTTGTTTTGTATTTCAATACAAGTGCCACTTCACTGAGAAAAAAATAAGTGCCACAGGGCAGAGGCAGGAATCAAACCCCCAACCCTGGAGGCAAACTTGCTAACCACTAAGCCACTGTGCACCCCATTTCCGCTATATCTCTGATAGGTCTGTTTTGTTTTTTCAGCCTAATGACGGCCTCCTTCACTTGCAACGACACGTCTTTGGACCGCATATTGATCCCATGAACAGCTACCAAATCCAAATTGAATGCTTAGAATCAGCTCCAGACTTTTTATCTGCTTAATTTGTCATGAAATAACGAGGAAACACACCTGGCCATGAAACTGCTTAGCAGTCAATTGTCCAATTACTTTTGAGCCTGTGAAAATGGAAGCACTCTGTAAAGATTGGCTGTAATTCCTAAACCATTCATGCAATATCTTGTGTTAAACCCCTTGAATTAAAGCTGAACATCTACACTTCAGTCACAATATAATATATTGTATGTATGATGTGTGTGTGTGTGTGTGTATACCAAATGCAGTGTAAAATTATGTTGAATGACTTTGCATAGCAAACTGTTTAAAATAGATCAGGTGTGTGTATGCAGAAGAGAAAATTCAGGCTAGCACAGCTCTGTGTTTACTTCCAGGGTTTGCTCTTCAGATGAGGATTCAAAGAAAAAAAAAGATGATGCGAGACTGCTAATTGTTCATTTTGATTAGTAGCTACTGCCGTTTTCCTGATTAGCTTTATGACATAATTATAAACTTTAAAGAAAATGTGTGAAAATTCATAATGCCAACACCAAAAAATGAAGTAACTATGAGACTGTTTCCTAAGCCAGGGATTGATTAACTCCAGGGGGAAAAGCGCATATAGGGAGACTTGGCCTGCCACATACTTAGGCTGTAAATTTTTTGGGCTTCAGAAACTACAGAGAATTTCCATGTTTTAAAAATATGATTACTGTACCGAGTTACCATGTGACCACTAACATTGAATACAAAACTGGAAATAATATTCCATATTAAGTAAGGTCTAGAGGAACCATACTTCATGCTATTCATAACAACAGCCTTTTTAACATTGTGCCTTTTATGTTGTGATAAAGGTTTGTATTGCTGGGTTTGTTCGTTATAACTATGGGCAGACAAGTTTTGTAACATGACGTTTTTGTGCATGTTTCACAACTGCACATACCTCGTTCGTTTATATTTAGTTGCCTCTGTAAATTTACAGAATCAGGGATGAACAGAAGCTCCTAAATGAAACCGGTGCAGTATGGGGAAGTTTTTGTTGCTTAGTCTATGTGTTCATTATTACACACACACATACATATATATTCCTCATGTTATTGTTATTTGTAATTTTATTATTATATGTCTCGCTGTCTTATTGGTATGTGTGTTCTGGAAGCTTCATACCAAGACAAATTCCTTGTGTGTGTGAGCAATAAAAGCTCTTTCTGATTCTGATTCTGAAGAATGTTTGTGTTATATCAGTGTCAGTGATGGTCTGGCTTTGATTTTAATAAAATGATGTTCAAGTGTGTACCAAATACCTGTTACTTTCAACCCTGATACTGTCCAGTGTCCAGCCTTTAGAAAGCAGTCACAATCACTTCAGAATGAACTACAGTGAATAATGAGATGTTTGTGTTCTTCACTGTTCTCTGTTTTAGTTTTCTGTCAGGGTTTGAGCTCCACACTACCCTGGCGGTTCGGCTGAGTCACTGCAGTGTTAATAACAGTGACTCAGTACAGTACTCCTCCTCTGTCCTTCATCATGGCTCCCAATCCAGAGCTCTCCTACCTGGACCGTGTCGTCATGGAGATCATGGAGACGGAACGCATGTATGTCCGAGATCTGCACAGCATCGTGGAGGTAACACACACAAAAGCTCACATTAACACACATACACACACAATAAAGCACATGCACATTAAAACACATTAGCATAAACATGTTATAACACACTCATGAGCACACACACATAAAAGCTCAAATTAATATTCACATTCAGACATTTGGGTATTTCTGGTAAATAGCATACAAACAGCACACCATCTTTTGTATGTCTACATGTTTTTAATGTGACATCGAAATGAGTTCCAACTGATTTACTAGTAAATTATTTTGAATACACTCTAAGTATATGTGTCTGAAATTTTAGGGACCATTGCTAAAGTGCGGCAAATGAAAAAAAAAAAGGGTAAAAACTTTGACATTACCAACCGCCTAACCCTAACCCTGCATGTGAGCTATGAAATGTTCAGTTTGTTTCAATTTTATTTAGATAGTGCTTTTAACAATGGACATTGTCATAAAGCAGCTTTACAGAAATCCAGATATAAAATTTAAATTTACATTTATCCCTAATGAGAAAGCCAGAGGTGACAATGGCACCCTAACCCCAACTCCCTGAGATGCCATGAAACCTTCAGAGGAACCAGACTCAAAAGTGAACCCATCCTCTTCTGAGTATAAATCATCCTAACCAACTACTACGTACACAGACACACAGATTAGCTGAATATTGTTGGAAACAGTTAGAACATATCATTAGAATAGTAGCTCCAAAATAGTTGTACAACAGCACACAACACCCACTGTTTGAACATGGAATGGATTTAATTTAAATAATTTAATTAATTTAAATAATAATTATGGATACTGATAGGGAATCAAATAGCAATAAATTGTCTGATAATACCATGTTATCATGAAAGTTATAGCAGCTGCTGTTTTGCGTTATAGCAGTGTTGATTATTTTTCTGGTTGGAGCAGTTGTAGATTCAGGTCATGCTGAATACACCACGGTAAGAGCGGCCCTGCAAGTTACAGAACTGTTCATCACTAATCTCAGTGAAAATGATTTTCTTTTAGATTAGTCCTCTGGGATAGGCAATTTCAACTTTTTTGGGGAAACATGTTCCTGTCAGTAATTTCACTGTGTCTAAGCTGTGTGTATCGGTGTTCAGACTCATGGAACAGGAAATAAAGTCATAATTTACTGCATTTTAAAACTGACAGGAATAAAAATGCTTCCTCTGTTGCTTCTGTTCTGTGAACAGAAATAGGGAACCTTATCTGAGGGGATGTCCACCACCAGACATGCTACAGCTGATCACATGACTGCGATGTCACACTAACCGGCCTTTTGAATTCAGTGTTTGGGGCTAGTGTGAAATAGTGTCCTGTGTCTTCACACACCATGAAACAAACAGCTGAAATTAACTGACTGCTGTCACAGACATTGTCACAGCGCTTCCTAGTTTTTTTATTTTTTAAATATATTTTCATAGGTTTTGGCTTTAAATGACATGTTATTCATATGCACTTCTCATACATGTGGATAGTATTGTATTTTAAATAAGATAATGAAATAATATTTTAATGAACTGTTATGTAAATTCCATTAGGTGTGATATAACAATAAACACCAAAAAGCCTCAGTAAGCCCAAGTTGCTGAAAATCTCTTTTTGTGATATGTTAGTGCATATTTAATGATCTTACAATAAATTAAAAATTTTAGCAGATTACATTTAATGCTAATATGAGTTAAAAATGAAAAAAAAAAATAGGTAGTGGCCTTAACTGGACGACATGCAAGTGATTTGTTATTTTTAACAGTAGAACTGGTGTGTGTGTGTGTGTGTGTGCGTGTGTGTATACAGGGCTACCTCGCCCACATTATAGACACTGCAGATTTACCCATCATACCTGAACAGGTGTGTGCTTTGTTCGGAAACATTGAGGACATCTACGAGTTCAACAGGTCAGAAATATTCAGATATTTATTTAATAGAAATGTAATAGAAGATAGAAATTATTGTGAATTATCGGAATTATTGTAATTGGTATGCTAAAGTGGAATAAATAATATCACAGTACAGTGTGTGTGCTGTGTTTCACATTTTAATCATTATTTAATTAACAATTGATTACATTTTGTGCATTGGATTTTAATCATGATTTAACTCCAGCTGAATTTCTTGTGTTTTGTGTTGGTCAGGTGGAAGTCAATCGTGCACACACACACACACACACAGACACACACACACACACACCTCTTACTGATTGTGGCATGATGACCTTCATTAATGTGAGTGTTCAGTGTATGATGTGCTGTGTTTTTATCACTTGTTGTTAATATTGTGTGTGTGTGTGTTGATCAGTGAGCTGCTGCAAGAGTTGGATTTGTGTAAAAATGACGCAGTGGCCATCGCCAGGTGTTTCGTACTAAAGGTTGGTTTTTAATCTTTATCTCTGTTTAAAGATTCTATGCAGGGGCCGTTTACACAACAACGTTTTCAGCCAAAAACAGGAAACTTTTTATGCGTTTTGCCTGTTCGTTTACACGGCAAAGTGCAAGTTTTTGAAAACGCCGCCGTTACCGTCTCCATGTAAACACCCAATACGGGAATCCTTGAAAACGGTGACGTCATGCGCGTGTGTAGTGCGTGTTCGGTATGCAGACATGCGCAGTATGTGTCTATCGTAAAGGCAAGCGCGAACGTAACACAGCGTTTTTGGCCGTTATCGCGGACGTGTGTCAACGCGAATCGTTTTGAAAACGCAAGAGAAAAACTTTTCTGTTTTTGACTACATCGTTGTCGTGTAAACGTAGCCTTATTCTATGTGTGTGCGTGTGTGTATAGAGACACTTCCACACTCATTAAGAGAGTAATTAGCAGCCAGGTGTTACTAATAAAATGCACAAGATTAGTTAATCATCAAGCAGTGTGGCTACCTCTGTAAAAGCAAAGTAAAGAAGAGAGAAGAGTGGGCCAAAATTTCTCCAGAGTGATGTGAGAGACTGATAAACTCCAGAAATTTTTGCTTCGAGTTATCATTGCTAAAGGTGGTTCTACATATTACTGAATTATAGGGTGTACTTGTTTTTCCCACCTGCCAAAATTCTACCAGCATGTTTGATTTTGTGACCCTTGGAACAAACACACTAGCCCTTGTTTTCACCAACATTTCTGGGGCTTACCGGGCTGAACCACACCCTCAGCTCGGATGCCCAGACCACATCTCTGTTATGCTAATCCCAGCATACAGACCACTTCTATAATGTGCCAAACAGGTGAGAACCTGGTCTGAGGGAGCCACAGCATCTCAGATGTCAGCAGGTCAAGACTGGTTTGAGCATACATAGTGAGACAGAGAAGCTGCTGTAAAGAACCACAGCACAGATTTGAAGGAATACACATCATCAGTAACTGGCTGCAGTGCATAGACTTGCTAACAGGTCTGACAGAGCAGCTCTCTGCATAGCGAGGGTCAATCTGTCCCAGGCTATCAGAGAGGCAAAGCACAACTATGCACAAAGTATCCATGGTCACCTCCTAAAAATCAAGGACACTGTGTATGTGGCAAGGTATTCAGCCCATCACAGACTACAAAGCTCCATCACATGTCTGCAGTGGTGAAGCCTCAATACCAGTTGCACTGAACGAATTCTATGCACAGTTTGAAGCACAGAACAGCATGCTGGCAAGAAACAGCACACCCAAACTTCTAAGTACTCAGTCTGTCTGCAGTGGACTTCAGGAAAAATGGAGTTTATGGAGTCCTCTGAACTGTGCTGCTGTATTGTTATGTGTTGCACCATGGTTCTGGGGAACAACATTGTTCCAGTGTATACAGGTTATATCAAGGAATGACAATCAAACCCACTTGACTAACTCTTAGTACTGTATCTGAAACTGTGCATATTTTGTATCAGTGTAATTATGATCAAGCATTATAGAGTGAAATCAGAGGCCGCAGAACCTGAACCTGAATTTGTAATGCTTGTGGAAAAATGTGTAAATGTGATTTATAATTTTCAGTGCGAATCTTATGATATTTGAATATATCAAAAACCTAAGACAGGTATTAGACTTATGGCTGAATATTACACATAATGAGGAATATTACACATTTGCCTGAGTTGCTTGTTGCACATGGGGATTAGTGGTTAGCCTGATCATTGTGTTGTTGGGCTGTATCCTTACTTGAGTTCTGAGTTCAGCTGTGAAATGACCCTCGGGAAGACGCTGTTTTTCAGCCTGTTGGTGTGGGTATGAATGGCTCTGTGTTTGCAGAGCCTTCTGATGTGCTGTGGTACAGCTGGTGTACCCTTCTGTGATGCAGTATGTCAGAAAGCTCCCTATAGCACACTTGTAAAAATTCACCAGCAGTTTGTGGGGCAGGTTGACTCTCCTCAGTCTCCTCAACAAGTGTTGATGGACCAGGTGAGGCCATGTTGATGCTCTTTCCACTGGCTCATCTCTGATGTATAATGCCACCTTTTCTTGATATGGAATCAAATTAAATACCAGTGTTAGCTGTTTAATTAGCAGTTGTAAGATATAAGCAATTACTTGATTTCTAGCCGACTTATTTTTTCCCTGAATTTCTCAACCTGAATATTTGACTGCTTGAATTTTTAACATTAAAAATAATGTTTATGTTCAATACTTTTTATTACCTGAAGTACGACCAATTCTGCTGTCTTGGGGTCCTGGCCATGGAGGCATTGTCAGCATTCGAACCTCTTCAAGATAGGGCAAATGCTATTCTGTTGCACCACTTGAGAGCCACCTGAATTTTTTAAAACCTAACTTTCAAGACATAAACTGAGCATTACAAGCATTACAGATTCAGGTTCAGGTTCTGCTGACTCTGATGTTACTTCATAAACCAACAGGAAATGAGGTTATTCAACATTTTTGACACTGGTCATTAGCTATAAACACTGTGATCTGTACCTTAATGATGAACAGCACAACTAGCCTGGAATAGCTAATGCTAGTGGCTAATGGTAAAATGAGGTGAACTGATTTTGGCTGTGCTAAATCTACGTGTAAATCCACTGTTAACATTGTGTTTATTTCTGTTAGAGTGAGTACTTTGAGATCTACACACAGTACTGCACCAATTACCCAAAGTAAGTGAAAACATCAAACAGTAACAATGATGTGTGTGTGTGTGTGTATGTGTGTGTATGTGTGTGTTTTTACAGTTGTGAATTGTAATTAGGAACAGAATTGTGTACTATCGTGTGAATATTTTATTTTACTAGCTCAGTTGCTGCGCTAACAGAATGTATGAGAAATAAAACACTGCTGAAGTTTTTCATGGAGAGACAGGAAGCTCTGAAACACCCACTTCCTCTTGGCTCGTACCTTCTCAAACCTGTACAGAGAATACTGAAATATCATCTGCTCTTACAGGTGATACACACATGCAGCCGCTCCATATATTTTGTATATATGTGTGTGTGTGTGTGTGTATGTATATGTATGTATATGTATATACATACATACAATTATTTGTTTGTTTAGGAGATAGCAAAGCACTTTGATCCTGATGAAGATGGTTATGATGTGGTGGAGGAGGCCATTAACACCATGACTGAAGTAGCCTGGCACATAAACACCATGAAGAGAAAACATGAACATGCAGTCCGTCTACAGGTTACCACACACACACACACACACACACACACACTTTTCTGTTTCTCATTCTGTCAGTTCAGTTTAGCATCCAATCAAGTTTTTGTTTCAAAAAAACTATCAAGAATTGTGCCAATTCGTTACCTGTGGTGGTTTTCTCATGCTACACAATGTAGGTAGTGCTATAGCTATCCATGTGCATGTGAAGGTGGATAAACAACCAGACCACAGTGTGGAACTTGAGGATGAGTATCTTTGGCCCTACCTCTGTGAAATGGTTCAGTGTGAGGAATACGAAAAGACTCATATAAAATGAGGCAGCTCCTTAGAAGGTACAAACTCTATCTAATTTGAAAAATCAAATTCAGCTTTATTTGTATAGCGCTTTGGGACATTGTCACAAAGTAGCTTTACAGAAATATGTATAAATTCAGGATATAAATTTTAAATTTAGAAATTTATTACTAAATTTATCCCTAATGAACAAGCCAAAGGCAAAGGTGGCAAGGAAAAACTCCCTGAGAAAATATGAGGAAGAAACCTTGAGAGGAACCAGATTCAAAAGGGAACCCATCCTCATCTGGGTGACACCGGATAGTGTGATTATAAATAAATCCCTTCTATAACTGTGTACTACACGGACAAATAGTGCAAAGTGTAATAAGGAAATTCATTATAGTTTTAACATGAAGTCTATTTTGTTGAACTTATCAGCTGTTCACTGATGGAGACCTGAGTGCAAAACTGTTCGTAGCAATTGCAGTCCAAAGCCATCTTCATGGTTTTTAAGTAATCTCATGTATCTTTAGGCTGTCCATATGGGCCATCCTCAGCAGCATGGAGTGGTTTCCAAGGCCTCCAACCAGAAGTAGGGCATCAGGATGGATCAGGCAGGTCTGGAGAGCAGAAGGGGTCAGGATCATTGGTATTTCCTGAGTAGAACGTGGAGCTCAAGGGGGGGGGCAGAGAACAATGGAGAGAGAGAAACACAAATTATTAGGTATGCTTATTGTCATATAATGGTTAAGGACAATATACTTTGCATGCAGAGTGCAAGCAGGGACTCCGGCAAGACTAGCTATGAAAGCATAACTAAAAGGGAGAGCCAGAAGCTAACACAGACATGAGGGCTCCTGGGACATAAAGCTCCAGCCACTCCACC
>CM075021.1:19458443-19474742 GCA_037576675.1 Pangasius sanitwongsei
AGCTTTATGTCCCAGGAGCCCTCATGTCTGTGTTAGCTTCTGGCTCTCCCTTTTAGTTATGCTGTCATAGCTAGTCCCTGCTTTGTACATTGTCCTTAAGCATTACCTTACAGTTAGCATACCTAACAAATCTCTCTCTCTCCCTCTGTCAAGCTACACATGCTACTCCTGAGATACCAGTGATCCTGACCCCTTCTGCTCTCTGGACCTGCCTGATCCATCTTGATGCCCTACTTCTGCTTGGAGTTCTCATCATTTGGAAACCACTAGCTGCTGCTGAGGATGGCTGCACATGAACAGCCTAAAGATCAATGAGATTACTGTGGATGGTACCACTTAAAAACCGTGAAGATGGCTTTGGAATGCAATTGATATGAACAGTCTTCCTACGATGGTTTAGGACTACAATTGCTTTCATAACTTTAAGACTGCAATTTGCCACAAACAGTTTTGCAGTCCAGTCACCATCAGTGAACAATTGATAACTTCAACAAAATAGACTTCATGTGAAAACTATAATTAATTTTCTGTTTTCACATTTGCACTTGTTGACCATGTAGTACACAGTTATAGAGGGGAATGATTTATAATCGCACTATCGGGTGTCACCCAGATGAGGATGGGTTCCCCTTTGAGTCTGGTTCCTCTCAAGGTTTCTCCTTCATATTGTCTCAGGGAGTTTTTCCTCACCACCGTCGCCTCTGGCTCACTCATTAGGGATAAATTTATAAATTTAAAATTTGTATCCTGAATTTATTTATTCCTGTAAAGCTGTTTTGTGACAATGTCAGTTGTTAAAATCACTATACAAATAAAATTGAATTTAATTGATGAGGTGAATTCTCAAGGCAGGTAGAAGGGGGGCATCTGATCATCAGGTGTTCCAGGTTAGGTGAGCAGGAATGGGAGAGAACAGCAATGTTCCTAGCATCACACTAGTTGTTGGTCATGAAACAGACTTCCCTACTTTTGGATTTACTGGACTCTTTCATTCTGTCCATACAGAAAATAATAAGGATGCTGCAGGTCTGGTACTAGGGAGGTAATCCACATTTTGATAGTGAAGTCAAATGGGCTTTTATTGTCGTTCCTCTATATACTGTAGCTTGTATACATTGGAATGAAATGTCATTTCTTCAGGACCATGGTGCATCACATAACAGTACACAAGACTACATAAAGTGCAAATACATAACAATAAGGATAGATATTTACTGTCTCATTCAGATGTGGCTGTGCCAAGGGGAGGAATAGGGTGGGGGTGTTGTTCACAGTGTGTGTGGTGTGAGCAGCTTGACTGCCTGTGGGAAGAAGCCATTCTTAATCTTGTGGAGCTGGTTCGTGTTCTCCAGAATCACTTTTCAGATGGTAGGGGGCCGAACAGGCTGTGACTGGGGTGATTGGGGTCTGAGACAATGCTGATCATTTTCTTCAGGCATCTTTTGCTGTAGTTGTCTTGGACTGGAGGCAGAGTGGCTCCAGTGATGAACTGAGCAGTCTTCACTACTCGCTTCAGTGCCTTGTGCTCAGTAGAGCTGCCATACTGCCATGAGATCTAGCTCTAGGGTGTGGATGCTTGGAGAGACTGCGTCCTCCGTTGACGGGTTTGCATGGTAGGCAAACTGTTGTGGGTCCAGTGTGGGTGGGAGGCTAGACTGGATGTGAGCCATGACCCATCTCTCGAAGCATTTCAATATGATGGACGCGAGAGGTGTTCAGGCTTGTGATGGTGGTTGTCTGTGGCACATTTATGTGCGCTCCTATTTTTGGTAAACGTGCAGATTCCCTTCTGTTTTTTTTTTTTTTTTTTTTTTTTTTTTGAGTGGTGCAGGCATTCTGTTTGAATGAAACATAGTAAATCTGTCTAGATGGATTGCAGAGTCTGGTACGTTGTCATAAAGCTCAGTTAAGATAATATTTCAAGCCCTTATAGACCTATACCTAAACCCAGACCCAGACTATGACTCTGAGTACTTAGATCCAGACCCTAACTGAGAATCCATTATTAATTTTTATACTCATTTACGGTTAAAATTAATTTAAAAAATAATGTTTTAATGATTGTTGTGATTTTCAGGAAGTGCAGTCCTTGCTGATTAACTGGCGCGGTCCTGACTTAACCACATATGGTGAACTTGTTCTGGAGGGAACCTTCCGCTTTCATCACACAAAAAACAACAGAACCCTCTTCCTGTTTGAGCGGGTTCTACTCATCACCAAACGACGTGGAGAGAATTTCATCTACAAAACACACATCTCTGTAAGACACACACAAACATCTATGTAACTAACACAAACATACACTCAAACAGTGAGTTAAGAATTTTAGGATGATAAAAACTCATTAGCATAAATGCATGTGTGTATATTAATATGTATAATATACTTGTATTTCCATTTATGTGCTCATTAATATGCTAATGTCCTTTTATTTGTATAGTGTTCGACACTTATGCTAATGGAGGGAACAAAGGACTCGCTGTGTTTTAGCGTCACACATTACAAGCACCCTAAACAACCTCACACAGTGCAGGTGACCTTTGATGTCTGATGCCTTTTTATAAATGGACAACACTAAGCTATTAACTTTGTGCTCAGCTTTAATTGAAGATGATCAATCTGGTAGACCAAGGCTTGCATTAATTAGAACAGTAATTAGACCTAATGCTAACCAGGTCTGTAGTTCTTTGTGATTATGTTTCTGTAAGGATTTACACTGATCATCACTGAAATGAATTGGATCATGTGAGTTAATTAATAAAGTTAATTAATTTTATTTTACAGTTTGCACTTGTCTTGGCATTCAATGTGGACAGCAAAGAAAGAATTTCATTGTACAGGGAAACTTGTTTTTCCTCACTGTGCACATGACAATAAACGCTTTGAACTTGATTAGATAGTTGAACTGCTATCATCTCTCTCAGGCCAGAACAATGGAGGAGAAGAAACTATGGACTCATCACATCAAACGACTCATTTTAGAAAATCATCACACCATCATTCCACAGAAGGTAAGCATAATCCTGATGTAATTATATAATCACAGGCAGATAAACAGGCAGACACACACACACACACACACACACACACCTTATTCTGTAACTTACTGCTGTTTCTGTTTCAGGCTAAAGAGGTGATTTTAGAAATGGATCCAATGTGTGAGTTTTACACTCTAAATGTGCATACATGAAATGACCATAAAATACTAAATAAAATAAAAACATTATGTGAACACATTTAGTGATCAGTTAAACTAATTAATCAATAAATTTGAATTTTAATGAGTAGCCTGGGGCCTCATTTATAAACCGTGTGTACGCTTTGAACGTAAACTGTGTATACACATGTTTCTATGGGATTCATCAAGTTTTACTTGTGCATGAGAACATACATGTATTTCCACACACTCCTGACCATGCAAGAACCCCTAGTGGTAGAAAAGTGTAATAGCAGGTAAGCTGACTATCCAGAGCTTTATCCTACTGTGTACGATATAAGCATAATCGAGAGAGTAATTACTGATTTCAGTGCAGAAGATGCAGACAGATGAGACATGGAATGTACAGTAAAATTGTATAAAAGGCACATTTAAAGATTAATTGGGATTATGCCTTGCAGCTTTGTGGAGGAAATGTGTTTATAGCACCACTGGAGTGGTGGATAATGGACCTCTATTCTAGGGCTTTTAGCTATGAGTACTTTTCACAGAGAAATTGGAGACTGTACTGGCATTTCTCATCCAACTCCGAGTTGAATAATGACACATCTTACCTTCATTCATACCTCTCACACTGCAATACAGTACATTTCGAAAAAATGATGACTTTTCCTGCCAGCACTGAGTTTCTAAATGTAATTGGGGAAATAAAATGCACACATGTACATGTAAAATATATATTTTTAATTATGTTTATTTAAAAAATTTGCCAAATAAACATTTTTTTTGCTCTACTTAATGCAACAGTGTCTTTAATTCATTGCTGGTGAAGTTCTTCTTCTTAGACTTTTTGACATGTTCCATGTCGTCTGGAACAAGCGTCACCATGAGCATGTGCTTTTCAAAGTGAAGTTGTTTACATATATCATATATGGTGACTGGAGGGTGTTTATGTGTGTAAAGTGATGCTGTGGATGAGCACGTCAGTTTGGAATGTGTGGGATTCATCAATGGCCATTGCGTACAGCTGTGTCCACTCATGTACGATAAATACCAATTTTCTTTTGCATATGAGCAGCTATTAGTACAATTTAGCACTTGCTTTCCCCACGCTTTGATAAATGAGACCCCTGGTATCTGTTTAAAAATAGATTTTATGAATAGCTGAGCTAGTTTATGAATAATTATGTCGTTGATTTAAGTGTGTGTTTGTGTCACACAGATCAAAAGTACAGATTTAACGCTGAGAGGAAAAAGAAAACACAGTCTGATGATTTCACACACGCTCGTCAGTCAGGTTTATGTTCTTTTCTCTAAAATCACAATAACACACACTATGAACATAATTTATATATATATATATATATATATATATATATATATATATATATTATGTTCATGGTGTGTATATATATATATAATTATTACAGCTTTTTATTGTCGATATATGAATATTCACTGAAGTTTTGTCTGTTTATTTTCAGAATTAACCAAACAGATGCTGAAAAACAACAAAGGTAGATTAACTGTAACCTTTTTTTCTAACATGGTATTTGATATATTTTATAATAGTCTGTAATATAAAAATTATTTACATGTTTATTTCCTTTACTGTGTTATGTGTAAATATTTGTTTAATTTTTATTCTTTTTATCTGTTTGTACTTCTGATTATGATTCTGGTTTTTTTGTTTTTTTTTTAATCTTTTTTTCTCTTGATCTGATTGCCTGCTTTTGAATGGAACCTGCAGCCATGCTGAAGGTAAGAACACAAATTTTACACCATTTCAAACTGTTCTGGGGAATTTTAACATTACAGACATCATCAGAGCTCCAACAGCAATCCACTGAAATGAGCACAAAATATTATTATTTTGCTTACTCACTTGTTTACTTAATCACTTGTTTTGTGTAAAATGTTCAGACATCGGTGATCCTTCCAGCTTCCTGAAATTTCAGTCTGAATCTTAATTAAATGGTCAAACTTGAAAATATCATTATTATCATCATCATCATCATTGGATTAAGCAGTTGTTACTTTTAAAGTCCACATTGAGCATCGCTGGACTCCTCATAGGTCTAAGTCTTTGCCCACACAGTTAATTTTTTAGACTCTGCCCGTGTCCATTCTTTTGCTCGACCTCCACAATTCCATTCCAGTTGGTCTGTGTACTCAGTGGAGGGTAGACGCATGTGTTTCTTACTGTTTCACTGTTAAAGTTTTTTTGCTCTCAGGTTAGATCACATTTCTTTTTCATTTTTGTAATTAAATTTTAAAGAATTTTAAAGAAGGTTAAAGAACCTTCTCACTCTGCTTTAGACCCCGTCAACACTTCTGAAAGAATCGGAGCTCTTACATTTGACACTTTTTTAAATGAAGTTTCAGTGCTATTGATTCTCACTGAGGACTCCAGTGATGACTGACTGTCCTTCGTTGTTGTAATGTGTGTCTTTAAACTCCGACGTGGGTGTGGCAGCACTCGGTCAGTGAAGGAGAACTGCGAGAAAACCTTATCGCTCTGGGCTCCACCTCAGGCAAGTTGCAGGATCTGAGTGTGGAGGACAGATGCACTAACAGAGAGGATGCTACACACTGTGGGCTTCAGGATGAGGAAGAGAAGGGAAGTGAATCAGATGATGTGATATCGGAGGATTTTAGCAGCTCCATGATTTCCTGTTGGAGCTTCAGGGCTAAAGCCCTGCTGCAGCTCAACATGGTGAGATGTTCATTAGAGGCCGAGCTGCATGACATCATGCTCTACTAACACGCCGAATACTGCTGTGATGAGTTTGTGTTAGATGTGTGTGATAGTGTAAAGGGCTTTAACACACCTGTAGGAAGCATGCTTGCTTTTTCATGCTGGATCTCAAACAGCAGGAACAATCTGAAAATATTCTCCTCTTTTTCTTTGACCGTTTGCTTGTTCCTCTACATTTTATTGGCTGATATCTGAAGCGCAGTCATGTTTTTGAAAGTGGTATTACTTTCAGATTTAACTTTAACTTGTTATGATGAATGCAGAAAAAAACAGCCAAGAGTGCTTTGTCCAATCAGGTTCGTTCCTGTATCAACACTAACACATTCTACAGCTAAGCTAATGCAGAAATCACAACATCTACAGCTCTTCATGAACTACCCTCATTTGCCCTGCCCACAGTTTACTGACTCCACCCCCATATTTGATTGACCCCACCCTCTGGGTTCATTGTCTTGTGTGATATTTATTGTTGTTCTTTGATCATTAAACCACATGGAGGTTTTGCTTTGTGTAATACTACTGATCTTTCAATCTTTAAACCTGGTAATAAATGATCTTTAATGTTTTTGTGTCAGGATGAAGACTGGCAAGGACACGGAGACACCCAACTGTCACAGCAGGAGGAGAGACAGGTGTGTGGGGATAATGTCAGATAATCACCATGTTAAACACAGAGTGTGTTAGTTATAAGTCTACATGTGTCTTTCATTTTATTTTTCATTCATTTTTATGCCAAGTGGTGGCATTATGTTTTCGGATTGTATGTTCGTCCGTCCATCCAGGATACTTACATTTATATTTATGGCATTTGGCAAACGCCCTTATCCAGAGCGACTTGCATGTATCTCTCTCTTTCTATTTATTTATTTTTTTTAACACACCTGAGCAGTAGAGGGTTAAGGGCTTCTCTCAAGGGCCCAGCAGCTTGGCCGTGTTGGGATTTGAACTCACAGCCTTCCAATTGGTAGTCAAATATCTTAACAACTGAGCTACCACTATATAATTGGTGTGATATCTCAAGAACAAGCAGTTGAATGCTTGTAGGATTTATATGAAATATATAAATATGAATAGAATAGAATAGATTTTTATTGTCATTGTTTTGAACAATGAAAGACTGTTTAGCAGCTCACAAGGTTTTGGCATAATAGACAAATACAAATAAAAATAAAATAGACAAGAAGAGAGGTATTCCAAAAGGTAAAATGACCAGAAGATGAACTGATTAGATTTTGGAATTGATACAAATAGGGTACAAAAAAGTCACAGCAAGGTCAAATACATTAAGGGTATTTCTGGTATGCAAATTAGCAACAGTTGGATTAGTCTTGGCGGTGGAGGCGTACCATTGGCCTGTCAAAGCTTAATATTTAATTTAAACTCTCTTAAGATTTTTAAACCTGGTTTATTTAACGCTGATGGTATTCCTTGATTTGCAGGCTTCACCAAGCATATTACAGTTCCAGAATAACACAGCAGAGCTTGGATCTTCAAAGGGATTAAAATCCATGTCTGATTGTGAACGAGCAAAAATCGGACACAGTGTTTATCATGCGAACGCTGTGGAGGGATCTGACCTGTATGAGGTAAAAGAAGAAATTGTGCGGAATCAGGATGGACAGTCTTCAGAAGACGAAGTGGAGGAAGACTGTGCAGAAATTGGGAATCACTCCATCCTTCCATCGTCTGTTCTTGATAAAGCAAGTGTCATTGCTGAACATTTTATTGCTAACACTCGCCGCAGTAGTGCAGCACCAGATGAGCTTCGGTCTCCTCAGCGAATTCAACAGGAAGTAACATCAAGCAAAAACGTAGCTGCTAATTTTAACCTTCTGTCCCCAAGAGAGGAGATGGTGTCTGGATCAGATCGACATGTCTGTAGAAGGAGAGATTCTACTCTGTCCAAACAGGAACAGCTGCTCATTGATAAGATCAGGAACTACTATGAGAATGCTGAGCAGCAGGATGCAGGTTTCAGCCTGAGGCGCAGAGAGAGCCTGACATACATCCCAAGTGGGTTAGTGCGCACGTCTGTCAGCCACTTTAACAAAATCCCTCACACTGACCGTCGTAATAAACCACCAAGCACGGAAATATCATTAGTGACATCATCACCTGTAAGTTCTGACATCAACACTAAACCTGAACAACTCGGAGATCTGTTCAGCACAGAGGTTGATGGCTCTGTGAGTCACAAATCAGAAGAGTTTTCAGAGGAATGTTTCCGTTCGTCAGCGGAAATGATTAAGGTTTGGCAGGAAATGGAGAGAGAGGTCACAAGCTCACTGAGAGAAAATAAGTTCAGAGATATGTCACGGTTCAGAGGAACAAGTTCAGTTTCTCAAAGTTTCAGTAGAAACACAGAAGTCCAAGTTAGAGAACAAGAATTGATGGCTGCTGACAATCTCAGCACTATTTCAGAGGAATCACCAGTCAAGGTGAAACACTTATACCTATTATACCTTAATATTGTACAGGAGAATTGTGTGGATGTGTGTTTTATACTTTTAATTTTGAAAAACTTTTCTGGATTAATTAGATAAAAGAATGTTATAAAAGTATATAACTATTATTTTGCCTTAATTAAGGGTAAAGAAGATGAAAACGAAACAGAGTCAACAGAAAATGCAGTCTTAAGTCTGACGAAGAAGTTCAGCCAGCACATACAGAACAGAGAAACTTTTAATCAGTCGAGGAGGCGGGCCTCAGAGACGACCATAAACACAGTTAATAAAATGAACATACCATCGCCGACAGATGATGAGACCAAGAAAACCCTCAAAGGTGAGAGTTTAATAGAAAAACATTATAGTGCAATTAAATATATCCGCTTAATAGATTAATCTATAATCTATTATAATAATCTAACAGATTAATTAATAGATTAATATATCTGTTGACAGGACAGATAGGCTGTTGTGGATCCATGTGAAGTTTATTTGGAAAAAAAAAACTAATGCAGGATAAAGTAATCATTAACCTTGACCATGAACTCAGAACTCTGGTCACTGTGACCTCTGGTGGACAGGTGTGGTATTACACAGAAGTGATCAAATGTTTATTAAAAAACAAAACATTAAATGTGCAGTTTATTACAGGCACAGAGATGTGTAGAAAAAGACAGTGTAGAAAAAAGGATCAAAAATACAATTTACAAGTTTCATACAGACCTGAACAGAACAGTAAAAGGTGAAACACACCATATTGTGTGTGGGTGTGGGCGGGTGTGTGTGTGTGTGCATATATATATACCATGGAAGAAATCCAGAAAAAAAAACAGGAGGCTCTAGACACGATGACAAAAGATGACTACAGGAAATGTTTCCAGAATTGGGAGAAACGCTGGGACAAGTGTATCGCATCACAAGGAGAGTACTTATAACACTACTTATTTTCCGGGAATTTTTGGGTCCCCCCTCGTGTGTGTGTGTATGTATATACACTGCCCTCCAAAAGTTTGGAAACGCCTGAACAAAATAGGGTTTTTGGGCAATATCAGCATAAATCCTCTTTAGTTAGTGACCATTTTGCATTGATAATAAGGGACAACACTAGGCATCCGAGCAGTCAGTTTGGGAGAAATAGAGCCTAAAATCTACCTGGCATATTTTCTTGGAGTTTGGTCATTCTGTCCTTGAACCATAAAACTCTTTCCTCTCAGCAGGGTGATGGAACTTCTGTGCAGAACGCTGACACAAAAATGTGTATTAAAAAGGAAACCTGACTATGGAACAACAAAAGAGTCACATAGAAACAAAACACAATCGACAATTGTACAGCTGAGAAAGTTTAATAATGTGCACAAAATTATAGGTAAATTTTTGATCTACTGGGTTAATATTCAGTTAATATAATGCATATAAATATAATAGTATTTCAGAATTACATCATAAATCTTGACTTTACACCATATACAGTGCCTTGTAAAACTATTCAACCCCCTTTAAAGTCATCAGATTTGTCTGAGTTACAAATGACAAACAGATTGTTCCAGCCAGTATTTATATTGCAAAATATGCTCTTAAAAATTCATTATCTTAAAAGAAAAATTAAATGCTGCTTGGATATGTATTAAACTCCTTCAGACTTATACTTGGTAGACCCACCTTTTGCTGCAATAACAGCTTTAAATCTTTTGGGGTAAGTTCCTACCAGCTTTGCACACTCTTTGGGAGTGAGTTTCACCTATTCTTTCTGGCAGATTTGCTCCAGGTTATTTGGATGATGGTTCTGGACCTCAGTTTTCAAACACAGATTTTCAATTGGATTGAGGCTTTGGCTTAGCCACTGTGGAGCAATCACTCTTTTGTTGTTCAGCCACTCCTGTGTTGTTTTGTCCCGGTGAAAGGTGAGGTTTCTCCCAAGCTTTAGTTTTTTAGCAGACTGAAGCAGGTTATCTTCCTGTATTTTGCACCATCCTTCTGTCCTTTAATTTTAACAAGATGCCAAGTCCCTGCTGAGGAAAAGCATCCCCACAACATGAAGCTGCCATCCATGTACTTCGCTGTTGGGATGGTGTTTGTTGAGGAATATCCAGTGTTACATTTGCGCCACACATAGCATTTTGAATTTTGGCCAAAAAGCTCTGTATATTTTTCATCTGACCCCAGAATCTTAACTCATTTTAGCTGGGTCACTCTGATGCTTTCTGGAAAACTCCAGACATGTTTTTATATAATTTTTCTTCAGTAATAGCTTCTTTCTAGCCACCCCCCATACAGGCCAGCTGTATGCCAAGTTTTTGATATCATTTACTGGTGGATCTTCACGCCAGTCTCTGCCACTGAATTCTGTAACTCCTTCAATGTGATTGTTGGCCTCATTTTGGCTTACCTAACAAGTTTCCTTCTTGCTCTAATGCTGAGTTTTGAGGGGCGATCTTGTCTAGACAATGCCTGGGTGGTATGATGCAGCTTCTGTTTCCTCACAGTTGATCCAACAGGGCTCACTGGGATATCCAAACACTTGGATATTATTTTGTAGCCTTTTCCTATCTTGTGCATGTGTATAAATATCTTTAATTTCCTTAGAATGCGCTTTGGTCTTAATTTGCATGGCTTTCCTTCAGATTCATAGTCTAATGGTACTTGATAGGAACTTGAATTAGGGGGTCTTTTGTCCAGAAAAGGTTAACTTTACCATTTCAGGTAATTTTTCAGTTAGTAATTTTGTCAGAATATTTTCTTATATAAAACCAACATTACTTTAAACTAATTAATTTTAAGAGTCAGTCTTTCAAAATAAAATATGACAGCACAAAATATCAAAGTGACATTTGTCATTCAGATCAATATGATAAGGGGGTTGAATACTTGTTCAAGGCACTGTAGTTCCAGGCTCTACTATATAATCTTCTCCAGCTGTAATTAGTACATTAAGGTCAAGCACATCTCGTCCTGTTCCCAAACTTAATTCACACCATTTTGTCATCAGTATTCCCCATAGCTCATGGGGTATTTCAGCTCAAATGGTAGAAGGGTCTACCCAATAAACATAGTTTTTTCTCAGCAAGAAAAAAAACAGAGAAAATATTACTGGCCATTTAAAGTATAGGTATATGAAAATACAAGAAGATTCAATTGCTGTTATTACCAACAGCAAACCAGGGTCTCTGTTTGGGCACTACATTGTAACCTCTCTATGCAGAGGAGCACACAGAATTTAATCTATGGAGAGTTACCCAATACCTTCTAATATGTGATTTGTACAACCTGGGAAATGAGCAAATATGTACATAATAGAAACAATACGAGTTCAACTCCTAGTGGTGATCTAATAAACTGCACCCTGTGTCCGATGTTGATTACAAAATGTTTTATTTTTATTTTACAGGAAAACCAAACTTGGCACTCTCATTAACAGCGTGTGTTCAGACAACACAAGATGTACAACAGACACACACTTCCTCCTCCAATAGTGTGACAGTTTTCTCTCCAGAACGTTCACACTCTAAAAGCCCCATGCCATTTGAGAGTTTTCTTTGGCCGGATGTAAGTGAGCTGCGTTCCATATACACTTCTCTGGAGTGCGCTTCTCTCACACCACACACTTCTGCTGCAAGTACACTCAGTCCAGGCTGCAGCATGGACAACAAAAAATCTCGGATTCAACGAGCCGGGTCTCTGGATCAGAAGCTGGTTGGCTTTGGCTGGACTAATCTACAGAACAAGAAGGTGAATAGTGATTACTGCATCTCAGCGCAGTCAAAGTTACCCAACAACAAGACAATTGCTGTGGTGGAAAAAGTCAACAAGACACATACACACACCAGCCAATCACAAAATGTCCAGATTCAGTCCCCCACGTCTTGTGAGAAAATGTCCCTGCTGTCTGTGACCGAGCGCTGCCGATTGTATGAGGATCTGGATGAGGCAGCGTTAAAAATGGAGCCAGAAACCAGAAACAAAGACAATAAAACTGATAACCACAGCAATGCCTCACAGCAGGGTGTTGTCAAAAACCTCCGGGAAAAATTTCTTAATCTGAGATAGATGAAGGGTAGATGTAGAGTAAATTATGTAGTGCATTATGTAGGGAAGAGAAAGTTCTTTGGGATACAGCTCTAGCACTTACTCATATTATATAAATAGAACACACAATACAGACAGGTGACAGATTAAAAGACAACCAGTATAAAATATCAGTGAGTGGTGAATCCTCTGGAACAGCTTCAGTTCTGCTTGGCACAGATTCTACACATCTGGACTGTACTGTAATCACTGCGATGGCAAATCTTTCTTCTAAAATAGGAGTTTTCAGTTTTATCCACAAAGAGCTGTTGTGGCTGCAGGCTTTCATTCCAACCATATAGGAGGCACACTTCATAGTTGATTGGATACCAAGATGAACTGATTAAACAAGTGCAATCAGGTGAGACTCCTGCTTGACTGGAATGAAAGCCTGCAGCCACATTGGCCCTTGTGGATAACACTGAATTGAAGACCCCTTGTTCTAAAACATCTTCCCTAAGTTGGTGTTGTGATGACGGAGGTGGAGAGTGCTGTCTTAACACATCGCTCAGGTGTTCAACTGGGCTGAGATGTGGTGAGTGTGAAGGCCATAGAATGTGATTTACGTAATTTTGATCCTCATCAAACCACTCAGTGAGACTTTGTGCCCTGTGGATGGGAGAGGAATCATCCTGGAAGAGACCAAGCCCATCTGGATAGAAATGTTTCATCATAAGATTAAGGGGGAAGGGAGAAGTGCTGCAGGAGTGAGCTGCAGGTGGCTTCACTGTAAGGGGATGAGTGACGACAAACCATGGCAGTGACTTAAGTACATGTAATTGTGACTTCAATTCAATCAGATTTTCTCATTTCTCTATTAAATAATGCAAATTAATGCTGAGATGGATTAATAACATTAATGATTAACCTCTAACATAATGCACTTACTGTAACATGAGAATTAAAATCATGGTAGTTTTGTATTATATTAAAATATCAGGAATTATTGTCTATTTTTGTTTAAACTTTTGATTGTGTGTGTATGTGCATTTTAACTCTGAGTGTATCAAAATCTAAACATCACTGCTTTATTTCCTTCTGTTTTTTTTATTTTATGATTTTACCACTTGTTTAGTATATCAGACATTTTATAATGTATCATTGCTGTACAAATCCCACATTAGTTTTTTTTTTTTGCTTTCACTATACAACCGTGCTGCCAAACTTTCACCTAAAAAATCTGCTTTATAAATTATTTTATTAAAATGCCTACTTGATTTTATCTTACTTGTAAATTATAAAGAATTCATCTGATTTAATTCTGTTACAGAAAAGCAGTAAGCAAACTTCTATAAAAAATGATTAGCATAAAATTAATTTCCTTTATATTGTGATTTTTCCTTCATTACTGAATTTATAATAATTTATCTGCTATTTATTAAGATCCTGAAGATGATTGTGTGGTTTATGTATACATGTGTGTTAAATATACATATAAGATAAATTAATGTGTATGATATTTCTGTATTTTGTCTCTAAAAAAAAGTCTACTTACCTTCATTAATGTTTGTCTAAAAAACACAGTGTACAGCAGGGGTCATCAATCTTATGCACAAAGGGCTGGTGTGGCTGCAGGTTTTCAATCCAGCCAATCAGGTTTTCATTCCAACCATTCTAATACCACCCATTTAATCTATTCTAGGGTTAATCAAATCTAGGGTTTTGATACAGTATGTGTTTTAAGTAAATAGTTAAGAAAACAGTAATAATGTTCCAGAAGGATCCAGGTTAAATCTTTCCAGAACACAGCTTGTGAGTGGTGCAACAGAAAACTGTTTGGGGGATCATGATAATGAATCCCTTAGTTTTGGAAACAGTGGCTTAATATAAAACAAATCCAAGAGGGATATATGATTTCCTCATAAAAACGATATATTGGAGACTTTGCAAAACTGCCATATAAAGCACAGTTGTGTTTTTTTTTTTTTTTTGTATAAATTCTGTATTGACTTTGTTCATATTAAGTATATTTTGGTGCTTTTTAATCATAATATGTTTCTGGTTCAGTCGGGCTGCACAATTATTACAGTGTATTGTTCAGAAGTACACTGTATTTTACTGTATTTTTACATTTTACCATGTATTGTAGTCTAGTACAGTGTGTTGGTGTATTGTACAGTATTACAGTGTATTGTACAGTAGCACAATGTAAAGTGTATTCAATTTTATTTGTAGTGTTTTTAACAATGGATATTGCCACAAAGCAGCTTTACAAAACTGTAGAAATTCCTGATTTAAATTTTAAATTGAGAAATTTTCCCCTAATAAGCAAGCCAGAGGCGACAGTAGCAAGGAAAAACTCCCTGAGATGACAGTGGTTGTGTATTGTACACTAGTATAGTATCTCGTTCAGGGACTTGGACAGTATATTCTTCTTTTGTGATGCTTTTCCAGGCTTGTACCTAAGCCTCTTTCAGTTTGTTTTTTGCACATTTTGTTGTTAGTGTCTTTACCATTTGTCTCTTTGCCTGTTTTAGATCTGCTTTGCTTGAAAAACCTCATGAAGTTGTCTACTGCATCTAACCTGTAATAAAGCTGTAATATCTTAAACCAGGGGTGTCTGGCCCTGGGCCAAATGCGGACCACCAACAGATGTTAATTGCAATTTGGCTTCTCTCCTAGAATGTATTATAGGCCAATCCATTGTAATTTTTCTCTTCCCTGATAGTGCCAACACCCTATGCCTGCGTGGGCATATTTCTGTTCACCTACCCATCCTTATTAATATTGTTTGATGAGTCTAAGGCTGGGAAGGTGTGAAGGAAAGGAAAGTAGTGTTTTTTTTTTAATCTTTTTTTTTTTTTTTTTTTTTTTTTTTTTTTAAGTAAGGAGTTGGGACTATTTGCTTTGGTCCTTTGATTTTTAGGTATATGCAAAGCTATTTTATCTTTAGTGTTTAGCTACGGGTAAGCTGTTTTTTTTTAGTATTATGCATATTTATTCATTCATTCAGTCATTTATTTATCAGCCATAGGTAGATCAATCCTCGGCCTGTATCCCATAGCCAGTTAGGTGGATTAAAGAAAATTCTAACAGTCCACCTATTAACCAAGGATTTTCTATTATGCCTAGAATAGGATATGTCAGAGTCCACTAATTTTAACCTGCTGACAAAGTTACCCAGAACCTGAGATAGTCTAAATGCAATGAAGTGTGGTGCACAATGGACTGGCAGTGCTAATCACCTGGTAGAAGATTTGGCCCCATCTAAGGTCTGTTGGCCTCAGACCACCCACCTGGGTGCTGTCCTAGTGGACCTAGGGAGTCCTTACCTTGCCCTGACCAGAATGAGTCATGTTAACACCGCAAGTTTTCCTGAGTCACCCATGCAGAGCCTGTGACTAGGTCTACCCAGCTATGAATTGTCTATCTTTACCAAGCAACTTTTCATTAACACTGCAAGGTATCTGAGTCGCTTGAGTTCCTGTTTTCGAATCGTTTCCCGGGAGTTTCTTGCCTGTGTCTGCGTTTAAATTATACAGTTTTTTTTCTTTTTCATCAATAATTTTGTGCTATCATTTCATTTGTTATATCTTTCACTTTTCCCTTTTTGTTGCATTTTCATTTTCTCGAAGAATGCTTTTGTTTGTTTGTCTAAAGACAGTGAGCAGATGCCATCCATGCCGGATCTGTCTAACATAATCTCAACTAAGGTACGTTAAACACTCAACATGGCAAACATTCTGCATGTTCAGTCTATCGAGTGCAGGATGTTTAGTCATTCTTCCTCCATCATTAATAATAGCTTTATTTGTGATAAATGTATATTAGTCAGCTCTCTGAAGAAGAAGATCACAGCATTATACAGTCAGGTCCATAAATATTGGGACATCGACACAATTCTAACATTTTTGGCTCTATACACCACCACAATG
>CM075021.1:19532660-19555160 GCA_037576675.1 Pangasius sanitwongsei
TCTGACTACACTACTGAACACACACACACACACAGTCTGACTACACTACTGAACACACACACATACACACACACACACATCCTCTGACTACACTACTGAACACACACACACACACACACATCCTCTGACTACACTACTGAACACACACACACACACAGTCTGACTACACTACTGAACACACACACATACACACACACACACATCCTCTGACTACACTACTGAACACACACACACACACACACATCCTCTGACTACACTACTGAACACACACACACACACAGTCTGACTACACTACTGAACACACACACATACACACACACACATCCTCTGACTACACTACTGAACACACACACGTCCTCCGACTACACTACTGAACACACACGTCAGGAAATATAATCCCATCTGAACAGTACTGAAGAGAATTTTTAAATGTGACGGCTTTTTTCTTCTAATTCATTCAGACTGACTTGTGCTGAAAACAGCAGGCGAACATCTGGACCAAAAAAACAGATCCAACAACACAAACATAAACCTCGGAAACAGAGTGTAATGCGTGTCATGTTGTTTATCTGCTCGGCAAACTCGTAAAAATCCCAGGCTTCTGATAAACACAGCGATGCATCAATCTGACATGTTTAACGCCGAGGGTTTGTCGGGAAAGCAGTAAAGAAAATGAAAAACATATTTTAGCTGTAATGTACTTAAAAATGCAATCTTTCTGTTGTCCTCCAGCTTTTCAGCGTTTATTACAGTCGCACACTTCGTTTATAACACCTTCACAAAGATTAACAAGCTGATGCTAGATTATAAACCTACAATAATAATAAACATGAATATTATCGTGGACATTTTTCTCTCTCCCGAGTCCGGCTGTGCGAGTGGGACCTCTGCGCAAATCCACACACACACACACACACACACACACACACACACACAAAGTCACATTAAATAATATCAGAATGTCGAATAATATGACCTTCTGCCTCTGTGTCTTTTCTGCACGAGTTATATTTTACTGGGATTAAATTTCACATTTAAAGGAAATCGCCTGCTAAAAATAAACGCAGAGTCCCGGCGCTGCGGATTACTGCTGACTGAGACCACACGCGTTTATGATGCACCTTAAAGCACTTCTCCTCCAGACCATTAAAAAAGAGAACAGGTCCACAGCTCGTAGCATGCTAGCTAACAGGTCTGTTAGCAGATTAGCACTGCAGCCTGATAGACGACACAGAGATGCTAAAGACATGCTGTAGTGTTTACTATAAGCTATTCACAGACAGAAACAAATAAACTACTTTTTTTATATATATTTATTTAAGAAAGGAGAAGCATTTTTATCAGTTAAAAACTGAGTAAATGTTTGCTATAGCAAGCTATCTTCGGTTAGCTTGCTATTAAATAAGTCAGCTAGGAGCTGTCACTGGAGTATGTTAGCTACACATAAATAGCCTGCTAGCAAGCAGTTTCATAAAATAGGGTATTAAATAAAGCTAGCCAGCTTTTTATTTATTAAATATCTAGCTAAATAACTAAGGCTTGGTAGTTAGCTGCTAACACAGTATTAAATAAAATGGTGATAGACTGACTTGCGGAGATTAGCGTGACTAGCTGTGCTAGTCTCTGTAATAATCAGGTAGTAATCATTTCCTTTATTATTAGCATGCTATCACGCTAACATGTCTGGCTTCAGTGCTCAGCTGCTGCTAATGAGCTTCATTAGTGCTTCATTATTAATTCATCAGGATTAAAATTAAACTGAGGAACAGATTCCAAAAATAGAATTTAGGCTCCGTCTGGTTCGCGCTCCGCCCTGAGACGAGACAGAGAGACACGAGCGGAGCACTGCGTCGCTACTACACTTCTGAATATTTTATTAGCATAAAGAATTGATTAGCCACATCCCTGCGTCGCTCTACCCGGTCCCCCCATCTCCCCTCATCTCCATCTCTCTATCTCTGCATCTCCCCCATCCCCCATCTCTTTCCTCCATCTCTACATCATCCACCCATCTCTCTGTCCTCCATCTCTACATCATCCACCCATCTCTCCATCTCTCCTCTCCTGCTCTTTGATCGTTAGTATAAATGCAGCTCTCATTTTATTCATTTTATTCTTCTCACTCTCTCTTGAACAGACAGACAGAATGTTCACTTCTCTTCATCTGACAGCTCGAATGAATCAAAAAGTGTTCACTCCGACCACAGACATATTCATTAGCATGGTGTGTGTGTGTGTGTGTTCATTAGCGGTGTGTGACAAATGTGTGTCTTTCGCCAGTGGCTATTTAAGAGCAGTGGTGTGGATGAGTAACTGCTTATCATGGTGTGTGTGTGTGTGTGTGTGTGTGCCACTAAACCCTTAACATGACCACTGTCATCACAGAGAACCAGGCAAACAGAGAGACAGATGTAGATTAGATTCTCTTCATATAGTTTTATTGTTCCATTAGAATATGATGTTCAGCACTACTGTGTATAAGTGTGTGTGTGTGTGTGTGTGTGAGAGAGAGAGATGATCCAGTGTGGTGAGATAATGTTCTCAATCTGAGTCTTTCTATTTCTGGAAGAGTGCACACTGTCTCCTCTCTGTCCTCTAACTGTCTCCTCTCCGTCCACTAACTGTCTCCTCTCCGTCCACTAACTGTCTCTTCTCTGTCCACTAACTGTCTCCTCTCTGTCCTCTAACTGTCTCCTCTCCGTCCTCTGTCTCTTCTCTGTCCACTAACTGTCTCTTCTCTGTCATCTAACTGTCTCCTCTCTGTCACCTAACTGTCTCCTCTCCGTCCACTAACTGTCTCCTCTCTGTCCACTAACTGTCTCCTCTCTGTCCTCTAACTGTCTCCTCTCCGTCCACTAACTGTCTCCTCTCTGTCCACTAACTGTCTCCTCTCCATCCACTAACTGTCTCCTCTCTGTCCACTAACTGTCTCCTCTCTGTCCTCTAACTGTCTCCTCTCCATCCACTAACTGTGTCCTCTCTGTCCACTAACTGTCTCCTCTCTGTCCTCTAACTGTCTCCTCTCCATCCACTAACTGTCTCCTCTCCGTCCACTAACTGTCTCCTCTCCGTCCTCTAACTGTCTCCTCTCCATCCACTAACTGTCTCCTCTCTGTCCACTAACTGTCTCCTCTCCGTCCTCTAACTGTCTCCTCTCTGTCCACTAACTGTCTCCTCTCCGTCCACTAACTGTCTCCTCTCTGTCCTCACACTGTCTCCTCTCTGTCCTCACACACACACACACACACACACACACACCATCATCATCATCATCCTTGGCGGTCACTCGTCACTGGACATTGAGTAAGTCTGTCCTCCTTTTAGATCCTCGTGGAACTTCAGGTGGGCAAGGAGACCAGTCCTGGATCTACGTGTATTAGGGCAATGTGGGCAGGTATGAGAAGTGGTAGTTAATGGTGCAGTTAAGGCTTTTTTGGTAGCTCTCTCCTTTCTGAGTCTGCGCTTGTCTTCTGCAGCAGGGTGGAGGTCGTTTTCGAGGAGCACAGTACCCATTTGGACAAGGCTTCACCAGACCTCCCTGTTGGTCGCTTTTTGATGTTGACTTTGATGTTATATTTATATCTTTTCTTTTGACCTCCAGGGGCACGATGTCAAGGTGCACGTCAGGCATACGGATAACCTGCCCAACCCATCTGAGCTGTGTTTCTGTATCAGAGCTGTGATGGTTGGCATGTTAGGAGTTGGTGCGTACATCCTTCCAAAAGATGTTAAGAATTATTCTGGGGAACGTCTGGTGGTGAACTTCTCGTGCCTTCAGGTGCCTGCTGTACGTGATCCATGCTTCTGAGCCGTGCAGTAGGGTGAGGAGCATTACTGCTTTGTAGACCAGAATTATAGTTTTGGCCTGCAGGTCCTGATTTTCAAAAAACTCTTTTTCGCAGTCTTGAAGAGGAAGCGCTAGCACGGCTGAGTTTATTTCAGTGTCAGTGTGGGCTCTGGAGGAGAGAATCTCTTTTACATTTTCAAGTCTGGTAATGTCAGCATTACTGCAGGTAGAAAAGGAGGTAGAAGGACTCTTCGGTAGCTACACACACACACACACACACACTAATGTGATGCTGTATCAGCGTTATGTTGTTACAGTTTCACATTTTTCAAGGTGAAATTAAAGTCTAGTTATTATTCAGTAATGTGTGATTCAGTGTGACTCAGAGCATCATGGGATACAGTGGAAACTTCTGCACATTTTTACTAAAACAGCTTAATAACATCTGTTGAATATTAGTCTGATCTAATCTAATAAAAGTCTGATATTGGTTAAATTAATAAGGCTGTTGACTTATTAGGCTTTAACCACTAACAAGAGTTTATTAATGATAAGAGTTTATTAATAAGTGCTTATTAATGATAAGTATTAGTAATAAGATTTCCTGAACACTTCATACTGATGGACTGTAAAATGTAAGCTACGAGCGCGAGCGCGTGCAAACGTCACAAAGCATTTATGTGTGACGTCACACACCGGCTTTCTAAGTGGTGTTTGTTTATTTGTCGGCTGAAAAGGACAGGTGCAGCTCTTAAACACGCGCGCGCGCGCATGCGCTGATACAGACTATAAAACGTTACGGCTCATGACGTCATCCAGAAAAGAAAGCTGGCCGCCCCCGTACAGTTATAGCACCCGCATAAATAACCTCTCGCGCACGCGCACGCACACACACACACACACCCTGAATATCAGGTTCCCGAGCTCACACACACACACACACACACACAAACAAACACACAGGCTTGCGGTTGCACGGGCGTCACGGTTGCGCGCGCCTGTACCTGGGCACACAGCTCGCGGAGCTCCCGTCGATCTCCCAGGTGGCGAACAGGTTCATCGGGACCGGGGTGTTGAGCGCGCCGCTCCCGGGGAAGCTCACGCGCCCGCTCCGCTCCGCCATGCTCGCGACACCAGCGGCCAAAAAAAACAAACTAAACAACAACAAAAAGCAGCAAAACTCTACACCGCGTCCACACACACACTCACACACACACACACTCACACACACTCCTTTATAAATCCCTGGATTGTGCAGAGCTCGTGCTCGGTGCGCGCGGCTTCATGTCTCTCATCCCACACCGCGCGCGACGGAATTTCTCCCCCACACCGAGCGCTCGCGCCGCCCGACCTGCGCACTGAAACTGCAGCACCGGCTGCACCGCTCCCCCCACATTCACCCCCCCAACACACACACGTTCTGCAGGAAGTCACGTGACGTGCGTCATCCCGGTCTACCCCTGTGCGCGCTCACGATCCGCGTTCATTCACAAGTTGAGAGAAATAACAATAATAATAACAACAACAATAATAATAATAACAATAATAATAACAATAATACTAAGCAGCAGAAGAAGGAGCTCCCTTTATTTTATTCTCTTTATTTACTGAAGGATTTCTCTGTAACACCACCTCAGTTATCTAGTAACAGTGCTTTAATGCTGTTCATCACATTCACACAGATTGTCCTTTAGGTGTGTGGGGAGGTCAGAGGTCAGAGGTCAGAGTGCACCTGTAGATGAACAGACTATCTTTAGTGAAAATTGTTTTGCTGCTCCAGGTTGTGTAGTGCAAAGTCCTAAAACACACCAAAGCAGTAATAAAAGCTGAGTGTGTATAAATTCTATAAATATATCGATATATAAACATGTAAATATATAAATATAATAAGAGTGAGTAAGCAGTGGTATTAATGCGGGGTGTTTCTCCTCTGTGCTGCACTGAGCTGTTTTGTGTTTAACAGAACAGAATAAAAACTTCAGACTTTCAGTACAAAGTTCACTTCCTGAAGAAAGAGGAAAGAAGCATGTGTGTGTGTGTGTGTGTGTGTGAGATAAACAACTCGAAAGATATCAGACGCCACTGAAGGTGTAAGTTTATAATCCTGGTAGCTGCTGCGGCATTTCACTCCACATCTCACACACACACACACACAAACACAAACACACACACACACTCCTTATCATCTGAACCTCGGAACACACACTGTCTGAAAGAAAGATGCTGAACTTTCACCTTTTTCTAAAAAAAAACAACTTAAAGTACATAATCAAAGCTGTAACAACCTTAAAGATGGACCATAAATCGAGTTAAAGCTCCACACACACACACACACACTCACACACACACTCACACACACACACTCACACACACTCACACACACACTCACACACACACACACACACTCACACACACACACACACACACACTCACACACACTCACACACACTCACACACACACTCACACACACACACACACTCACACACACACACACACACGTAAAGACACTTCAGGTGTGAAACACAGAAACTCCTGGCCTTGATGAACCCACAGCAGTGACAGAACATTTCCACTTTGAGAAATTAAACAATGTGTTTTATAAAAACCTTTAACTTCCTAAAATGATCAGCGTGAACACAAACACTTCTTTACTTTCAGAACTTTCAGTGAAAATGTTCATCCTCTTACTCTTTTTAGTGCTCAGATTAAAACTGGGATTAAAATTAAGATCAAGTTTAGGGTTATTTGTTTTAAACTACAGAAATGAACAATCCTTTTATTTTATTTTTAATAAATGTAGATTTATTTAGTCAATTTTTTCTTCTTTTTAATTTTTGTCAGCACTTAGACCTGTTTCTTTTAATAACTGTGTAAATATAATAATAATAATAATAATAATAATAATAATAATAATAATTCAGTAGTGTTAGAGTGACTCATTTCCAGGAAGCTCATTGAGACTGAATCAATAACTCTCTCTCTCTCTTATTGTGTTCATATTGATCTCTCCTGCACTGCACCGAGTGTGTGTGTGTGTGTGTGTGTGTTACAGTATAGTGTGGGCGGAGCCTGTTTAAATAAATAAATAAACCCATCATTACAGAGCACTAGCTGTTGGCGTCCTGGCTTCCTGTGTCCAGCTCAGGCCCCGCCCATAACCACGCCTCCTGACCGACAGCCTTCCACACTGGAGTCACAGCGCCACCTGGTGTCACACCACAGAGCTACTGACGTCAGCAACAAGTCCGGGACCAGTGCTAATGTGTGTGTTTAATATTTATAATTATATTAATAAATAAATGTGAACATTCAGTGTGCTGCTGGATTCTGATTGGTCGTCAGGCGTTGATTAATTCTCTATAACAGCAGCTTTGACAGTAGCGCAGGTTTATATTATATTAAGGCGCGCGTTCTGATACGTTATCGTTTCCATAGTAACAGCTCGTTCACAGGGACGTGTACGGCGGATGATTTATTTTATCCTGTTAACTTCAGAGAGATAATAATAAAGAGGCTGGTGACGGAACGACTGTCTCTAGCTGCTGTAACATAAGTGACAACACAAGCTTCAGACGTCAACTGCAACTATAATAATAATAATAATAATAATAATAATAATAATAATAATAAATAAATAAATAAGAGGCAAGTGTAGGACGAACAAAACACATGGGGACATTCTGCTACAGGAAAATAATAAACTTTAGTGTAGTGACAGTAAATCTGTTTCATCACACCGCTCGAGCGTTGATGACTTTACTGTCTCTCACACACACACACACACACACACACACACACACACGGTGTAACCTGGCTGATTCACAGTTTATTTCTGTAATAAATCATTAGCAGTTACACAACCATAAACACACACAGCACAATGACGACCATGTGGAAATAAACAAGAACAGAACACAAGTGAAAAACACTCTCTCTCTCTCTCACACACAGTCCTGTTTTTATTAAAGGACATCTCTACTACAATAACAAAAGCACAAAAGCACAAAAGCGCACACTTCCTCCTGCAGGTGTAGCGGATCGGCTGAGTCGTGCTCGGCGTGAGGGTCGATTCTTCAGCTCTCCAGAGGAGCTACAACGCAGTGTAAGAGTACGGCCACCGGTTTAGCGCGGCGTGCTAACTACACCCGCGCGCGTGAGTGTGTAAATCTTCACACAGTGACACACTGTGGAGGCGACATTAAGAAAAGCCTCAGACCCCGAGCATGTCAGCTGAGCGACTACATCTCTGTACCTCATGTACAGTTTCTTTACATCTAATAAAGCTCGATACAGAAAAATCAAATAAAAAAAATTAAAATAAAAATCAAAAGGTTAATAAAGTTCACTCTCCTTAAAGATAAAGATATATGAACAGGGCCTGCAAGTTACACACAGATCTTTCCAGGTTCGACCAAACCGCTCACACACACACACACACTCATACACACACACGCGCACTCATACACACGCACTCGCTCACACACGCGCGCACTCATACACGCGCGCACTCATACACACGCACACACGCGCTCACACACACACACACTCATACACACACACGCGCGCACTCATACACGCGCACACTCATACACACGCACACACGCGCTCACACACACACACACTCATACACACACACGCGCGCACTCAGTGCTGGCTCTCGGTGGACGCTGAGCGAGAGCGGGATTGTTTCCTGGGAGACGGAGAGCGGGAGCGAGAGCGGGACTCGGACTTGGCCGACATCTTCTTCTCCGGTGTGCGACTGGCCGAGCGCGAGCGACTGTGAGATCGTTTCTCACGCTTGCTCTCGCGCTTGTCCTCGCGGCTGCGGCTCCGACTCGCAGATTTGGACCGTGAGCGAGAGCGGGAACGGGAGGAGCTGCGAGAGCGACTCCTGCTGCGGCTGCACACACACACACACACAATCAGAACTGATAAAGTAATTTATAACAATCTTTTCATCTCGTCCAGTACAGTGTACAGGATGAGGGCTTTACAATCTATTTAAACTACCATAATAAATTAAATATAATAAATATAATAAAATAAAGCAGTGTGTGTGTGTGTGTGTGTGTATTCACACTCCATACCTCCTCTTTCGGTCCTCAAACAGTTTGATTTTGCGGCCGTTCAGTTCTGTACCGTTCAGCTTCTCGATGGCGTTCTTCATATCGCTGTGTGTGGCAAACTCAACCACCCTACACACACACACACACACACACACACAGACACACACACACAGACACACACAGACACACAGACACACACACACAGACACAGAGGTTTAATGAGGGCCAGATCTTTAAGTCAGTGTAATCAGTGTCCATCTATAAATCTGTAAATGATTTACCCCTCGTTCTTGTTGGCTCTGTGAGCGTCCACAAACGTCACGTCTCCCACTTTCCTCATCAGGTCCTTCAGGTCCTAAAGCAAAGCAGGAAAACACTGAGTGATTCAAAACACACCGCCTCACACACACACGCACCCTACAAAAGCTTTAAAACACACTGATCTGAACCCACAGACACACTTGTCTGATCACTGAGTGTGCACGTGCAGCAAGCTTCATTCACACAGACCCTGACTGAACCGCACCCCGGGTCGCAGAGCGAGAGGGCAGAGCGAGGGAGCTGGGGCAGAGGGCAGACTGGTGACGTCTGATAAAAGAGGGTGGACAAAGCGCACATCGTGGGTTTACTATGAAATAAAAACATCCCCAGGTGTTCTGTCCTCCTGCAGGTGGTGGTGTACTTTACAAAGACGACAATGTGCTGCTGCACTACGTTACACTAAGAGGACAACACCAGCAGGGGGCGCTATAGAAACAGGTCAAACATTGGAGGGGGAATAAAAAGGCAGAGTGGACAATATGATAAGTGTATAGGACACTGTGGATAGATCAGGTGCAGTGAAAAAAGCAGTTATAACCTCTCTGTAAGAAAACCTGCAGTTATGACCGTGGTGGTGCTTCAAACAAACACTAGGTGGCGCTTTTTACACACACACACACACACACACACACACACACACTGCATGTGGCATGTGACCTGATCTGCTGAAGTAGTGTGAGGCCATTCGGGAGCTGATTATATCCTTTTACACTGTTATAACCACCTGTACTTATGATTTATACGTGTTTATATGTTATGTGTACAATATTAATATTCACATCAATCACCCAGTGTGTGTGTGTGTGTGTGCGTGCGCGCACTCATTAATAAGATTTGAATAATTCATCCCATTTCCAAAACCACTCCTCATACCTCCTCCAGAGCGATCCATGTTTAGCCCACCCCCTCCTCCTACAGTAAACACCCCCCTCCCTGCATCCATCATGTAATCTAGCAGTGTGTTGGTCCACTTACCGTTCCAAACCACAGAAGACATTAGCAAAGAAGCCACTTGTCCAAATAGCAAACGGAACCAACGCGGTTTAAACGACCTCCGGCCTCCATAAGCACGGACCCACCAGACTCAGCGAGAGGACTGTGTGCGTGCCCCCCACGACCAGAATAAGACCCAAACGGGGTGCAGTGGGGGGCAACCTGGAGGCCCCAGAGACCCTCCACAGGGGGCTACCCATGTCCCATAAGGCTATGCTGCGCTACAACTGCGTATGGGGAGAAGCACTATTCAGAACACAACCAGCAGAGGGCGCTATGCACCTCACGGGCTGCGCATGCAACTCCGATTAAACCAGAATACCAGAGCACAGCTGTTAAAGAAAAGGTTTAAAGAGACGGAGCTCAGTTAGAAAAATAACCAGATTAGATTAAACATTTATATTTATAAACTAAATTCATATTTATCATCAAGAGGAATTACTCACAAAGTTACCACAAAAAGACAGGCTTCTAGGTTTTAGCCTTCGTATTGTAGCGAGGTGAAAGTTTTTTTTTCTTCTAATAAGAAAGGGTGGAAAGAGTGATGGATGGAGTGTGTGCACGTCTCTCACCTGCCAGCTGATACGGGACGACAGATTCTCCACGACAATCCTGTGCTCCGTACGCACGGGAGGCCCATACCTGAGACACGGAGAGAGAGAGGGGGAGAGAGAGAGAGAGAGAGAGAGGGAGAGGGGGGGAGAGGGGGGGGGAGAGATTTGCAGGGACACACATTAGTGTATCAGTGAATCGGTTAGTGATGTAGAACATGTTTATTGTTCATTTCTTTGTTGTTGTGCATTAAATAACTGCAGATTAGAGACGATAACCTGGAGTCCTGATGTTAATGATTAAACTGTTAACACACACAGGTGTGTGTGTGTGTGAGAGAGTGAGAGACTGACCTGGATCCTGCACTGCGTGATTGACGGTAGCCTCCGAAGCGTGGAGAGAAGCGGCTGCCTGCTCCTCCTCCACCTCCTCGACCACGGCGGGAGCGAGCGTGCTCGATGGTCACCCTGTACAGCACGAGACAGCACACTAATGTCACACACACACACTCTTATTGCAGCACAAACACTAATGTCGAACTGCTGCGTCACAGTAATCACATGACCTTGCGGCTTTTAAACTAAAGCAGAACTGTAACAGTGTTCAACGCACCTCTCATTGCAAAGCTCCTTTCCGTTTAACTCGTACACGGCGTCGTCCGCATCCCTGTGGTCGTCAAACTCCTACACACACACACACACACACACACACACCCCCGTCAGTTCTGCATTTCATCCGTATGTGTGTTAGAGAGAGAGAGACAGACGTGGAACTCACCACAAAGCCGAAGCCGTTCTTCAGGTTGATCTCCCGGATACGTCCATAACCCTTGAAGAACTTCTCCACGTCTCTCTCCCGGGCATGAGGGCTCAGACGGCCGATAAACACACGACATCCGCTCATGGTGAAAATCTGAAAGAGATGTGAGTGAAAGAGAGAGAACTGTGTTTAATTATTAACTCTCAGCTCATTAACAGTCACTCATTATACAACCTTATATAAGCATATACGTTGATATAAGCATGCCCAGAGAGCAAGGCAAGAAACTACATTTAAAATATAGGCCCCTGAAATCATCAGTCTGCAACTAAAACATTTCCTGCTTCGAGAAATCGCCATGTGTTAGTAGATTTTAGGACATAAACCTGCGACTAACGCCGCCATTAGCCTGGCCCTGCAGCGCGCATGCGCAGTACAGCTTTGCTCTCTTTAGCATTACGTTGCAGCACCACGCTCCAAAAAAATTCAATTTCCAAAACAATTCGTGGATATACAAAGTATTAGAGCCGATTATCATTAATACAAATAATATTCGAATTTATTAGTGTAGGATAACTAATTTCACACAATACTAACAATAACAAGAACAACAACATATGAATCGCATTTTTTTTTTTGCCCTCACGAGCCCTAACAACCGGTGGCTCTACTCGCGTCGAGATAAAACACATAAAAACACAACAAATAGACTATTCAAATATGTTAAACAATCACACATTAAGGATGCTGTTATATAAGTAATAATAATAACGATGGTGATGATATTTAAACCAAATAAAAGCCTCTACAAGGCGCTCACCTCGCTGCTGTTAGTCGAAATGACAAAATGGCGTCCGAGCAAAGAAGGATACAGGAAGTGACCGGGGAGGGTGAGGGGCGCGCGCGAGGGGGCGGAGTCACTGCGTGCGTCAATACGACGTCATCCAACCAAAAAACGACGCACAGAATATATACTGAATACGTTATAATTTTATACATATTTAATCATTATTTACGTTTAATTATATTACTTTGATCATTTATGATTTATGTTTTAATATAAACTATAGAACTGTGAGGTAAGAAAACAGCTAGCGTGTGTGTGTGTGTGTGTGCGTGCGCGCGCGCGCACGTGTGAACCGGTTTAATCCGGTACTGAACCTGATTAAAGTGCAAATCCATGCAAATAGCCGCTTTAGCGTGTGAAAAAGGCAAGTCAGAAACCTGTTTTTGGGCCATCGGAAAGTAAAAACGAGCTTTTTGTGTGAAAAACAGCGTCAGCACAACCCACACAACTCCCAGAACAACTCAGTGACCCCAAAAAGATGATAAAATAAACAGAATAACATGCACATGGCTGGTGTTAGCACAGTTCTGGAGAAACCTGAGAGGATGTTGTTTTTTTAATCTCCACACAGTTTCTTCAGTAATCAACACATACTTTTAAATATATTTATAATTATTTGTTGGGGCGTCGTTCTCCTGCTGGTGCGATGAAGATCTCGCTGTGTTCCTCCTGCAAGGTCACATGTTCATGCACAATCCTGTCTCACTGACCCTGAGTGTGTGCAGCGAGACAGCTAGCAAGTCAGTACGAATACAAACATCATGTCCGGAACGCCGAAACTGGCCTTCACCATCTCTCGTTAGCTAACTGTCCTAAAGCTAAACGCCTCGGTTGAACAGTTAAGGGAACGCTACAGCGCTGACCTTCGCTAGCACACAAACATACGATTTCTGCAGAAAAGCAGTGGAGTGAGGATTCTGTATTGGCTCAGCTCTGTTCCTAAATACTGAGCAATCAGTTAAAGAACTATCACCTCTTCAGACACCTTAGACAACCTTTTATGGAACAACCTGCATCGTCAAGCCTTATCGTTCACTTTATTATCTTAAGGACAAAATGTTGAGCTAATGGATCAGAAAGGATCAATGCATCAACAAACCAGATCTCCTAAAATATTTAGCTATGAGGTGCTGAGTTTCCATTGTAAAATGGCAGAGTTAAGCAGGTCTTCTGAGAAGCTCTAGAATGGTTCATGTTTATAACAGTGAAGTGATGGCAGCAGGTTGAGAAGATCAGTCCAGACTCCTCTAAGCTTAGCGACAGATTCCAGCTTCTTCTGCAGGATCTCCAAACGTTCCCAATCTGACTGTGAGATATAATCACTCCAGCGAGTCCTGGGTCTTCCCCAGGGTCTGATACAGCTCCACCATGTGAGGCGCCCAAACCACATCAACCGGTTCTTCTCAAATCAGAGGAGCAGCGGCTCTACTCTGAGTTTCTCCTGGAGTGTCGAGCTCCTCATCACATCACAGAGAGCCATTCCAGGAACCCTGCAGAGCAACCTCATCTCCCCGCTCGCTGTTCGACCGGTAAACAGAGAGCTTCATGCAAACCGGGTTAAATAAAATAAAATAAAAAAACACTGGTAGTCTTTTGTGAACACTAAAACCCCTGTGTTTGTGTATTTTGTTAACAACATTAATAAAAAAAAAACCCAAAAACTTGGTAAAGTTTAACTTTTTAACCCTTTATTTAGTTTGTAAAACTGTAATATTGTATTTCAGATCATAAAATTTAATTCCAGTCCAGGATTAAATCTGACAAACGTAGAAAAAAACGCAAATCAAATCAAAAGCAAATACTGTACGAGTATAAATCATATTATTATATGATGTACAAAACTCATTAAGACATGTGTTTCCATGGCAACCTGTATGACATCAAAGAAGAGGATAAAGGGTTTGATTGACAGGCGGCACTGATCAGACGTCTGATCCGGCGATCTGATAAACGGCACAGTGCGTACAAAATAATCACTTACTCTCAAATGTTAAAGGTCACGTGGTTCTAAAGCTCTCTGAGGTTAGAGGGTTATCATCATACCACACACACACACACACACACACACACACACACACACACACACACACACACGTTATGGCTGCTTTTCCATACAGCTGAGTGTGTGATGTCCTAAGGTCAAAAAAGGGCGGAGCTTAAGTTGACACTTGATCAGCACTACAGTCTACCTCATGAACAGATTCTGAAATTTAAATTTAGACTTTGGAATAATCTATTTCTGTCTCTCTAAACTGTTATTCCCACTTGGAAAGACTTTTCCAACAGGGAATTCTGTGATGTCTCACCGACATGGCGGCTGCAGTGAAAAATGACAATCAGAAATACAGATAATTAAAAGGTTAATTGATTTTGAAATTGTGCACTTTCATGTTATTTTATTGCTATTAATGCTGAATTATTGTAGCCTACATCTTTAAATAAACATTTAATTAAAAAAAAAAAATGTCGAAAACTACATAATTCAGAGTTTGGACTTCCCATGTCCAAGTTACTGTGAATGCAGCATAAATCCAGTGTTTTATTAGTGGATGTCACATGACCAGGTTTATGACTAGAAGAATTTATGCCCCGCCCCCTTTTGCATGTCTTGGTAAAATCATGTGTGTCACAATCAAGCTATAAAATTTCATCTCAGTCTTTTTTGTTTGTTTAAACTTTCAGATTATGTGAGATTCTTCACTTCTCTAAGAAAGGACAAAAATCTGAATCAGAACCGAACTCTGATCTTATTTTAACACACACACACACTCGTGTCACACTTCCAACGACATGCTTAGCTTAAAAACCCACACACACTCTAAAACTGAATACTGAACTGAATCCTCAGCACTAATGTGTGGAATTATATACATAAAAATACTGTATGTATAGAAATGAATGCGAAATTTTATAAAATACAATAATGCATAATCAAACTCATTCACAACAAAGATGAAATCAATGTTAAATATAATTCTGAATATTTCAATCCCTCTGTAATCGGCTGATATTAATAGTCATAAATCAACCATTAAAATATTTACAAAGTATAAAAACTAATTTCTAATAAATCAGATAGTTTTATATATAAGTTCACCTTGGAAAAAAAATTATTTCATCATTAAAAGTAGTCTAAAAGTCTGAGAATAGTCCCAAGTTTACAGTACCACAGAGGGGGAGGAGCAAATCCGAGGCCTGTGATTGGTCAGTCTGAACAGTCCATCACTCGCCTGCTGCTGATTGGTTGTAAAAAAAAAAAAAAATACACAAAGCACAACGGCACAGTTCAATGTTTCACGAGGATGAAAAAGTGGAGCCAGAAGACGGTTGTGTGTGTGTGTGTCACACTCGAGTGTGTCTGCAGCTGTGTGATCTTCCTCCCACAGCCCCTGATGGCTCCTCATCGCTGGAGCTGGAATCGTGTGTGTGTGAGTGTGTGTGTGAGTGTGTGTGTGAGTGTGTGTATGAGTGTGTGTATGAGTGTGTGTGTGTGTGAGAGTGTGTGTCTTCTCTGTGCATGCTGATGTGGCTCTGCAGGGCGGCCGGTGTGAGCCACTCTCTCGGTAAACAGCTCTGCAGGAACGGCACACACGAGCTGAAATACGCCAAGCGGTTCACCCAGCGTGGGATCTCACACCCACACAGCAACTACACACACACACACACACACACACACACACACACACACACACACACACAGAGAGCAGGAGAGAGAGCATTACTTACAGAGATGTAAGAGCTGCTGTTTTCTCTCATTCCTGTTGTCATTCTCTGATCATTTGCATATCACACTGTGATTGGTCCAAAAGGGTTTATATTTATAGTTTATATTGTGACATCACAAACAGAGCTCATAAATAGCCCCGCCCCCAAATCAGTTTTAAACAGAAATTCTCTGTTTTCAAATGAACTGAGAGACAGACAGAAAGACAGGTGTATGTAACCTCAGAAAGAGAAACAGACAGGCAGGGACAGAGAGAGAGAGAGAGAGAGAGAGAGAGAGAGAGACTGACAGATGTGTGTGCGTGTGTGTGTGCATGTGTGTGTGCATGTGTGTGTGTGTGCGCGTGTGTGTGTGGGTGTAAAACCTCAGACAGGGCAGAAGAGAAATGGTTGCAGTTTTTGTGCATCAGGTGGTACGCGTTTCCTTTAAATTCTTTGCCCAGTTCCTCCATGATCTTATCAACATCCTCCTCTGTGAAGTCCGTCGTACCCAAAGCAATTGCCTCTCTGACACACACACACACACACACATTATATTATTTACATTCTATAATTTAGCATGTGTAGTACTGGTAATATAGAGCTATTAAATGTACAGTATATAATGAGCCAGTTAGTGAAATATGAAAAGTGAATATTAGTACATGTCTAGTTTGCATGTGTTCAATGTATGTGTGTGTTTAATGTGTGCGTGTGTGTTTAATGTTTGTGTGTGTGTGTGTGTGTATGAGTTTAAAGTGTGTGAGTCCTCACTTGAATTTAAAAGTCTCTCCGAGCTCACTGGCGTTTCCTGGGGTGATCTCAAACACCCCACTGAAAGGATACGGATGACCTCCATATGCAAATTCTGACACACACACACACACACACACACACACACACACACACACACATAACTAAAGAGAATTAAATAAAGTGTTGTAAATGTGTGTCACTGTGTGTGTCACTGTGTGTGTGTGTCAGTGACGTGTCTCAGTGTAACACCTCCATATTTAATAGTTTATTTTATGTATAATAACTTTAACTGGATTCAGCTCTAGTGCACTACACTATTACTGCCTCAGTGTTAATCAGTACTGAAGAGTAAAATGAGTGTTAATTGGCACTGAAGAGTATTAATGAATATCTTAAATCAGCATGAATCAAAACGGGAAAGTACCGAAGAGTAGTACAGAGTGCTAACCAGCACTGAAGAGTATCACTGAGTATTAATCAGCATCAGTCAGCTCAGAAGAGTATTAATGAGCATTACAGAGTGTCAATCAGCAATAAAGGCTATTAATGCGTATTAATCAGCACTGACTAAAGAATTAGTATTGGTGTTAATCAGCACTTAAGAGCATTAACGAATATTAATCAGTATTAATGTGTGTGTGTGTGTGTGTGTGATACCTCTGCCGTAGAGCTGTATTCCTGAGTGGAAGACTCCGATCCCCAGAGTGGAGGTGTATTCATTAATCCAGTACTGACAGGCAGACACACAGAGAGACAGAAAAACAGACAGAGAGAGAGAGAGAGAGGCAGAAAGGAAGACAGAAAGGCAGAGATAATATTAATATTTTTAGAAGTCAGTTCAGTGTTACTGATGCAGCGCTCTAACAGTAAACATCGCCACAGTGCACTTTTACAGAAACGTGGATTTAGAGCCATAGTGAACGCTGGAGAGGAGACGCTCCGGAGAGGAACCAGGGTGAAAGGGGAGCCGGTACTCTTCACCGGATAGCACCGTGCGGAGGAGTGGGAGAGTAAAGACACACAGCAGTGTGTGTGCAGGATGTTCAGTATAAACCGACTGAACACAGCACAGTGTTAATGATTACAGCAACAGCGTGCAGTGTTCAGGTCGCATTAAACACCGACACAGAGTGTGTACGAACCGTGTCGGGAAGTGAAAACGTTTTTTTTTTACAGTGTCCATGTGGGAACGATAAAAATCCTACAGATACACACACACACACACACACACACACACACATACACACATACATACACACACACACACACTCTCACCAGCGTGCTGTGCTAAATGTACAACAGAAAATTATTCACTATTAGAAATAACATCAACAACAAATGTGTGTAAACGTAAAGGTTATATTAAACACACAGTGTGTGTGTGTGTGTGTGTGTGAGCCGGACCTCATGCTGTATCACACACACACACACACACACACACTAATCAGGGGCAAACAGCTCTGAATGCATTCTATTATTTATGTGTGTGTGTGTGTGTGTGTGTGCAGGAGTTAGCTGGTGCCAGGGCTTTTAACCCTCCATGCACACACACACACACACACACACACACACACTACAGTTCCATTTTGCAGGCTTTTCCCCGACACCCACCTGCATCCTGTGTGTGTGTGTGTGTGTGTGTGTGTGCCCCATGGGATTGAACAGTCGAATCAAACACACTAAGTGAAAATGTCTCAGATTTATGCAAATGAGTTATTTCCTCAGACCAATCATGTGTCAGGTGTTGGCCCCGCCCCCTCCACAGTCCTCTCACAACTGCTGCATTCACATACTGTTCACAAAATAGTACAGGCTAACAAACAAACACATGCTAACAGTTCGTGCTAAGTGTAATTACAGTGTCATTTTAGTGTTTTTTTTTTTAGTAATTTATCAACACATCTGAGGTAAATGTTGATGTTCCGGACGTTTCTGTCTTGTTTCCGCTCTCACTGTGTCTTTACGTTTAACAGCTGCATGCTAGCTAAACCTTTAGCCACATTTAAATAACAGCAAAGAATCACACTCCTTGTTTTTTTTTTTAATCATTAAACTATATTTTAAATAACAAAAACATGAGAATAAATTATAAAGTAGACTGTGGATATTTTGGCTACTATGCCCTGACACGCCCACGACACACAGCTATTTATTTTCTGAGTTAGCGATCCATGTCATAGCAAAGAATTTCTTCAGTCTGATTTATGTTCATAAAGCACTCAAACTCGTCGCCATGGTTACGTTCAGCGAGCTAATGTGAGGCTATCTGACAGGAAGTGTGTGTAAGTGTGAATTAGCTCTCTGTGTTAGTCGCTATGAGGAAGAATGATAATCATTCATAAAAAACGTAAAATTCTCTCCACTAGATCTGCATGATATGTCTTATTAGAGAGAGAGAGAGAGACAGAAGGAGAGAGACAGAAGGAGATAGTGAGTGTGAGAGAGACAGAGGGAGATAGAAAGAGAGAGAGATAGAACGAGAGAGAGAGACAGAGATTCTCTCCACTAGATATGCATGATATGAAAAAATATCATATTGCAATTATATCGTTATCATGATTGCAGATCTGTCAGTTTCTGGATATTCGCCCTCGTTTTCCACAAACTCGCTTCTCCGTTACAAACTATAAACTTTAAACAAGTTATTCGTCCTCCACAGGATGAGGGATAGACTCTACATCGCCCCCTGCTGGACTGGAGGACACACTACACACCACCACACAACACATCACACATCACCACACCACCACACTACACATCACCACACTACACACCACCACACACTACACATCACCACAGTACACACCACCACACACTACACATCACACACCACACCACACTACACATCACACACTACACCACCACACACCACCACACCACACTACACACCACCACACACCACCACACCACACTACACACCACCACACTACACACCACCACACACCACCACACTACACATCACCACACACCACCACACTACACATCACCACACACCACACCACACTACACATCACACACTACACCACCACACACCACCACACTACACACCACCACACACCACCACACTACACATCACCACACACCACCACACACCACCACCACACTACACATCACACACTACACCACACTACACATCACACACCACCACCACACTACACATCACACACCACCACACTACACATCACACATCACCACCACACTACACATCACCACACTACACATCACACATCACCACACTACACATCACACACCACCACACTACACATCACACACTACACCACCACACACCACCACACTACACATCACCACACCACCACACTACACACCACCACACACCACACCACACTACACATCACACATCACCACACACCACCACCACACTACACATCACACACCACCACCACACTACACATCACACACTACACCACACTACACATCATCACACCACCACACACCACCACACTACACATCACACACTACACCACACTACACATCACACACCACCACCACACTACACATCACACACTACACCACACTACACATCACACACCATCACCACACACCACCACACACCACCACCACACTACACATCACCACACACCACCACCACACTACACACCACCACACTACACACCACCACATCACACACCACCACACTACACACCACCACCACACTACACATCACCACACCATCACACTACACACCACCACACTACACATCACACACTACACCACACTACACATCATCACACCACCACACTACACATCACCACACACCACCACACTACACATCATCACACCACCACACACCACCACACTACACATCATCACACCACCACACATCACACCACCACACACCACACCACCACACTACACATCACACACTACACACCACCACACTACACATCATCACACACCACCACACTACACATCATCACACCACCACACACCACCACCACACTACACATCACACACTAAACACCACATCACACACCACCACCACACTACACACCATCACACTACATATCACCACACCACACACACTGCCACTGATTTCAGCGTGATGGAGTTTTACACAGTTTCACTGCTGCAGGTGCAAATCTGGATCTCACCATGTCGTAGACGTTGAGGATGACGGGTTCACTGGCCATTCTTCAGTCCTGAGAGTGAGAGAGAGAGAGAGAGAGAGAGAGAGAGGAGTGCAGTCCTTTCTGAAGATGATGATGAACGTGTGCAGGATGGAAGGATTGTTTATCAGCTTCAGGCGTGAGTTTGGAGGTAGCTACAGCCGGAGACGTCCATCTTCCTCATTGGTCCTCTATCGACAGGACAGGCACTTCAGAGGCCTCGAGCGGCGACAAGTAACACGAGCATCAGGATCCGCATCCGGACGATGGACATCACTTCATCACTTCATCACTTCAGTCCTTAAAAAACCAAATAACAGTGGAGGAGAGACGAGTGCAGGAGCTTCATACGCAAAGGACTGGATGGAGTTCCAGCAACAAGCTGATGTGAGGACTGAAAGAGAGAGAGAGCCAGGGAGAGGGAGAGAGAGAGAGAGAGTGAGAGAGAGTGAGACAGAAAGACAGAGAGAGTGAGAGAGTGAGACAGAAAGACAGAGAGAGAGAGAGAGAGTGAGAGAGAGTGAGACAGAAAGACAGAGAGAGTGAGAGAGAGAGAGAGAGTGAGAGAGACAGACAGGGAGAGAGAGTAAGGCAGAAAAAGATAGAGAGAGAAATAGAGAGAGAGAGACAGAGATAGATAGATAGATAGATAGATAGATAGATAGATAGATAGATAGATAGATTTACTGCAGTATCTCGTGAATCAGCACGCGGTGATTTACAGTCGCAGTGCGCGCGTGTTCCCCTGATGATGATGATGATGATGAAGATGGTACAGTCCGGGCTGCAGTCTCCATCAAAGAGACTCGGAGCGCGTGCCGGTCAATTTTCCCCCGAAATCCAAAATCCGCTTCAAAACCGGAGGAGGATGACGTCACGACGCAGACCGGACGCAGCGGAGCGCGAGCGCGCGCGGAGGAGACGAGCTGAGCTGAGGGTCCTCGCGCTCCTCACTGCAGGAACAGGAGTGCAGGGGGCGGAGTCAGCAGCGCTGCCGCGGCTGTTTATTGGTCTGAGCTCCACACCAGACTCCGCCCACTGCACCCTCACTGTTCAGCTTTAAACGGAAGTGAGAGAAGATTAAAGCTGAGTGTGTCATAAATCATTTAACACAGTAAGAGTGTAATGCGGTATATTCCACAGAGGAAACACGCAAACATCATTTTAATAAATAATAATAATAATAATAATAAGTCTGCATTATGAGGCTTTAATAACAGAATTTCTGGATTATTGACAGATAAAAACATTTAAAGGGAGAAATAAACCTCTGATGTAGTGATTATATTCAGTGGAAATAAAAGTTTACACACCCCTGTTACAGTGCAGGCTTTTGTGAAGTAAAAGAATGACATTAAGATGAATCATGTCAGAACAAATAAAGTGAAAAACAATCAAAACCTTATTTAGGGAAAAAAAATTATAATAAATTAGTTGCATAAGTATATACACCCCTAAACTAATACACTGTTGAAGCAGTTTATGATTTTATTACACTACTCAGTCCTTTAGGCTCAGAGTCGATCAGCACATGTTGGCAATATAATCCCACGCTTTCTTGCAAAATAACCTTCTAGATCCGTGAAATT
>CM075021.1:19560160-19561474 GCA_037576675.1 Pangasius sanitwongsei
AGGCTCGTCTCCCTGATCATCTCTCAGCCCAGGCGGCTGAACCTGTGGCTTTGACTAATACCCGCGTCCTCGCTATTGGCTGTCCCGCCGCGATTCACACGGAGTCACCATGTGTCTTTATGGTTCACCGACTTTCTTCTACATGGTGGAGCTCTAAGTTCTGCATGCAGGAACGCTGGGCGACGCTGTGTTCTGTACCAGGCTAAAAACAAAGCAGCTCACAACCAGGCACCCGCAGGACCACGTAAACATCTGCAGGACCACGTAAACATCTGCAGGACCACGTAAACATCTGCAGGACCACGTAAACACCCGCAGGACCACGTAATCACCCGCAGGACCACGATCTGTGCAGCATCCGCTCCACGTGCACGAGAGAGGTCGGTCTCGGCCCATACGAGATCATTACAGGTCGAGCGGTGGTCCTACTGTGTTTGCTGTGTGTGTGTGTGTGTATACGCGTGTGTGTGCACTGACCCTCTGTTGGATGTGCAGTGTGACCTCCTCTCCTGCTGAACGAAATAACTCCACTGCTGCACTGTGACACAGATTCTCCAGCTTACGCCCGTTTATCTACACACACACACACACACACACACAAACACACACACAGAGAGAGAGAGCGCAGTGTTAGTGATGTTCCAGTACAGTGGGTGTGTGTTACAGTAAGGGTATATGAAATTGTGTGTGTGAGAGAGAGAGAGAGAAAGAGAGAGAGAGAGAGTGAGTGTGAGTGTGTGTGTGAGTGAGAGAGAGAGAGCGTGAGTGAGTGTGTGTGTGTGTGTGTGTGAGTGAGAGAGAGCGTGTGAGTGAGTGAGTGTGTGTGTGAGTGTGTGTGTGTGTTACCGCGAGGATCTTGTCTCCCTCCTGCAGTCGGCCGTCGAGTGCCGCCGCTCCGTTCTCTTTGATCTTGGCCACGTAGATCCCGCTGTCATTCATCACGAACTGCTGATCGACTCCGCCCACAATGTTAAAGCCCAGACCTGCAACACACACACACACACACACCCCCCCCATCAATGCTGTACTGTAACTGTGTGTGTGCTGTATACACACACGAGCACTTTATTAGGAACACCTGTACACCTACACAATCATGCAATTATCTAATCAGCCAATCGCATCGCAGCAGCGCAGTGTCTAAAGTCACGCAAATTCACACAGCAGCTTCAGGTGACGTTCAATTAATGTTCACACCAAGCATCAGAACGGGCAGGATGTGACGTCAGTGATGCTGACCGTGGAGGATGTGACGTCAGTGATGCTGACCGTGGAGGATGTGACGTCAGTGATGCTGACCGTGGAGGATGTGAC
>CM075021.1:19563680-19578524 GCA_037576675.1 Pangasius sanitwongsei
TTAGAATTGTGTCGATGTCCCAATATTTATGGACCTGACTGTGTATATATATATATATATATATATATATATATATACACACACACACACGTGTGTTAGGGTTAGGGTTGAACTTTTAATTAATCCTTGGGCCCTTGGCTTGCTCTGCAGTTGGGTCCCTCTCTGTCTCTGTGGGCAGCTCACTGGGTTAAGTTCTCGCCTCTGAGAACTGTAAACCAGGGTTCAAAGCCCATATGGTGTAACCATTAGTTGTGTAGATACAGACGCAGTAACACACACCGGTATCTGCTGCAGGTTGGTGATGCATCAGTTGTGTCCTGTATCAGAGGGATGACGATTTTCTCCGACATGTCGCTGATTAATGAAAATGTAGGCTCCACGATAAACTCTATAAAAGCTGAAACATGCAAACATCAAAGTCACTTATTGATTTACCTTTAATCATCTCTCTTACTATACAGTCCTGCCCATGATCATACAGCCCCGCCCATGATCATACAGCCCCGCCCCTGAGCATACAGCCCCGCCCATGATCATACAGCCCCACCCCTGAGCATACAGCCCCGCCCATAATCATACAGCCCCGCCCATGAACATACATCCCCGCCCATGAACATACATCCCCGCCCATGAACATACAGCCCCACCCCTGAGCATACAGCCCTGCCCATGAACATACAGCCCCACCCCTGAGCATACAGCCCTGCCCATGATCATACAGCCCCACCCCTGTCCTGGGTGTGTGTGTTTAAACTGCTCTGTTCAGCTGATGTATGTGAGTCGTGTATGTGTTAATGCTGAACAGAATAATTTATAATATTAGCATTGATTAACAGTGAGTTGTCTCACCAATCTGAGACTGAGCAACAGGTGTGTTCTGTCTGTCACACAGAGGTGAGATAGCCAAACCCAGTTCAGCTTCTTTATCTCCCTGTAAAAAAAAAAAACCCACACACACATACACACAAAACCATACTTTAATTTGAATAATAAACAACATTAGCATTTAGACATTATACATACACATATAGATACACCTGGCACAGAAATATACTTATTATATACTTATTATTAATATTATTATTAATATTATTATTAATTTAATAATAATAATGTTGTTGTTGCTGTTGTTTTTGTGTGATTATTGTGCTGTTCTGTGTGTGTGTGTGTGTGTATATGTATACCTGTGTGAAAAACTCCTCCATCAGTCTGGGGGTCCAGCGTGAGTGTAAACTCCAGGATTTAGCTGGGTGACTGATATCAGCCGCATGCAGAATCAGAGACAATGCCTTCGCTTTATCAATGCTGGTTAACACAAACACACACACATAATATATATATATATATATATATATATATAAACAAGCCTATGCACATGCCCCAAGCTTCCAAATATGAATACTTAGATTTGACAGGCGTATCCCAAGCTGGTTATTACCTGTACTAATGACTGGTATTGCAAAAGTTTAGTCAAAAGTTTAGCCTCCTCCATGGTGGAGTCAAAAGAACAACCAAATTCCAGCACAAACACTCTTATGCACATCTTGTCAACAGTTAAGAGTGTTGGGTTTATTTTGAGGTAAGTGCTTCAGAAAAGAGATGGAATATATTGTGACAGCACTGGGAAAAATACATGGTAACTCTTTATGGAGCGAATCCACAATCCTGTCATGTCTCGCAATATAGAGCTCCTTGTAAATGTTGCATTTAATAAGTGGGATATGGACTCAGTTACCTGTTCATTGCCGTGATGTATACAATAAGGGGAATGAACTTTCAGATATCAAATGGAAAAATTAAGCTGAGTGGTTAATACCTAGATTCTTGCTCTAATAAAATATTTTTATTTTTATTTTTAATAAAATATTAAATTTTAATAAAATATCCTAATCTAAGGAATAGTTCTGCAGAATGGAGACTGTAGGTTAATTCCCATCCAGTTAATCTATCTGGTTAATTTATCTGGGTTAGCAGTGCTGTTTGTAAATCCGTCCAGTGGATATTGCTTGTTTTTACAGCTGATAGCAGGAACATTATAGACACACATCTCCAGAATAGCATTATTATCAGAATGCATTAACGATGGTAATTACGACAGGTGTGTGTTTAATGTTGTGGAATGTCAGTGAAACAAGTGAGTTCCTATTGTCGCGTTATAGCAGCTATAAACAGTCGTTCCCTCACCAGCCTCTCTTTATTCTCTCTCTTCAAGTTAATAAGACAAAAAAAACCAATCCTTGTCATGTTACCGAGAAACCACAAAGAAGCGTAAAGTCCTCTGTCCTGAAGACAGAAAGTTACAGCTTCACCTCTGACTGTTACAAAGTGCTGACACTGGAGACTCCTTCCATACATGTTACATAAACATCTTTTTACTTCAGGAAAACATCACCATATCAATATCGAATCTTTTTAATCCATTTATTATCAGTGGAGCGCCCGCTGTACACGCCCCTGTGAATGAGCTGTTACTATAGAAACGATAACGTATTAGAACGAACGCATTAATATAAACCTGTGATTTGCAGCTGCGCTACTGTCAGAGCCGCTGTTATAGAAAATTAATCAACACCTTCTGACCAATCACAATCCAGAACTCAGCAGAAGCACGTGTGCTTATTATTACTGGTGTGTGTTACTGAGTGTTTACCTTTCATGTTGCTGTAAACACGTCCTCATGGCTTTGACCTGCAGAACGTGAGAGGACATGTCTGTTCCCAACACCATCTCTATCACCAGAGACCGCAGCTCACTGACACACACACACACACACAGTAAAGTTAACATAATCAACACAGAGCTGTCTGGCTCAGAGTCAGAGGGTTGTGTGTGTGTGTGTGTGTGCGTGTGTGAGACTCACAGCCATTCAGGGCGTGTCAGGTTCATCAAGATGTTTGTATTTTCGTCCTGTAGGATGCGGAATGCGGCACTGACGTGGTGACTCTCCTGCACCGAGTGATCGTTATAGATCATCGCTAATTCAGACCTACACACACACACACACACACACACACACACACACACACACACACACAGAGGTTGTATACGTGATAACATCATACTTCTTTTAGCAGCTGATACACAACAAGTTACGCACCGTGTGTGTATGTGGAAGTTGTTGGTGTTTCCTGTGTGTTCATAATCATGAATGGCTGCTGCAAACAGACATGCCAACACCTCCAACTCTGTCAACGAGTACTACAATCACACACACACACACACATATTATATATAAACACCCACATTGGGGAACTACATATAAGTAGTAAGTAAATACAGCATTCGTTGTTTACATGAAATTAAAATTTTCTGAATTTATACAGACATGCAGACACACAGAAAGACACAGAGAGAGAGACGGGGGAAAATGTTATGATGTGATCAAATCAATGTACACAGCCAGTCAATGTGCTGTTAAAATTGAAAATAAAAGAACAGACTTTTTCTTCCAGCAGTGTGGAGTGAGACAGGGCTGCAGTTTAAGCCCCACCCTATTCTACATTTACATCAACCAATTGGCTAAAATGATAGAACAGTCTCCCATTCAAGGCCTCACTCTATACGACGCAGAAATAAAGTGCCTCCTCTACGCAGACGACTTGGTTCTCCTGTCGCCCACCAGCGAGGGGCTGCAGAAGAGCCTGGCAGTGCTGGAGAGTTACTGTCAGTCCTGGGCCCTGACAGTAAACCATCAGAAGACCAAAGTGATGATTTTCCACAAAAGATCCACATCTCAGGGACTTACACACACTTTTTCAGTATCACACAGACACATAGAAACCACAAAAACATACACCTACCTCGGCCTAAAAATCAGTTCAACAGGTAACTTTTCTTTGGCTGTGAATGAACTCAGAGAGAAAGCTAAAAGGGCTTTCTACGCCATTAAGAAAAATTTCAAATCGGTCATCGAACCTATTGCATTATATGGCAGTGAAGTGAAGGTCTGGCTATAAAATATAACTCTATAAATTGGGAAAAATATCCAATTGAAACCCTGCATACAGAATTTTGCAAAAGTAAACTAAACGTCCAAAGAAAAACACCAAATAATGGATGCAGGGCAGAATTAGCCCAATACCCTCTCCTTCTAAACATCCAAAAAAGATCCATCAAATTTTGGAAGCATTTAAAAGCGAGTGACCCCGAGACGTACCACTATAAAGCCCTGAAACACCAGGAGCTGAGCGTAGCGAGGAGTTCCCTCTGCCAGCTGGTCCTGAGACTGACTGACCTCTCACCTCTGACCTCTCACCTACGGAGGTCACGGAGACTCAGGACCACACACTCACCACCATTCGGCCCAATCACATCACAAACACAGAGAGAGAAAAGTACATTACTTACTGGACAAACACGTTAATAATCAACACAAACTGGAATGTTACTCGGCACTAAATCGAGAGTACGCTGTGGTGGAATACCTGACCGCCGTGACTGATAAGAGACTAAGTGTACAGGTACAGGCTCAGAGAGCGCGGGCTGGCCGTAGAGATGCGGTGGCTGCCCCGTAAGGAGAGACAGAGAGACACAGAAAGAGACACAGAGAGACATAGAGACAGAGAGAGACATACACAGAGTGACACACAGAGAGACCGAAAGAGACACAGAGACAGAGAGAGACACACACAGAGAGACACAGAGAGAGAGAGAGACAGAGAGACAGAGAGACACACACAGAGAGACACAGAGAGAGAGAGAGACAGAGAGACACAGAGAGAGACAGAGAGAGAGACAGTGAGACACAGAGAGAGAGAGAGACAAAGAGAGACAGAGAGAGAGACACAGAGAGACAAAGAGATACAGAGAGAGAGACAGAGAGACACACAGAGAGAGAGACACAGAGAGACAAAGAGATACAGAGAGACACACAGAGAGAGAGACACAGAGAGACAAAGAGATACAGAGAGAGACAGAGAGACACACCCAGAGCGAGAGAGAGACAGAGAGACAGGTACCAGTACTCCGGTGCGCATCAGTAGACAGTGGACTGTGTGTGTGACGTCAGCGGCATGTGTGTGATTGTGATACGCATTTGTGTGTTTGCTGTAACCGCGTTCCAACTCGCACAGGAATGATATCAAACACGAGATCGGCACCTGGAAAGCACACACACACACACAATATACAAAACACATACATAACAAACACACACACACACAGTATACCTAGCATACACATGATACAAGGTACAACACACAGGGTTTAATGTTTGGTGTGCTTAATGCATTTAGCATATGCAGTGTTTAACATGTTCAGTATTTAATATGTTTAGCATGTTCAGCATTTATCATATTCACTGTTTAGTGTTTAATGTGTTCAGTGTTTATTGTGTTCAGTGTTTAGTGTGTTCAGTGTTGTACCTTAAATCTGCTGTTCAGTTGGTGTTTGATGATCAGCTCGATGAAGAGTGTTTTTAGTGAATGGCCCGAACTGACAGCATCCAGAGCAAACACATCAAAACTCCACCTGTCCAAATCCTGAAGAGTAACACACAATTAATATGCCATTAACATACCATTAACTCATCATTAACACATCATTACATATCATTACACATCATTAGCACATCATTAACCCTGCGCTGTGTGTCAGTCTGATGTTCGTACAGGTTCTGGATGTAAAGAGGAATGTTACCCTTAAACAGTTGAGCACATCAGCAGGTTGATCCGGCATCGCGGCTGAGTAAGCTTTACGGAACATCCTACACACGGAGAACATCAGAACATCATATAGATTTATAATGTATATTTAATATGCAACATACAGTATATAACATAATCTACAACACTGCCTCATATTTAATGTTTACTGTCCCAGCACACACCTGTAACCAATCAGAACACAGTGTCTGCCCATAATTCCAATGTAACCAATCAGATAACAGTTCCTGCCCACAGTGTAACCATTTGGATTGCAGATTCCAAATGAATCCAGTCTATGCAGTGTTCAACTGTGACATGTTTTTGTCATTTTGAAGAAGAGTTTGTGATGTAATTATATGAATCATGAATTAGTAACTGTTATCTGTTATCTTCATTCCTGTGATTTGTACCTGTTATTTAAATGTACTTACACTGTGTGTGTGTGTGTGTGTGTGTGTGTGTATACTGTTTGACTCACCTCTCCACGAATATTCCAGCCTGCACTGCGTGAACGATGCTGCGGAATCTTGGCTTCTCCTCCGGCCTCCGGCTGATTGGCTGGACTCTCTGAGTAAATGTGGACGCGAGCCAATCACGAACCTCCACAGGAACGACATCAGAGCGGAGCTGCAGGTCATCATCAGCATCGAAGGGAGGCCTGAAACACACACACACGGACACACACAGTGTGAAAGCTGTAATAAATTAAATGCACTTTAATAATAAGTGTGTGTGTGTGTGTGTGTGTGTGTTACTGTGTTCCGTCGGTGTAAAGTGCCTCCAGTAATGAGGCGGTGAACTCAAGGTTCCTCTTCAGCTCCTCAAAGTCCACATCATTGACCTCCAACTGCTGCAGCATCCGCTTCAGCCTGCACCACAATACACAATACACACAGCATGAACATAATGTGTGTGTGTGTGTGTGTGTGTGTGTGTGTGTGTGTCTTACCTACAGATGGGAGAGTGCAGGAGTGTTTTTTTCACATTCACTAATTCAGCCATTTCACACACACACACACACACAAAGAGGAAGGGAGACTGTAAGATATGAACAGAGAGTGAGACAGATGGAGAGACTCAGGAAAAGTGAGCAGAGAGAAGTTTTCTGAGCTGTGTTTGAGTCTCTCTCTCTCTCTCGCTCTCTCTCTCGCTCTCTCTCTCTCTCTCTTACACACACATTTTCTCATAAATTCTATTTGTGATGAAACGTCTCTGTGACAGTTGATATGTTTAAAGCCCTTATTTATGTATGTGTATATGTGTGTGTGTGTGTGTGTGGAAAGGGGCGGACAGAGAGAGAGAGAGAGCGTGGGAACAACTCAGGGTCATTAATGTTTGGCCAGTGGGTAGGATATTCCCTCACACACACACACACACACACACACACAGTGCTGCAACATCTTGGTTGGACTGATGTTTGTTTGTGTGTGTGTTCAGTGTGTATCAGAAGGCATGCATCTTGTACTAAACTGTGATAAACAAAGTCATGTTTAGTGAGCGGTGCGTGCGTGTGTGTGCGTGCGTGTTTGTGTGTGTACGTACAGTATGATGGTGGACCTCCACGTGTCCGCACTGATGTGTGTGTTCAGTGTTTTTCCGTGTTGTGGTGCCATGGTGCGTCTCCTCCCTGATGACCTTCAATCTAATGGACACTCACTTTTATTTTCCACTCGCCGCGTCAGCAGAGTCTCTGAAGAGGAAAACTCAAACACGCACACACACACACACACACACACACAGACTGAAATAGTCAGTCAGTCAAGGTCAGGAGTGTGGTGTAATTGGACAGAAGGAGTGTATGATGTCAGAGGGAACATGTGATTGGACAGCAGCATTGTTACAGTGATGATGTCATCAGCTGTAACATCTCCAGTGTTTGTCATTTATACAGCAGTAAAGCAGAAAACCGAGAAAAACACACAGATTCACACAATTTTTTGAATACTGTTGATTTCCTCCACAGAAAAAAGTAGTTCCTGTGGGCGTGGCTTGTTGCTATGCAACAGGCTGACATTGAGTGCTGTAGACATGCAGCTTGTTTTAAAAGTAAAGATGTTTAATGTATAGTAGACATGCAGGAGGATGATCACTGTGCTTTAAGGTGATGTTTAAATGAAATTAAAATTTACAGATTGCATTATGCAGAAATCAGCCGTAAACTTCTCTAACTCACAGCATCACTTTACACAGAAGATGCTGAAATAAAAAGAGAGATCTGACAACACACAAACATTTCTGTAAAAACAAAGTTCATCTGAGTTTATGTTCTGAGTGTCATTTTACCTCTTCCTTTCTTTTTTCGAATTAAAATTCTAACACAGCGTCTCTGTTTCATGATTTAACGCCATGGTGTGTAGATACTAGAACTGATCTGTTTACTGAGAGTTTAACGTGATTTAATTCAGGCTTAAATACTAATTAGTAAAATCAGGTTTTGTTTCCATGGTGATTATGTAGTGTTACAATCAGGACTAGCTGAAGTAAAATTATTATTATTATTATTATTATTATTATTATTATTATTATTATTATTACAACACCATTAGCATGTTGGAGTTCAATACAGAATGAAGGCAAAGTTGCTGTAGACTTTTGTCCTTCACAGAGAACTCAATCCCATAATTCTGTTCTCTGTAGCAGAGCGAATGTCACAAATACGGTGTACAGAAACATCATCACAGATAAACTCACCACACACAAATAAACTGTTACTGTATACAGCATAAACACCAGTTCTATAGACTTATAAACAGAGTAAAGCAAGAAGAATAAGTGCATAAAAAACACTTACGGTGTGATGATGTCGTTCCACATCAGCATTCAGAGTTTTAACGGTTCTCATTCAGGTCTTTGTTTCTACCCACATCTCTCCTGTTCCTCCTCTCACACCTTCTTATGTTCGTCATCAGTGTCTCTGGAGGAAGAGGATCATGGGAAATCAGGTTCCACTGCAGAGACCCAGAGGATCAGTGGAATGTGATAAAACTCATGCTGTACAATTATATATCACTAAAATACATGAAATTACTCTAAATCTGACAGCAGTGATGATCTTTAGTTCTGATTTAATATTTTACATTAACATTGGTACTAATGTAAACTTCATTATATTTCTATTTCATGTTTACTGAATGGGCTATTTGCAAAAACTCTTTCGCATTAAAATTCACCATGTTTCCTGAGTTTTGGTTCATTCAATACTTTCGTAATTGCAGTATTTTGCAGTTGGGGTCTGCAAAAGCTCCCAAAGTTGAACGTCAGTGATGTTCATTGGATACGTAAGAACACTTGCAAAGCTCATTCTAGCAAGCTGGAGAAAGGCTTGAAACTGTGTGATGCATCATAAATAAACAATTATGAAGGTAAGAACATATATATTAACCGAAATGAACACCCAAGCTAATGTTAGCCCACACATTTCACTGCAAAGTAACTTGTGCTGTTGCTAACGGCGTATCTTCATTTGGATGTTAGTTTCTAGACACATACAATAAATTATTATGTGTGATTTTCTTTGACAATTATTCATGTGATTTTTTTTAACCAAGATAACCCATACTTTATAAAGGTAAATATTACTATCGTGTGTTTGCTGGTCTTTTCTGACCCTCAGTGGTTTTGAGTTCAACTAGCTGATCTAATGTCTGCTACAGACCTTTGTATGGGTGGAACTGGGTGTGACTCAAGTTTGCTAACTTTGGTCTCCTGAGATTACTCGAAACTGGGAAACTGTGGAAGTTTAAAGCTGTTAAATTTCAAGGATGCTGTGCAGAGAGGGACAGCAGTGCTCATGAGATTTCTTTATTTGTCTTTGAAAATATTCTGTCTTAAATACCTTAAAGTGGATGCTCACTTTAATCACTTTATGAAGGATAAACATTACTGACCAACATAAACAGTGCTACCAGAAACTGGAGAACTCGTGACCTGCTCCTCGCTGGGGCCGTGGGGAGATGCAGGGCAGTCCATCAGAATGTTTTTCCATTTAATTGTTATTGATATGGCTATTTTCACTGCCATTTTTTTTAAAAACATTTCATACAGATATCCTTATAATTGCCCACACTTACATATACACACACCCACAAACACACACACCCTGAGCCATTAACTACAGTATGTCCCCAATCATTAAATGCATACAAACTACACATTAACACTTTTCACACCTACAATCATAATTAAATTTTGTCTCATCTTTTTGTCTTTTCTATACTCTGTCACTTACTTATTTCCTATCTCCCTCACTGTAACAGGAGAATTAAAATAATAATAATAATAATAATAATAATAATAATAATAATTTAAGAAAAGAAAAAAAAGAAAAAGGAAATTCAAGAACTGCACAGTTTCAAAACAGAAATGTGTAATAGCTCAGAGTGCCAGGAGCCAAATCATCTCATTCACAGAAGCAGAGAATAATAATGTCATTATATTTGTCTCATGTTTACTTCCTGTTTCGTAGTTTTACTCACAGCTGATCTTGCCCCGCCTCTGCCCACACCCACAATCACATCCCTAATCACTAAAACAGTGAAATTGAAAATGCAATATTTTGCTCTCTACATGATGAGAAAATACACAGCAGTGAGGATCAATAAAATAAAATTTTATTTAACATGGATGATTAGAAAACGCATGATTATAACACTGAGATACAGTTTAATACATTGTAATAAAGACAAACAAAACTATCAGGTTTTATTTTAAGAAAGTGTCAGCAGATTAAAAACTGAGATTAATAATTATTAATAATTAATAATAATTTAATATAATAAGCAGGAATTTTTCTGAGCAACAATTTACCATTAGAATATAGATTCAGAAACATTTCCACACATTATAAACTCTTCCTGTTTACTTCCTGGTTTCTCCAGTTCTCGGTGTAGCTCCACCTTGGCCACACCCTCTCACGTTTTTTTTCTAATGTGTGCTGTTAGTTTGTGTGTGTAAACCTTTCTGTGTGTTCTGTGTCTCAGTAACAGGAACATGACAGTTTCATTACTATTTATTATTAAACACATTGTTTATTCAAAAGACATCTGAAAAATGAGTTACATGTTGTCTTGTCCACGTTAGTATTCCATTATGGTGAATTATGGGTTGTTTATTTGGCTCTCACAGGCAAGTGACATGTCCTTCATATGAAGTTCTGATTAAGAACACTTGCCCAAGAACACACAGGGTTTGACCTCAGCTTGACCTTTTACCTTGACTGTACCCGATACACTGATATGAGATCTAATAATGCGATCATAATGAATCTATATCTGGATAACTTAAAATAAAAGCTCTGTGTGTGTGCGTGTGTTTATCCCATAGTGTGTATGAACGTCTTGTGCACTTCTCTGTAGGCGTTACGGAGCAGCACGTAGGGGAACCAGTTCTCCAACACATCCTGACTGAGGAATGGAGACTGTTCCACTATCTACAATACACACACACACACAAATTATTCATGAGCAGGACTTACCATGAAGGAAATACTAGTTAATGAAACGATGTTAACAATTCCATGCTCACAGTAACCATGTTTTACATGTATAAGTGTATGTTTGCATGTTAGCTGTTTAGACGTGATCATAGACAACTGTTTGTGTAAATAAGATAAACGTGTGATCACCATGTCCAGTAGCAGGTAGACTGAGTCTCTGTGTTTTATCTCCACTTTCTCGATGTTCTGTCCAAGCTGCAGTAACGCTGATGACGCAATCTGTAAACAAACCATATACCGTCAAAAACTGTTATACTTTGTGATTGAACTTAATGGCTGATTGCGCATGTGTGTGCGTGTGTGTGTGTGTGTATACCATCAGGAACTCGCGGAGGTGCTCTTCAATGTTCTTGTTTTGAACGGTGAACATGGCAGCAGCGAGGTGGTTAATGGCGGTGGCGAGACAGTGAATGTTGTTTTGATGACCTGCAGAGAAAAAACAGAAATGAGTTATTATTCAAATACAGCTGTCACATGTCCCTCCTGTTTACTTCCTGTTTTAATTAGTCCCTGCTCTGACCACACCCCTGACCATACCCTGTGTGTGTGTGTGTGTGTGTGTTTTTTCACCTCCATGTTCTCGGCTGTAGAATGAGTTTGGATCAATGGCGAGAATGGGCAGTGAAACTGCAGCAAACACTAGCAGCAGACGCGCCAGTTTATATTCCTCCTCCACTGAGGCATTGTCTAAACATTCACACACAAAACACACAGGATTAAATTACATCATTAAGTTAATCAAATTAGTCATTAAATGAATGAAATAAATCATCAGCTACCTGAGGGTGTGTCAGTGTGACTCACCTGAGCGCATGTTAGCGATGGCAGCAACAAGGGCTGGATCAGTGTCACACTGCACACCAGCTGAACACGCCAGCTCATACACACTCAACAACACCTACACATCACACAGGAGATCATCAGGTTCTGAAATACTTGAAACAGCACCAACAACCAGCACCAACAATCTTGCCACAGTCATAGTCACGGAGATAACATTTCTCCATTCTGATGTTTGATGTGAACATTAACTGAGGCTTATATATATATATATATATATATATATATATATATATGTGTGTGTGTGTGTGTGATATATGTAATAGTACATTTTCTGACAGACACAAATTCACAAAAATGATTCAAAGAATCACACACATTTGATTCTTTGAATCATTTATATGACCTGCATAAGTGATAGTGTGATTCTGAGAGAATTTGTGTCTGTCAGAAAATGTACTATTACAGATTGTGTGTCTATGAATCTGTATTGTGTGTGTGTGTGTGTGTGTGTGTGTGTATGACCTTGATGTCAGTGTCAGGGTTGATCAGATCTCTCACACACTTGATGGGTCCCATCAGGAATGGACAGTGTTTGTGCATCACCTAAACACAGAAAGTTCATAACAATAAAAGCACACACACACACACACTCACACACACACAAGTTATGGATACACTGTATGTGTGTGTGTGTGTGTGTGTGTGTATATACAGGAGATTGTCACTGCTGAATAAGTGTCAGACTGATTGTGAGAGTTGAAGACAGGAACAGAGTGTGCTCTGAGACATAAACTCACACTGCAGTCTCAGGAGTTCACACTGGAATAAACATCAGCTCTCAGTAATCGCACAGCATTATCCAAAGAGGACAAACATGGACAAACTCTCTCTCTCTCTCTCTTTCTCTCTCTCTCTCCCTCACTCTCTCTCTCTCTCACACACACACACATTTTGACTGATTTTCCTGTATGGACCGTATACAGAGTTGGGTTACACACTCGCAGTGAGGATTTAATACTGAAATTACACACATCAGTATTCAGACCTCAGATGTAACTCCAGACGCGAACGCAATTCAGAAGTTATGTGAAAGTTATATGGAGGTGGAGTTTGCCTCAGTTACGCTCGATTCTGATCTTGAGCATGTTTCTTGTGTGATATGAGCTCGAGTGAGGAGCAGTGTTAAGTTCAGCTCCACTGTCTGACAGTTCGATGGAACTGCAGTATGTGACACTGAAATTTATGTTTTAGCTGTAAACACACTCACACACTGTGCAGTGTCATTCAAGGAAAATACATACAGATGACACTATTAATTATTTAATTATATCATCCCTTTAAAGTCCACAAAAAAAGTTTTTTTTTCCCTTAAAGAGGACATTGGAGAAGATGCATTAATCAGAGACTTTGCTTATCTCGAGGAGTGAATTTTTATGGATAAATTCATGAATGAACTTAAAGTTAGCTTTAAATACTGATGTAACTTTTGACGCAGCTCACCAACTCTGAATACGACCCTGAGTGAATAATTATTTCTTTATGTTTTAACATGCTGAACTAAATTCATTCCTGTAATGTGTGGTGTGTAGACTGTCCTGTAACCTGAAGTATATCTGTATGCAAATATATAATATAGTAATGTTCATATATTATTCAGTGTAATGTCGTACCTCCTCCAGCGCTTCCTGAGCCATGGTGCGAAACGACAGAATTACTCCGATGATGGTCAAACGCTTCAGTACATTCTCACACCCTTTAGACACAAAATCTTATAATATAATATAATATAATATAATATAATATAATATAATATAAACATGGATGTTACAGTTCAGCAGTGTAATATTTATGACATGTTAAATATTTTCAGTGTGTTAGTGCCTCCTCCTGTAACTATGCTGGAATTCCAATATTGGAATCTTTTATATGGAATGATGTCTCTAACACACCACTGGCAGTGTGTATCAGTATTGGAACACTGATTTTGTGTGTGTGTGTGTTTTAGTGTTTTAGTAATTTTAATATTTTTATTATCTATGGACAGCACTTTGGTCCATTTTAATGGTTTTGAAAGTGCTTTATAAATAAAAGTTGAGTTGAGTTGTGTGTGTGTGTGTGTGTGTGTGTGTGCTCTGTGTCATTACCCGTGAGTCTCTTCTGAAGGCTGCTTATGATGTCAGGTTTGTCCAAATTTGCTCGGATTTGCACCAAAACGTCCATGTTGTCAAACACCAGCTTCTGCTCAACAAAACGAGATGCGCACACACCAACACACACACACACAAAACACACAACACACAAAATCACACAGCAGCAAAACAGTAAATTCACATCAAATCAAAACACAGGTCAAAGCTGTAATAATAATAATAATAATAATGAAATGCTGTCTTCAGATACATACTGAAAAAGCAAACAATGTATTATTATTATTATTATTATTATTATTATTATTATTACAGTTTGTACCTTTAGCTCTGAGATCTGAGACGTGATGTGCCACATCAGATTCTCTCCAAGAAACTTCATTCCATATGGACCAATGAGCTCTGCCAGAGCACGTAACTCTATACACACACACACACACACACACACACACAAATGATAAACTGATATAAACATGAATTTACATTTACATTATAACCTTGACGGTGGAGTGGCTTGCCGCTTTATGTCCCAGGGAGCCCTCATGTCCATGTTACCTTCTGGCTCTACCTTTTAGTTATGCTGTCATAGCTAGTCTTGCCAGAGTCCCTGCTTGCACCTTAACCATTACGGGACAAAAAGCTTACCTAACAATCTCTCTCTCTCCATCTCTCTCTCTCTCTCTCTCTCTCTCTCGAGCTACACATGCTACTTCTGAGATGCCAGTGATCCTGACTCCTTCTGCTCCTCCTCGCTGCTTGACCCATCCTGATGCCC
>CM075022.1:8412-20912 GCA_037576675.1 Pangasius sanitwongsei
TAGTTTCATCAAATGATGGTAAAAAAAAGATGGGTGGGTGAGCGGAAATATGCCCATACGGGCATATGGGGGTTGACCTGCTCAGTTGACCTGCTAACCTGACCCTAAAACTTGGGCCTAGACCTAACATCAGCCATAAACATAAACATAAATCTATATATAACCCTTAAACCTCAGCCCTAACCTGAACCCTAATCTTTACTTTACATTTACTGATCAACCCAAACCTAACCCTAATGCTAACCCTAACCTGAACCCAACCTTGACCTTAACTCCACCCCAAACACTAAACTGAAGTATAACCCTAGCCATAAACTTTACCCTGACCCCAATCGCATTTTTAAAAAAAAGAAAAACGGGGTCTAACTACTCCGAGCCTCCAACGTGGGACATGTTGTCCGGTCTTATGCTTGGGCCTGTGTGAAGACACAGGTGAAGATTAGATGGATTTCCACTAAGGATAGGTGTAAAATTAATTATTATTCGTAGCTCTCATTCCTATTCGCTGCACCTTTTAAATATGCGGAAAAAAGGATCTTGGTCCTTTTTTCATAATGACTTTAAACGTGAATATCTCTGCAACAATTCGAGCTATTCACGCACCGTTTTTTTCTTTCTACTCAGTAGAATCCCCTAAATACAGGATATGGGTAATCTAAAAATGTTAGAATTCACCCTATCCAGCACAACATTCCATATTAATGACTTGATTCAGCTTGGCCAATTTTTGGGGGGCGCCAGTAGAAGCCTGATCTTTTTCCGGAGGTTATTCCCTAAGCAACAGCTTTTGGGGTAGACTAAGGAAAGAATCCACTGGTGTTTGCTTAACCTCTGGGTACCCACCCCTGTAGAAGCTTGATGGCTTCCCGAAGAGTTCCAACTCCTTGTCAGGTGGAGTGGGTAGGGAAGCTGGATTGATACCCAGCCAGGGTCATCTGGAGGTGACATATTGCATGGGACGTCCCTCTGTACCCCTGGTTTAGCTACATAGGGCCTTGCCAAGCAACTTGGATACCTTGTGGTGTTAACAAAGACAGACTTGGTTGAGATAGATAGACAAAACCTAGCTGGGTGGACCTAGTCGCAGGCTCTGCCCGGGTGACTTGGGAAACCTTGCGGTGTTAACAAGAGTCATTCTGGGTAGGGCAAGGTAAGTGGCCAGCCTCCCTGGGTCCATTAGGACAGCATGCAGGGAGGTGGTCTGAGGCCAAGAGACTTTAAATGGGGCCAAGTCTTCTACTTGGTGATTAGCACCATTGTGCACCACACTTTTTTTGTAATTAGACAACTTTTATTTAATGTTCATGATAACTTTATTCTAGGATAGGAGGTTAAAATGAATAGACTCCTACCCATGTTACTCTAGTCTTAGTCAAAAACCCTTGATAGATAGATGGAAGATTTTTTTGATCAATTTAAAAAAAAATTTATTCAATCTAATTTATTTCCAAGACTAGGTTATACATTTAAAAAAAACAGTTTAAGGAAATATATAAATCAAACTAAGTTAAATTTAGTGGCTATAGGGCATGGTAATGCCATTATATGGCTAATGCATTGAAACAACTTAGCAGAAGCATTGAATAAATATGCTAGGGACACAAATAATTTTAGTAAAAAGCAATTAATTCATTAAAACTAACAAATATGTAAAACACCATCCAACTGGACATGGGACACAAGCCGAGGAGTGACCAACCTATGGCTGGCTGCCTCAGACGAGTGTGTACGGTGTTTAAAAGGCCAAAACACCTGATGACACAATCAGCAGTGAGGTACAAAAGTCTTTAGTCTTTACAAAACAATCATATCTGCTGGTTTAATTACATTGCTACGGGTAATGGGGTGGTAATTGTGGACAGACCTCTATATGTCCAGGAAGCATTAAGGCAATTCGAAAACCCAGAATACTACAGAAAATTGGATCAACCCATATATATTACTTACAGCCACTGTCCACTAAACATCCTAGCTATATTCAAGACACCTATGATTTCATAAATAATGTCAAAGCCATTACATTGGAACCTCACACTTTTCTATTCACTATAGACATTAATGACTTATAACATGACAAATATTGAAATATTGAATATAAATGACAAATATTGAAACAAACATGGGCCTACAGATAATCAGACAATGCTTTGATCAGAATCCAGATGAGGGAAGATCAGACAAATTTCTTGACCAACAAAAAATTGGACATAGAGTTTTTCAAAGAAACAGATAGTCATTCATTATTACACACGGAAAGCTACCATCCTAAACACACATTCAGGGGGCTTGTAAAAGCAAAACTCATAAGTGTCCAAAGAATTTGCACACAAATCAGTGACCTCAGAAATGCCATACAAATCCTCCTTAAGACACTCCAAAAGAGGGGGTACATCAGAAGTTTCCTCTGCTCAGTCCACAGGGATTGGAAAAGAAACCCCTCAGGCACACACAAAAGTAACATTGATAGTGGTGGAAAAATTGTAAACTCAAAAAACATAACCCTAGCCAGAGCCTTAGGACCAAGCACATTATCAGAATCAAAGTAATAAAGAATGGTTGGAGAGACTACTCTTATTTATTAAAAAAAAAAAACTGACTCTAAAACTAATTCATATTGAAGATAAATTATGAAAATTAATAGAAATAACATAGGAAAGAAAAAATCCTAAATTTATACCTCCCCTTTGCTTGTAAAATCACAGTAAGGAGGATGGCTGGGAAGGTAGTAATGTGACTGCTTGGGGTTGACCTGCTCATTCCAGTGGCTCGCCTCCAGTCTGCCTTCCTCTGAACTCATTAGGTAGGGGCGGAGAACTTAACAATTAAAACAATAAGCTATGCTCCAACCAAAAACCCAAGACACAATATCTCTCAGAACTATAGCAGTGCTTAACAGGCCCCGGCCCGTGCACCTCCCTTGACTCCCTATACAACCATGCAGTTTTCGGATAGAGCCTTTGGACCAAGCACGCTATTAGAGACAAAACAGTGCAGACTGGTTGGAAGCAACACTCATTAAAACCTTCTCTATCCTTATACTCCCACAGAATGGCAAATGCAGCTAGTGAGGACTTCAGGACACTCATCCGAGCCCTTCACCAATATATTAAAGCTTACCACCATCTACAAAATGTCAAGATCTCAGTGGGTAACACCCATGGGCCAGCAGCCCTTACCAGGGCCACAAAATGGCTAGAATCTTTGATTACAACTACACGTCAACTACAGAAACAATGCTACATGGGAATGCCAGAAACTGTCTTTATAATAGCTTACAGATTCTGGAGGACCACTACAGGTCAATAATTCAGACCTCAGTAGATAAGTTCAAAACCCTAAACCTAACTCAATCGAAAGAGGCATGGGAAGTAGCAACTAGATGGGCTAAAAGAAATCTCAAGAGGGTCCAAACTACCACTATCCAACAGGCTTTTGAACATCTTTCAAGCATATTTGAACAAAACCCAAAGCAACAAAAAGCAAGTATTCCATCAGCAGTGGAAGGGGACTCAAATTCCACCCGTGATCAAGACTGGAACAGTGACACTCGCCCTGAACTAGACCCCTATCCCACTACCAAATAAGAAACAAACAAAAAACAAATCACAATAATAAAAGGGGTACAAAGACCCAAAAAGGCAACCAAACAAAAAAAGCATGGCACAACCTAACCACAGATTCCACTCCATTAAAAGACCCAAATCGTATACCAACCCCCACACCATCACAGGTAGAACAAGGTACTGAAGCAGGTCAAGGCAACTGAGCTGCCGAACCAGGACTCTGACACACCCCTCTCCACAAACAATACAACCCAGCTATCAGACCAAGTCTCGGGTACACCCCTCTCTACAAACAAGACAGGAACCATTATAGGAACTCAGGAAACACCTGACACTATAATAGAAACAAGCAGCTTCAAAAAACACCCACACCATGGAGATAAATACCAATTCTACTATTTAGTAGCAAGGAGACCAATTCTGATGGTAGGTGACTCCAATATGGCAGAATTACCCAAGAATCAATGACAAAAGGGTACAAGTGGATTGCTACCCAGGAGCACAATTATCCCATGCCCTTCGTATAATCAAACGCAACTCACTGACCTCAGCAGAAACTCAGAAAGTAGTCCTATTCTTTGGACTAAACAATAGAATGCAAGGTAATCCATCTTTACTTAATAAACAACTATTAACACTCATTGGAGCAGCCCAGGACACCTTTCCAAATGCAACACTGCACATTCCTATCATCAACTTCAGTAATGACCTCCCATCAATAACCAAAACCAATATCAATGGCAACCTCATAAAGAACACTGGCAAGATCTTACCAAAACTTCCAAGTAGAGAATTTCACACACTACTGGATAAAATTTACTGGACACTCGAAACAGCCGAGGTGATGTGGAAACATTGGAGACAGCATTTAAACTAATCTAGTTAAATTACCCAATACAGGGATTTAATGACCGGTTGGTAATCAATCTTTCCCAAACATTCACCCTATCAACAGCCAAAGAAAAGGTTCTGAGGAAGGGACTTTCTTTTATTCCCTCTTATGATATTATCACACCCAAATTTTCTGAAATAGCCGCACAAGTCACAGAGTACCACCGGAGATTAAAGATATTTTCTTTTTTTGGACCATCCAATGAAACCACGGTCAAATCTCCATTTACGGCAAAATCAGGTTGGAAACCTCCACCTCAAAAAATTCCCAAATTAATCCATGACCTAATTAAATTGGACCAGGAAACAATTGAAGGGTTTGGCATAGCAAGAAATTCATACGACTCCAACTTAACCAATGAGGAAAAACTGGCAATTAAGTCTTTACAAAACAATCATATCTGCTGGTTTAATTACATTGCTAAGGGTAATGGGGTGGTAATTATGGACAGACCTCTGTATGTCCAGGAAGCATTAAGGCAATTAGAAAACCCAGAATACTACAGAAGATTGGACCAACCCATATACATGGACTCAATACCAATAATTCAAGAAAAGAACAAATCCTTACAGACGGGGGGTTCATAAGTCAAAAACAGGCTCAATACTTGAGGGGAAACACCACACCTAGACCAAGACAATTTTACCTACTACCAAAAATTCACAAACCTCGAGCCATGTGGCCCACACCCTTAACACCACCAGGCCACCCCATTGTCTCAGATTGTGGCAGTGAAAGCTATAGGATTGCAGAATTCTTGGATTATTACCTACAGCCACTGTCCACTAAACATCCTAGCTTGCAAGCAATTTGGGGGTTGTGCGTCCTTTTCGGTGGGTACTCTCCAGGGGGTCCGCCCAGTAGAAGCTTGTTGGTCTGTATCGGGGTCATTCGCTGGGACTAACAGCCTCCACCCACCTCGTGGGGCAGCAAACTAAAAAAAAAAAATTATATTTCATTTGAATATTTAATATTATAGGTAATTTGTAACATTTAATATCTGACACATTTAAGGCATGTTACTTCATTATAGGGCAAGTGCAGAAAACCATAACCTAGGGGAAGTTTTATAAACAGAAAAGCATATCCAAAACATTGTAAATTAAAAAACCTAACCCTAAGCCCAAACCCAAACTCCTAGCTTCTATCTTGAAACCCCTCCCTACCAAACCCCTAACCCTAACCTCTAACCCTACCAAAAACCTATCCCTAACCTTGACCCAAACCGTCTGATTCCACCCCTAACTCTAACCGCTGACCCCCGATCTGAACCTATATCCATGGAGCCCTTGCCCCCGACTCAGACCACAGGAAGAATAAATTAATATAATAAAATTAAAATAGTAAAATTAAATGGAAACCAAACTTTACCCAAACTTACCTGTCACACACTACAATTTCTTTCAAAAGAATAATACATTTTGTTTCCTTGATTTTCTGTTTTATTCCTTTTCCAGAAAAAAAAACAAGTCTGAAAAAAAGAAAAGAGAGAAATGAATAATTCATAAAAATCAATTTGCTATTTTCAGACTTGTGCCAGTATTTGTTTTAGAAATGCAAATTACAAGGTGATTCCATAAGTTTTTCCTCAACATTGAGTATTTCCATCATTTTTTTCATCTACTTGATCTGGAAAAAATATGCCATTAATTAAAATAATTTAATTTGTTTGAGGTAGGTTTTACAAAGCCAGAAGGTTCAGCTATTAAATAGAAATTGTTTTGTGTCATATCTGTAATTTGTTTTTGGTACGAAGTAAAAAATGCTGGGTGAACATCCTCCAAGTGTGGTAATTCCATAATTTTTGCCAGGGGTTGTACATTTCATAACAACCCTGACACAGAGACAAGGAGACAGACAGCCACACAATGAGAGACGGAGGCAAGGTGTCAGACAGAGAGAGGATTAGAGCAGCAGAGAAAGAGATAAGGAGACAGACCTTGAGAGAATGAGACAGACCAAGATCAAGTGTGACAGAGAGACTGACAGTAAGACCATGAAAGAGAGACAGTGTTTGATAAATAAGACAGTGAGGCAGTATGTGAGACAGACACAATAAAACTGTGTAAGACAACAGGCAGACAAATGGTAGAAAAACGGTGGAAAATGCTGAAGAAAGGCAGAAAAAAAAGTGGACAAAGGTGGACAAAAATGGACAAATGGCATACAAATATGGAAAAACTGCAGACAAAGGTGGGAAAATGGCAGAAACAAAGGCAAACAAATGGTGGAGAAAAGCATAAAAATGGTTGACAAACAGTGGAAAAACTACAGAAAACAGCGGACAGAGGTGGAAAAACACTTCACAAAGGTGAACAAAAATGGACAATGGCAGAAAAATGGCAGATAAGGGTGGACAAAAGGCAAAAAAAAAAAAAGCATACAAATGGCGGAAAGAGAATAATGGCAGAAAACGCCAAACAAAAGTGGAAAAACAGTGGACAAATGGAAGATGAACACATAAAAAGACCAAGGAAGAAAAAGGGTGGAAAGAAACTTTCACCTCTTTCACTTTTAGCACTTATAACAACGGACACTGTCACAAAACAGCTTTACAAAAATGTATAAATAATGGACTTCCGGAATGATGAGGCAGTGAGCGGATGCGTGAGAGGGAGGCTCCGGTTAAGCTTTTCATATTTGTCTAAATATGAACCTAACAACTAAATAACACCGTGGTTTGACCGACTTACACCTTGGTAACTAGACACCACTTTATAAAAGAGAATCGCTATATAATGCACAAGCAAAAACAGCAGACAACGACTACCCAAGCCACTAGCGTGTCGGCCAAGCTAGCTAACATGGCCAACGACACTAGCTGCGCTAGCATTGAGAACACCGATCCAATTACCAGACACTAGCTCGCTAGCGGGATAGCTTTAAAGCTGATGTGGCAGCCCTGATACAACAATCAACAGGCACTAATACGGCAAAACCGAGAGCCTTCATCGGCAGATTCCTCCGGTTCCATGAGAAAGAGAAAGTGCAGAGATGGGCTAGGCAACACAAACTGCAATACTGCGGCTCTGAATTGAGAATATACCTGGATATCAGCGCTGATCTGGCAAAAAGACGAGCGGCATTCAACGGCATTAAAAACTCTCTGTGCCTGAAAGGAATAAAACTTCGCCTGTTGTATCCAGCCCGTCTCCACGTTTCATTCAAAAACCAAGACTACAACTTCGATTCACCTCAAGAAGCCCACTTTTATGACCAATATGTCAACTCCACTGAACAGACTTGGATAGACGTAATGCATTAAAAGATGTCATCGCTGCTGCATGTCCGAGCCAGCACGAACAGTTAACGACTCATCCGCAAACGGGTGAGATTAACCCTGTACTTGTGTTGTAAGTACTTGTATTGTTGATTATTGTAAGTGTAGATTTTCACTAAGCAGGCTATTTTTTGCATATCACTTTGGATTTGAGACCAGCAATACATAAACACAAGATTATATCTATCCTGCAATATGGACATTCAGTAGGCTAAGGTTATAGCCTCGCCTATACTTTATATTGTACTTTCTTTTCTCTCTATCCCATCTAGTTACTTTCTCAAATCCTTTGAATTCCAAGGGGTGTGTGTGAGTTAACACAATAAATTAAACTTCCATACTGAGTTCATTCCACAATGTTTAACCTAGCTGGCAACATAAGTTTGCTTGAAAAGGAACCCCCTAGCTCAAGTTCAAGAGGACGAGGAAAACGTTCATGGCCTTTGGAAGTTGCAACATGTGTAGAATCCTGCAGCTAGTTGTAGTTCTCAGAACAAGCTTAGGAATGTTAGGTTTTTTGGGGTTTTTTTGTCTTTGTTTCGGGTTGGGATGGGGAAGGTTGGGGTCGGGGTGGCATGGGGTGTTGAAACATGGTCCGATGGTTTTTGCATCTACTTACCTGCATACACATACACTCCTGGACCATCATTCCATTATGTATTCTAATTATTATACATGGTAAACACAAGCAAAAGTGGAGGTGCAGGCCTAGGGTTAGGTTTGTTTGTGGGACACCAGAAGTGGTAGTCTTGTTGGACGCAGAAAAGGCTTTTGATAGGGTGGAGTGGGGATGCTTGTTTCAGGTCCTTAAAAGATCCGCCATGGATCCCAGATACATATCCTGGACAGAACTACTGTATACGTCACCTAGAGCTTCAGTAAATACGAACGGTATCAGATCTCAATACTTCACACTTACCAGGTCGACACGCCAGGGGTGTCCTTTGAGTTTGTTATTATTTGCCACAGCAATCGAACCGTTATCCATGGCACTTAAGTCAGCTAGCTTTAACAAGGGAATTACCAGAGGTGGCTCAGAGCACATACTTTCTCTTTTTGCGGCTGATCTATTATTATTTATCTCTGATCCTATAGCCACCATTCCCCGGACAATTGAATTACTAGACAGGTTGGAACCTTCTTGGGTTATAAATTGAATTATTGAAAAAATGAATGTTTCCCTGTAAACAATTTAGCCCTTCAAATACCTGATAAAAACCTCCCTTTTAAGATGTCTACAAGCGGTTTCAAATATCAAGGGGTGAATATCTCCCCACATTTACTGGACCTCTACAAATAGTTTTTTTTGGGGTTTTTTTACCCAAATCATTCTTTTGCACAATAAACAAAATAATCTCATCCTTCATATGGAAAGGTGGAACCCCTAGGATTAGAAGTGAACTTTTACAAAGACATAGATCAGTTGGTGGACTGGCACTCCCAAACTTGAGACACTACTACTGGGCAGCCAACACAGAGAAAAATGATCCTCTGGATCCAGGAGCCAACACTGAATTGGTGTGAATTTGAGGCCAGATCATGCCCCTCTGTCACTTTTAGCTTTGCTCACAACTAATCTACCCATTCACGCTGCCCAATACACTAGCAATCCAATTGTCATCTCCACTTTAATGATTTGGTCTCAATTTAGACTCACTTTTGGACTCAAGGGGCCATCTAACCACATCCTCCCCACACTGATGCAGCCTTTTCCTTATGGCAGAGATCAGGCCTTCTGAAGCTAAAGGACCTCTACATTAATAATACCTTCGGCAGCTTCACTGAGTTGAGTTTGAGTTTGAGCTGATTTGGCCTTCCAAAGTCTCACCTTTTTCACTACTTCCAAATCCACAGCTTCGCTAGACCGAACAACACCTCCTTCCCCAACAGCCATCCTGACTCAGAAATAGACTCAATCTTAGATATATCCACAAATCAGAAAGCATCAATGCATCAATATCTCAGATCGCAGGGACCTCACTTGAACAAATTAAAAAGGATTGGGAAGAAGAGTTTGGTGGCCCTATAAATGATAAAGTTTGGGAAGAAGCACTTGCCAGAGTGAATGGAAGTACAACCTGTGCAAGACTCAATCTAATACAATTTAAAGTTATTCACCGCACTTACCTTACCAGTTCCCAACTCTCAGAAATATATGCCAACATCAGATACCTGTAACAGATGTAGTATATCTCCAGCAAATATGACACGTTTTGGTCCTACCCTCGCCTTCGAGATTACTGGACAACCATTTTCAAGCACCTGTCAATCTCTAAACATTGCACTAGCACCAAACTTAGAAGTGGCCATCTTTGGAATACTGCCAGACCATCAGGGAGTAAGCAAGAAAACAAAAGACAGTATTGCCTTTGCGTCATTACTAGCACGTAGGAGAATACTATTGAGATGGAAGTCACCATCCGCACCTAAAGCATTATTGTGGTTAAAAGATCTTATGAGGTTCCTGAATCTGGAAAAAATTACGTACAACCTAAGAGGGTCACCTAGAAAATTTGGTGAATACATACATAAAATTAAAATCACTTGAAGACGAGTAAACTTATCACCTGTGATGAATCCTGTTACTATACTTCATACCACTGCAAAAGGCCAACATGCCACCTCGAACTAAGTATAGATTCATTCTGCAAGCATAGTTCACTATGCCTTTTTATATGTAGTTGGATGTGTGTGTATATGCCCTTTTCTTTTTCTTTCCTTTTTTTTTTTCTCTTCCTATATTGTATGTTGTCTTTTGGACCAGGGTTTGGGAGAGGGAGTGGGTGTTAAAGAAAAATTAAAATAATCCCTAAATGTAAACTGTATGTTACCATACCTGTGAAATGAATAAAACTATGTTAATAAATAGAAAGGTTAAGTCAAGCTACTACACATAAAAATAAGAACAGTGGTCAATGGAGCCAACATAATGAAGGCCACCGAATGTTGTAGAAACTATTCAAACAGTTCATCCATGTCAGACATATGATCATAAACTACACTGCTGCTCTGAATGTGGTGGCACTTGTGGTGTTTTCAACTCTCGATCTGCATTGTTTTATTAGTTTGTATTGTTTTAATTCCACTGCTTTATAGTTTATCTTTATTTTATCTTTTTATCATTTTATTCTCTTCTGTTTTTTATGGTTGTAAATGTGAGTTTTAATTTGTGTATCAGAGTATAAAATAAATTGAAAAGAACAACTTAGCACCTTTTTTGTACTTTTTTTTCCCCTTTTTTTTTCCTTCATCACTGACTCTCTCTTTCTGTCACATATGAAACTATTATTGTTATTATTTTATTATATATTTATTTTATTAGAAATTAAAATTATTTCTCCAGGGGGTATGGTTCATGTTGTTGTTTGTATCTATATTCATTGTTCTGTTTGTATGATTGAAAAACTTGAAAATCCCATAAATAAAAAAAAAAAGTATAAATAATATATTCTCAAATTATAATTTATAATAAGTGTCCAAAATAGCACTTTTCATTTCACAATTTTAATTTTTCATTTCACAATTTTTTATTTCAACTCAGGAAACGCTGTTAATTAGAACTTTTACCTGGATTTTCTAGTTAGATTCCTCACCATAAGCGAGAACAGGAAATAGTATTGCACACAACATAAAACATTAAAATGAATTCTAAATTTTCATGTTAAAGTGTGTTTGGATTACTCACATTACCGAAATGGAATTGTGTAACTCATTCATCCAAACCTCTGACCTCGGTGGCCGTACATCAGAAACACACATTCAGAACAAAATAAATAAGCCTTTTCCTTTAATTTCATTTTATTTTCTAAATTAAGAAATGAAAACTGATGAAAGCAATAAAAAAAAGTCCTCACAGAAATTGCACACACTTTTGGTCGTGAGCACTTCATAGTTGTACAATAGTTTATTATTTACCTCAGACTCTTGACCACATGACTCCATCATGTGACCAAAGAATACCAACAGCATTTCACTGCACTGAACACTCAACTTTTTGGTTCAGAGAGTGTAATAAACACACGCTTACCAACACCACTTTAATGCAAGTCCCCGCGCGCGCGCAGACACACACACATATACACAAGGCTGACAGACTGGTCCTATAGAGTAAATGGTCAGGAGTGTTGACTCAGTGTTATCATAAATGTGTCGTGAGGAATGAGAGTGATGCTGTGCCACCACGTGCCAATCACTGCATAAACCCCACCCATTGGTGTGATGACCACGCCCTCAGTGGAGCAACTCCTCCCAACAGATGGGTTTAGAGAACACCTCACGTTCAAGCCACAGGTCGTAGGTTGTGTGAAAGTCATCAGGCAGTGGCACGTTCTGACCCAAAACACTCTGGAGACAGTTATCGACCGGCACCAGGTCCGGGTTCCGCTGAGCCGCATCGTACCGCCGTGCGTTAAACCGTTCGATACTCGCACGCAGGGAACACTCCTCTGCCTGGAAGTCCCATGGCCGTGCGTCCAGATCTGCTATACACACGCACACACACAACAAACACATGCACACAGAGTCAGGGTCTATGTGGGTCAAGTTTAACACTTAACAATTATTACTGTGGACTGTTGTCACTAATCCCACTCACTCAAAATCATTATTCTTATTCATATTCACCCAAGACATTTTAATCAGCTTCGTTATTTTCCAAAATATAAACAAATTACTAATTTATCCACAACGACCCCCAACCATGATAAAGTATTTATTTTAATATGAATAGATAAGACAATATTCTATGCTCAAAAGACAAATAAAA
>CM075022.1:23412-28694 GCA_037576675.1 Pangasius sanitwongsei
ATCTTCAAAAGAGCGATCTGAGGTGTGTATATACACACACACACACACACACACACACACACACAGCAGATGAGTTGGGTGTCAGATTGAGTCATTTGGGTGTGACTGGTTGTTTTTTAACAATGCTTCTGATTGGACACTCACCATGTACTGAGGCAGGCTGGGTAAAATTCCCTGATACAGCAGCTCAGTGGCACACATCTCAATCTGTTCCTCACCCTACACACACACACACACACTTTTTTTTCCATATCTGTAATCACTACACATCAAGGTGTGTGTGTGTGTGTTTGTGTGTCAGAGAGAGAGAGAGAGAGACTCACCCCAGACAGCGGGGTTTTCTGATACTCCTCCTCCTTTGAGATCTGCACCTCCGCAATGGAGACATACTTATGCTGCAAACACACATACATATTTATTACACAAACACAAACACACACACACACAAGTGTAGTGCTACATCAACAGTGTGGACGTGGACAGCCCCGCAACCATCAAGTCTAGTCCTTCTTGTTACAAATTTGTATGCCACAAATACCCGTAAAGTATACTTCAAACAGGGAGAAAGCTATTGAAGAAAAACTATCGCAGACATCTGACCTTGCTGTGACCTTGATCCTGTTTGGATTAATTCCAAAATCTGAATATAGCTGCAAGGGTTGTGTCAGTGTCAGTTGCATAACATCGTAATGTGGTATCGGTGAAGGCAACACATGGTAAATGTCATTCAAAATCAGTAAACTTTGTGTTACATTAGTTTCATTTCCTTTTACTAACAAGGGTTACTATCTGAGGAATCAGACTCACACAAACTGGACAGCTGAAAATTAGAAGAAAAAAAATATCACCTGGTCTTTTGCCAGTCTTCAGCTGTCCAGTTTCATTCTGTGTAAACTCTAGACACTGGTGTGTGTGAAAATCTCAGGAGATCAGCAGTTTCTGAAATACTCAAGCCAGCCCATCTGCCACCAGCAAACATGCCACAGTTAAAGTCACAGAGATCACACTTTTTTGATGTGCACATTAACTGAAGCTTTTGACCTGTATCTGCATGATTCCTTTTGCACTGCACTGAGCCACACGATTGGCTGATTAGATAACTGCATAAATAAGCAGGTATACAGGTGTTCCTATTAAAGTGACCAGTGAGTGTACTTGTGTGCTTCAGGTCATTGTTTTGTTGAATCACTTGGCCTCTCTTAAGCTGGAGGTCATGGACTCTTCCCCTGACATCCTCCTGTAAAAATGTCTTGATACAGTTTTGAATTCCTCGTTTCCTCAATGACTGCAAGGTGTCCAGGCCTGGAGGCAGCAAAGAAGCACCAAACCATGACGCTCCTTGCACCATGCTTCAGATCAGTAATGCTTCACTCTTCCAATCTCCTTAACTGAAACACCTGACTCTAAATAGCTTTTGGAGAAGCTGTTAGCATGGAAGTTCACTTACTTTTTCCAGCCTGCACTGTGAACGATTATTCAACATGCTCAAGAAAACATGAAAAATACTACTGCATTGAGTTTGTCTATAACTGTGACATAGATGAAGTTCAGATAACATTTCTGAGTAATCAATGCAAAAGGGCTCACAAACTTTTCTTGCAACTGTAGCAGCCTTGCTTTTTCTGCTTGGAGCAGTTGTAGATTCATGTCATGGTGTCTGTATTGGGCCCCAATAAAGGGTTCTAGCCCTGAGGCTTCCAAAACCCTAAGTCTGTTGATTTTTGGTCTCAGTCTTAAATCCATCTTGCTTTCAACCTGGACTTGGACACACACACACACATTTATAGCACAGTGTATTACCTGTTTGAGGGTTTTGATGCTCTCATGGATCGGCCGGGGTAAACCCACCACTGTGTCTGTGTCACTGTAACACACACAAAAACACATAAGTGCGCGCGCGCACACACACACACACACACACACAGATACCGTATAAAATGGACCAATACACACACATGGTAGTATAACGTAATAATAGAGTGAGTGACTCACTTTCCAAGTGTATAGCCGATGAATTTACTCCTGCTGCATTCCAAAAAGTTCTCAATGTCTTTCTCCCTGTTACACACACACACACACACACACACACACACAGTAAATACGAGAGTCTGTGGCCGTGTTCACACCTGGCACTAACATGCATCCTGTGTGACTGGATCACACGTGTACAGTTGAGACATACAGCCGTTCACACCTGGCATTATGAGCGCGTCTCCAGTGAGCACCTGTGATTGGATTTCATACATCGTTTCCACTGGAGAAAGGCGGTCACGCACATTTATTATAGTAGTCTTCTGCTGCATTTGTTTTCAGGCAGAAACGTCCTGCGAATCCTATCTCATGTACCTTTACAGGCTGTTTAAAAAAAGCATGATTTCCAAACAGTCTCGCAGTGATTGCGTATTTTCCAGCTAGGGCAGTCGATCAGGTGCTCCTTCCTTGCTGTCTGGGACGCGTTGGCATTCACACTACTGACGTGATGTGGTCATATGGGTTCGGATCACAACGTGTCTTCGAGATGCATTTGACCTGTTTACAAACGTACTTAGCACTGTCCACTTGTGATCCGATCACCCAGGATGCATGTTGATACCATGTTTTAACGGGGCCTGTGTCTGTGTGGGGGTGTTACAGGCTGCTAAACATGTCTGCGTACCGGACTTTTGGAGCCCACGGAAGCCCTTTAGGGAAGGACACTCTGTCAGAGGAGGGGTGAGGAATAGGCGGGGCCATGACCTCATCACGCTCCAGAGGAAAAGGTTCTGCCTCTAGGGAATTCTCATTATCATCGCTCTCCTCCTCTTCCTCTCGTGCATCCTCTGCCTTAAAAGGATCCTTCTCATTAAAAGCCTCTAGATTCTCCTGCTTTATCAAGGCCTGAGGGAGAAGACAGGTGGAGGAAAGCAGTGGGAGGGGGGACAGGTGGAGGAAAGCAGTGGGAGGGGGGACAGGTGAAGAACAGAACGGGGGGGGGTGGGGGATGGGGGGGCAGATAATGCGTCATGTAATGTGATATGAAATAATATGCAAATCAGCTCAGAACAAATAAATGCCTGTTTTTCTCATGTCCTGTTCTATTAAATGCATTGAACAGGAGTTCATGATGGATTGTGGTGAGAGCTGGTTTTATGTGTAATGTTGGAGTTTGGACTATTACCTAATGTAGTAGTAGGGGATTGAGTTACGATGTAAAGATGTGTGAAGGGTTTCACTTTTGATGTAATGTAATGGGAGTAGTTGTGTGTGTGTGTGTGTGTGTGTGTGTGTGAGAGAGAGAGAGAGAGACCTTGTGTTCTCTGCGTGTACGTCTTTGTTGTTGGTCAATGATGTCACAGGCTGAGGTGGGCGGGGAGGAGGCCCTCATGCTCTTCATCACCCTGATGCTGTCTTCAGGAAGGCAGGGCAAACCAAGCTCCGCCCTCTTGCACACCTTCAGACTCTGCAGTTGCTCAAAGCCTCCCAATGTGAACTACACACATTTATACACACTCATATTTATACACACACATACAGACCTACACACTTGCATTTATTCACACATATTTATACAAACACACACAGACACACACACACACACATACAAACCTACACACATTTATTCACACATAGTTATACAAACACAAACACACACTCATACACACACAGTCCTACACACATATTTATACACACACACACTGATTTACACTGATGAGCCAAAACATTATGACCACCTGCCTAATACGGGCATGGACACTACAAGACCTCTGAAGGTGTGTGTGGTATCTGGCACCAAGACGTTAGCAGCAGATCCTTTAAGTCCTGTAAGTTGAGGTGGAGCTTCTGTGGATCAGACTTGTTGTTCCAGCAGATCCCGCAGATGATCAGAGTGAAATGTGGGGAATTTGGACACCAGGGCAACACCCTGAGCTCTTCATCATGTTCCTCAAACCATTCCTGAACAATGTATACAGTGTGGCAGGGCGCATTATCCTGCTGAACAAGGCCACTGCCATTAGGGAACACCAGTCCAGTCCTGACTCTCGCATGCCCACTGAAAGCACTTTCGACACTGGGCAGGTAAACAGGAGACAGAATTTCTTTCTTTTTGAATATGTCACGATATAAAATACTAGCAAGAGGAATATGGTTCCATGAAGTGTATCACAATTAGGGCTGCATGATATTGAAGAAAAATGCAATATGCGGTAACTTGTTAAATAATGCGATATGCGGTACTATAATGCTATAAGGGTGTAAAATCAATTTAAATTATATATATTTATATATTTAAAAACTGAAAATAACATAACCACCATAAATGTTTCATGTTGCGAGCCCTTGCGATATGCATATCGCGATATTTACATTTGCGATATTTCGATAATTTCGATATATTGTGCCGCCCTAATCACAATATTTCCATTTAATATTTTTTTGGATTGTTTCCCCCTGATTTTCTCCATAATTTAGTTTTTGCCAATTCCTGTCCACCAGACAGGTCTCCCATCACACAACAGCAACCAACCAGGGAGGGCAAAGGCTATCACAAGCTTCCTCCAATGAACATTCACCGGTGTTACGAGATAATAAACATTATTCACTTCATCTGCGAATGGTCATAATGTTCCAGTCCATCTGTGTATTATACATACACAAATACATTTACACACATACAAAATCCACAAAGTTTTATAAACATAAAATCCCTCCTAGTGTGAATTAAAGTAAGGTGATAAAGACAGACAGGTTACCAGAATGCTCTTCCAGAGCAGCAGCAACACTTTCTTCATGGGGAAGTGGGGGGCGTGGCCACTGCAGAACTTGGTTACCATGGCAAAGAGCATCACAGAAACCGGCTCACTGTTATACAGCGGAGAGCCTAGCCAATCAGCATGCGCACACACACACACACACACACACACAGTCAATCACACAGCTGCATCTCAGTACACACACACACACGGCTGCATCTCAGTACACACACACACACACAGTCAATCACACAGCTGCATCTCAGTACACACACACGGCTGCATCTCAGTACACACACACACACACAGTCAACCACACGGCTGCATCTCAGTACACACACACACACACCGCTGCATCTCAGTACACACACACACACACACACACACCGCTGCATCTCAGTACACACACACACACAGTCAATCACACGGCTGCATCTCAGTACACACACACACACAGTCAATCACACGGCTGCATCTCAGTACACACACACACACACACACCGCAAAATCATTATCAACAAAAACACACACAACAACACACCAAGACCAAGA
>CM075022.1:40992-52893 GCA_037576675.1 Pangasius sanitwongsei
TGTCCTTCTCAGTGCTGTCTTCCAAGCATTCCCAGCATTGCCTTCTCAGCACTGTGTTCCAGGCATTCCCAACATTACCTTCTCAGTGCTGTGTTCCAGGCGTTCCCAATGTCCTTCTCAGCGCTGTGTTCCAGGCGTTCCCAATGTCATTCTCAGCGCTGTGTTCCAGGCATTCCCAACATTACCTTCTCAGCACTGTGTTCCAGGAGATCCCGACGTTGCCTCCTCAGCACTGTGTTCCAGGCGTTCCCAATGTTGCCTCCTTAGTGCTGTGTTCCAGGCGTTCCCGATGTTGCCTCCTCAGCACTATGATCCCGGTGTTTCCAACTGTATCTTTTCTGTGCTCCATGTTTATGGTGGTGAAACAGTGGGGTCAAAGGTTATGCAGCATGTGAGCCTCATCTTTCTTCATCTAGCGTGTGCGCACACACACACACACACACACACACACACACACTTTATACTAACCCTTACCCTAACCCGGCAGCCTTGAGCACAGAGCACTCTGCTCTTCTGGAAATCATTTGGTGTGTAAAAACTGTTACAGCAAACATATACATACAAACACACACTCACAGTTGCACACATTCACACACACCCTCACATATCCTGACACAGATCAACCACCAGACAAAAATTCAGACTGTGTGTGGTGGGTGTGTGTTGTGTGTGTTTGGGTATGTCACAAACTGACATTGTGGCTTCCAGATACACACCAGCTGCTGAAGTTTATCAGTATTTTCCATAAGTGTTTGAGTTTGTTGCATTCAGAAAGTCTATCTGTCTGTCTGTCTGTCTGTCTCTCAGATCTGTGTGGTAGACAGAAGTCTGTCTCTCTCCCCCCCCCACTGGTCTCTCTGCACACGTCCATGGACGGAAAGTACAAAGAGATTGCGGAGGTGAGACAAAATCACTATTTCATCATTGGCCTTTTGCGTGTTTGTATGTGTGTGTGTGTGTCTGTGTGTGTGTGTACAGAACACCTCTGACTGGAGGATTAGAAGTACTTCAGTAATCCTATAATTTATTAGTTTGTGCTTTTCTTGTGTTTGGACTGATTATATTTCATTTTAATTAGAAATGTTTATACCTAAATATAATAAGTAAAAGTTTATAAATAAAGTATTTACATGTTAAATATCTACACGTCAAATAACTGAATTTATACTGAACCTAGCAACTGAATGTGATTTTTAAACTAAGCATTTTACATTTATTCATTTTGTAATAATTGATATTATTGAGTCGCTTGTTCAAGAAACCAGCAGTATGTCTGTTGCAAACTCACAACCTTCTGATCCTTAACGCACACACACATTACACCGTAAACAATCCTGCTGTTCCCTGCTTTGACTGATTTAAACTAATCAGTCTCAGAAAGTTCAACATGTAGAAACCGGCAGTCCAAAGTGTCAAATCAATAAAGTGTGTGGTAATTAACCCCATTACACACTCGCTCAGGAGACCTCAGAGGTGTGCTGAAGATTTTGTTACTGTATCACCTACACTTCCCGTTCTTCTGGTGAGGGTGGTTCTCCCACAGGAGACATAAACCACTGCACGCTCCCGTGTTGTGTTACAGGCAACATTAACACTGAATAGCGACCATAACACCAAAGGAGCGACTGTTACACAGAAGAATGACGATAACAGAGGGGAGTCTGAGATCACATCACACTCTGTGCCAGTGACTGTGTGCTTCTGGTCCTATCATTTATCAATCTTTTAGTAAAGCTGTGTGTAAATATTTTTGTAGGCCAAACTTAAACTTAAATGTGTTCCTAACACAGGTCATTTGCATGTAGCGACGCCCACTTAGCTCCATAAAAGGTCACAAACATAGAGAGCTAGAAACACAAAATTACTAAATTGTGAAAGAAAAGGGATTTCTGAGACGCAGAAGTGGAATTTATTTGGACTCAAGTCTACTCCATTAAAATATTATATAGTAGTGTAACAGCACCTAAAAAGGCCAAAATATACAAATTACAGAAAAGATAAATTAGGTGTAAATTAATTGAAGTGAAGAGAAAATAGTTTAACATGAAAACAGAAGGGGAAAAAGATCTAAACTGTACCCAGGTGATCATGGACACACAACACATCATACAGGGAAAGTGCTATTTGTAAAATGTTGTAAGTGTCTCGGTGAGGAAGTCTCTGACACACACGCCACTTCTCTTGCAACAGTCAATCGCTTCTCTCTGTTTGGAACATGCCAGTAACAAGAAATCCAAGCACTGATAAACTTGCACATGCACTGGAACATGCACAAGGTTGTTTTGTCCTTAGTGCTGGTGTTGAACAGCATTTAAAGATGCCATGGCAAATGGAGCTGATTCATAAGCCAGCTTCCATTATTCAAAAAAAAAAAAAAAAATCATACCGGGCTCTAAATATCCCTTCATTTATAAGTGCGCCATTCGTTAAGTCTTCCTTCAGTTGAGTCAATTGTGTTGAGTCAAGCAGCGTGTCAATTTATGGCTATACACAGACAGACCGGCCCGTCCTCCTTTTATAGTGCCGCAAAGCTTGTGTCTTAATGGAATGAAAGGTCTTATTTGTCTTCATTTATGGATTTGTGATGGTTTGATTTCTTTAATTTTTCACATTTTATATGTCTTTAATTAATGGCATTAACATTAACCACCTGGGTGTGGTTTACAATATTTTCATTTAATTTGTGCATTAATGGAAATACAGGATTTTATCTCAAAGGTATATTCTTCATCCCTGACCCAGTGAACTAGCATGAGGATGTTTTTAATAAATACTACAAAGCACTTCTGTAAGTTGCTCTGGATAAGGGCATCTGCAAAATGCTGTAAATGCAAATAAATAAGCAGTTTAATCCGTATATAAAAGTGCAATGCAAATTATATGATCTGAAGCTGATCAATCAAGGTTTACATTAGTTAATCTTCTTAAGCATAAAGATACACACACTCAGGAGTATGAGTAGGATATCAACAATTTGATTTTGTTTTTTTTTCTTTTTAATTATGGGATTTTTCTTGTATATGAACTATCATGTGTAAATGCTCCTATGAACAATTTACAAATAAATCTGTGTGTATCCAGCTCGATAAATGAGGTCAATTGTGCGCATGTTTCACGCTATCTCGTGTATATGTGTGTAGGAGCTGTTGGCCCGCTCCTTGGTGGACGGTGAAGTGCGGAGCGCTCCATATGAGTTTCCAGAGGACACACCCATCGAGCAGCTAGAGGAGAAACGACACCGACTGGAGAGACAGATCAGCCAAGACATCAGGTGTGTGTGTGTGTGCGCATGTTTAACGTTAAACACTGTTTAAAATCGTTTAACAGATGTTGAACAGAGAAGCGCTGAACAGGGTGACGCTGAACAGTGTGACGCTGAACAGGGTGACGTTGAACAGTGACGCTGAACAGTGACGCTGAACAGGGTGACGCTGAACAGTGACGTTGAACGTTAAACAGAGTAATTTTGAACACGGTAACTTTGTACAGAGTAATGTTGTATAGAGTAACAGTGAACACAGAAAACATTGAATAGAGTAACAGTGAACAAGGAGTAATGTTGAACATAGTAATGTTGAACACAGTAATGTTGAACACAGTAATGTTGAACACGGGGTAATGTTGAACACGGTAATGTTGAACACAGTAATATTGAACACGGGGTAATGTTGAACACGAGGTAATGTTGAACACAGTAATGTTGAACACGGGGTAATGTTGAACACAGTAATGTTGAACACGGGGTAATGTTGAACACGGGGTAATGTTGAACACGGGGTAATGTTGAACACAGTAATGTTGAACACTGGGTAATGTTGAACACGGGGTAATGTTGAACACAGTAATGATGAACACGGGGTAATGTTGAACACGGGGTAATGTTGAACACGGGGTAATGTTGAACACAGTAATGTTGAACACGGTAATGTTGAACACGGGGTAATGTTGAACACAGTAATGTTGAACACGGTAATGTTGAACACGGGGTAATGTTGAACACAGTAATGATGAACATGGTAATGTTGAACACGGGGTAATGTTGAACACGGGGTAATGTTGAACATGGTAATGCTGAACACGGTAATGTTGAACACGGGGTAATGTTGAACACGGTAATGCTGAACACGGGGTAATGTTGAACACGGGGTAATGTTGAACACGGGGTAATGTTGAACACGGTAATGCTGAACACGCTAATGCTGAACATGGTAATGTTGAACACACTACATCACAGAAGGTTGAGGATTCAGTTTATACTAAACAGTGACAAGACTCTGACGTCACTCTTGGTTTGTCACTTGTGGACGTGGCCTGTCCACCTTTTAAATTTTAAGTGGTAGAAGCCATTTATCGTAATCAAACTAATTCTTAGAAAATGGAACATTTGAATTAGCATTTTTGGGTCTGTGTCACACACTAATAGGAAATGTGTTTGTGTGTCAGTTTGTTGCTTGATAGTCTGAATGCAGGATAACGTTCATGATGTATTTCAAATTCAATTATCTGAAAAACCATCACACTGATGTATGGGGTCACCACCTCACCACACATACACCCACCCCACCCCCACAGGGTTGTTTACAGTTTGTTATTTGGTAGGTTTTATGTATCGCTGTAATGTGTTAAACCTGCAAAGCTGCAAATTAATCATGGCAACGTGACTGTGTGTATGTGTGTGTGTGTGTTCGTTCCCCTCCTTCCCATACTAATATTTTGCTTGGGCCACTTACCACTCAACACCCAACTCCCCCTTTCCCTCCCCACATGCCCCTGTGCCTCCCACTGCTTCAGGCTTGAGCCAGAGATTCTGCTGAGAGCCAAACAAGACTTCCTGAAAACTGACAGCACCGCTGACCTGCAGTGAGTTAATGTTCCTCTTTCTCTGTCTCTGTCACGCTGTCTATAATAGCTTCATTAGCATAACCATATTAACCACAGCCCATTTCTTTAAGACTGCAAAGAAAATATGACTTTCCCTAGAAATTAATTTCAAAGAGCCACCACTGGCACTGTTTGTTTGTCCGCTTTGGACATCGCTGTCTACAGAATGGTACCATTATAAAGCCAGTGGACATGACGCAGCATGAACATCAGTTTGAAAAGTTGCAGTTGGCTGGCTTCATGCGTCTCAGAGAAAGGATGAGATAGCCTTTATCTTTCAGTAGCTGTCCTATGATAGGGGAGAGCTGGCTGGTGGGTGGGAATTGGCCAAGTCTAAGTTAGGGAGAAAATCAGGGGAGAAAAAAATGCTCTGCTCATAGCTATGATTCCCGTGCTTTAGAAAGGACACAAATTGTTATTACTTAAATAACTAGTTTTATGAACCCCAGATAACGTCGTGAGAACCACCTGGATAATGTGTGCCAATAACGTCATGAGGAAAAGGACTCTTAGCTTTTGACTAACCAGAAAGGTGCCTAGAGATGACTGCTGCACTCACACCACTGTGAAGGTCAGTGTTAAACCTGTAGAACCTGGAGAAAGTGCAAGGTGACACCCAGGTATGAGTTGCCTCAGTGAGGGTACCTGTGGATGGGTAAAGTGAAGAAAGTAAGTGCAACAGAGAACCAGTAAGGTCAGCCTGAGGGCAAGATTGACCACATTAATTCCAGCTGGTTGATGTGTTCTAAGCATTTGTGAAGGCTGTAGACACAGTACTGGTTTCTGAAACAAGCGCTTCCTATTCAAGGGTTCTTTGGTGGCATGCCCAAAGAGTGACGTCGATACACAGGGCAGATTCTCAAGGCTGATATGCACACTGCTGTCTGTTAATCCACTGCCAAGAAGACTTGTATTTAAACACAGCTGTGCAAATAACACACACACACACACAGTAAATGATAACATAGTGTAATAACTGATACAGTGATGTTCCTCTGATGTATCTTATCAGCCACTCAGGCCATCTAATATTTACAAATACTCTGTCTGTTTCTCTATCTGTCAGGAATCTGAGAGAGCAAGATGAGGTGATGGTGGATCATAATGTTTTTAAGGAGAAAGAGACAGAGATAGAGAGAGAGTTTCAGCGCGTCACCATCTCTGGAGAGGAGAAGTGTGGGGTACTACATTACCAATTATCCCCCTCTCGCCATACTACATTAACCATCATCCCTCTCTCACTGTACTCTGTGTGTGTGTGTGTGTGTGTGTAGGTGCCATTTTCTGACCTGGCTGAATCAGCAGTGTGTATCATTAAGGCGTTGTTTATTAGACAGAAGTACATGTGTCTGTCAGTGCAGGATTTCTGCAGCACCACCGCCCGTCTTCTGCAGCTGCTCTCTCATGCACACACACACACAGCACAGCACTGTAGCTTCACTGAGGACATGCCTGATAGTGGAGGTACTCACACACACACACTGAGTGGACAGATTCAGCCCCACACATGCCTCACACTGCCATTGTGTATGACCCGTGTGTGTGTATGTGTGTAGATGCCTTGATGCCCCCCCCAGTGTCAGAGACACATCCGTATGAGGGGCAGGAGTGTACCACTCTGCCCCCTGACCTCGGCTACAGCTGCAGCATGGAGCACGGCGTTGTGCGCATCTACACCTCCCACACACACAGGTAAGTCACACTGACTGTGTGTATTTGAATATGTGAATGTGTACTCACCTGACCTTGTCTGTCTTGGTGTGTGTGTTTGTAGTACAGAGATGGACCTTCCGTATCCCGACCTGCAGGAGTTTATCACTGATATGAACTTTATGATGGCGCTTATCATCAATGGCCCAGTGTGAGTCACGCACACACACACACACACACACAGAGCCCATGATAAACACATACACAGACATATTTGCTTGGTGTGGGTTGTGTGACTTGTTTGGTGAAGAGGTCCTTGGTATGAATCAGATTCAGTGAGGCCCACAGTAGAAATTACAGGACCTGAGTGATGTAATGACACAGAGACGCAGACAGGTAGCTGCACCCTGACCCCTGACCTCTGTGCTACAGAAAGTCTTTTTGTTACCGGCGGCTGCAGTACCTCAGCTCTAAGTTCCAGATGCACATCCTGCTGAATGAAATGAAGGAACTTGCTGCTCAGAAACAGGTTCCTCATCGAGACTTCTACAACATTCGCAAGGTACACACACACACACACAGACACACACCATAGTGAGACTTTTAAGTAGCAGAGTTCACTGTAACAGCCTCTGATAAATAAAAGTGTTTATAGGAAACTTTCAACATCTCATTTAAAATAGTTTATTTTGAAAATTTCATTTTTTCATTTTGAAGAGGAAATAAATGGGATTGGATTGTCAAAGCGAACTTTAAAAATCACTTCTTAAAGCAATTTAAATATAAATAATAAAATATATAACCTGAATTTTTTTTAATCTTTCTTTCTCTTTGTATGTCTGTTTTGCTTTGTCTCTGTCCCTCTGTCTGTCCCTCAGGTAGATACACACATCCATGCGTCATCCTGTATGAATCAGAAACACCTGCTGCGCTTTATAAAGCGAGCGATGAAGAAGTACCCTAATGAGGTGGTGCACATGGAGGGTGGGCGTGGCCAAACACTGACTGAGGTCTTCCAGAACATGAACCTGACGGCCTATGACCTGAGCGTCGACACACTTGACATGCATGCGGTACGTGTGTTAGGATCAGACACCTTACGCTGCACTGAATATACATTACACTCAGTCCAATGTAACATGGACCAGACCAAGAAAATCAGTTCAGTGACCAATAACACCACAACATCATCTCTAAAAGTGTTCATTTATCTGAGAACACACAGAGTGAACTCTTTTTTCAAAACTACAGTCCAGACAATTTTTATTATAAATGATTTTAATTTAAAACATGGATTCTAAATTCATTTGCTGAGGCGGTCAGAACCTTTATGGGGCCAGTGCTGGCCTGCAGGCCGTATGCTTAACAGCCCTGCATGACACTCAACACAGTACGCTGGTCAGAGTTTATATTTGTTCATAAAACAGATGTTACACTTTATTATTATTATTATTATTATTATTATTATTATTATTATTATTATTGTGTGTGTGTCTACAGGACCGGAATACCTTTCATAGATTTGATAAGTTTAACTCAAAGTACAACCCAATTGGAGAGTCAATACTGCGAGAGATCTTCATCAAAACCGACAATCACATCCAGGGCAAATACTTTGCCCACATTATCAAGGTTTCACACACACACACATATCAGTTAGTGCTACATGTAGAAAAAAATGCACCATTACCAACCTCCTTTGTTTGTGTGTGAGTGTAGGAAGTGATGTCAGACCTAGAAGAGAGTAAGTACCAGAATGCCGAGCTGCGTCTGTCTATTTACGGACGATCGAGGGACGAGTGGGACAAACTGGCTGAATGGGCCGTCACACACTCCGTCTACTCACACAATGTCCGCTGGCTCATCCAGATCCCACGCCTGTAGTACGTATATACACACACACACACAGTCATTCATTCATCTTTAGTAAGATCTTTAGAACTTGGCCAGGCTGGGCTCTTCACATTATTTTCTCTGAATAGATAATGAAATAAAATGCCAATCCCAGAGTGGGGTGAAATGTAAAGAATGTGTGTGTGCGTGTGCGTGTGTGTGTGAGTGAAACACAGATAACTCTAACTCTGATTTAAATGTAACAGGTGAACATATGAACAGGTGAGATATGAACATGGTGGTAGCAGGACAAATAAAATCATGTAGTGTTAGTGCAGGAAATGTGAGCTATTTATGACAAGACAATGGGAGAGAGATGCTCACACACTGTCTGTCTCTCGGTCTCCTCGACCCCCCACCTGTCTGTCTCTCTCTCTGTCTCTCTCTCTGTCTCTCTCTCTTACTCTGCCCCCCTTTGTCTGTTTCTCTGCAGTGATGTGTACCGCAGTAAGAGACAGTTGATGAATTTCCAGCAGATGTTGGAGAACATCTTTCTGCCACTGTTTGAGGTGACAATCAGCCCACACACACACCCAAAGCTGCACCTGTTCCTGCAGCATGTGAGTCTCACACACACACACAAATGTAATGAACACTGTTATTTAGTCCTGTTCCATATCAGTAGTATAAAATTAAACCGTAACCGTAACACTGTGTGTGTGTGTGTGTGTGTAGGTGGTGGGCTTTGACAGTGTTGATGATGAGTCGAAACCGGAGCACCATGTGTTCAGTTTGGACAGCCCTCGACCTGATAACTGGACTGAGGAGGAGAACCCCCCGTACTCCTATTACTTGTACTACACCTATGCTAACATGACCGTACTGAACCACCTGCGCAGGTACACACACACATACGGCGTCTAACACACATGCAGTATAAAACATTGCACATACTGGAGCCCCACTGTGTGCGTAAGCTGACTGGTGTGTGTGTTTGCGTGTGCAGGAGGCGGGGCTTCCACACTTTTGTGCTGCGACCTCACTGTGGAGAGGCGGGGCCTATTCATCACCTGGTGTCTGGATTCATGCTGTCAGCTAACATCTCACACGGCCTGATGCTCAGGAAGGTACATACATGCACTCAGACACACACACACACACACACATTAATACACACAAACATTAATTTATAGAAAAAATATATTAACAACTATAAATATTATGTTCAGAGGTATTGAAGTTCATATCATCACATTATAGTCACACATGTGTGTGTATATTTGCATGTGTGTGTATTCAGGCCCCTGTGCTGCAGTACCTGTATTACCTGGCGCAGGTGGGCATCGCCATGTCACCCCTCAGCAACAACAGTCTATTTCTCAGTTACCATAAAAACCCTCTGCACGAGTACCTGTCACGCGGCCTCGTGGTCTCTCTCTCCACCGATGATCCGCTGCAGTTCCACTTCACCAAGGTAACATCACCTGTACACTTGCATGAAGGCAGCTAGTGGAATTTCAGGTCCTGTCCTAAATCACACGTGTGTACTAGCTGATGCATTGAGTGTACATTAACTGTCTCACACTGACAAACACATGGAGGAAAAAGAGTTGGATGATGGACTGTATTCTGTATTTACTGAATAAAAATCACAAGGCGCACATACACACACACACACCAAACCCTTTACTTGAATTTAACCAATCTGTCATGTGCAAATCCACTCATACATCTGTTGTAGATTACTACATAGTGAACACTTTTAAGTGTTAGTTTGTGTGTTGAGACACAGCTGAAGCGCTGCAGCTCTGAGAGCACATCAGTACTGAATCAGCTGAAATAATGCAACAGAACAAAAGTGTTTAAGTCAGAAATCTCTGATTCCCAAGTTAGCAGAGAGCTGCTGTGTGTTATAAATTCATTTTTACTCTATTACTGAGAGCGTCTTTGGTTTCTGTAATGCACACCTTCATAACAACCTGTTCACAGATCTGATGGTATTTTCTCCACTGAGGTTTTTATAACGCTTCTGCTATTTATGAAGCAGCTTATAGAAACTAAAGGGAGGAATCTAGTTACTATGCTAATTATAATATTGTTTGGTAGATCTTTTTTCTTATGATATTGCTGAAAGGACAAACATTACACAATCAAAGGCAGTTTATGAACGCTCGGTTCTGCCAGTGCATCTCTGTAAGCGCAGGGTGATGTATTCGTACTTTCACATAATGTGAGCGTGTGCTTTAGGAGGAGCTGTTGCATGAATCACACCAGAATTTACTGAATTACAGAGAGAAGAGGAGACAAAAACAATGAGTTCTGTGTTTCACTGTTGGAATAATAAACAGAAGAGAACATTGAAATGATGTCGTTCTATAAAACGCTGGGGAAAAACAAACCTCACGTGATTCATCATAAAGGAAGTGAATTCTCACTGAAATCATTTCTGAAGTGTTTAACTCGTCTGTATTCAGTACGACAGCTGCTCGTGGTATGAGCGGCTGTCATGTTGAAGCACTTCGATATAACTATCCATCACTGACTGGTGAAGCTGTAGTTTTTATTGAGTTGCTGTGCTTTACGTCGCCTGCACTGTGTGTTTATTGGGAGTGTGTTAGAAGAAAGAGAAGCAAAGTGTGAGATCCTGCAGGATTAAACTGGACATTATATACTACAGCCTTTATAAAGCCTCACACATTATATCGTATACTTATATTAACACAATAAAATAACAATATCGTGACTGTAGTTTTCAGTAAATAAATGCGTTATACAGTAATGTGATCATATGGCTGTGTGTGACGTGAGCATGAAGCACAGGGGAAACTCGCTCGTGTTCATTTCTACTCGCTGTTCAGGGGGAGAGTTTTTTAGAGGAGAAGTGTTTATTAAAGATACTGGTCAGAGGAACTAACACACTGAGTCTGTTTAAACTGAATCTTTTTTACACAGTGTTTTTCATCTGGGTTTTTCACCAACTGTTTTAAGGTTTATAACAGACTACACTTTCAGAAAGCAGCTTCAGAGCGCGAGCTCGTCTATAGAAGACAGAAACCTCTGGATTTAATGAGGGAAAACTTATTGTTTGCACTTAAACAGTATTACTCTGATTTAAACAATATTAGTCTGAATTTGATTAAATCTGTTGAAGAAATACCATAACGTCTCATCAAACCGTTGCCAAGTACACAACTGGATACACCCCTCCGCCAACCAATCAGCGATCACCTGACACATAGCCCCGGAGATATGCACTACACATAGTTCGCTTTTTTGACTGTGCACTAGCACGTCTCTGTGTGCCATGTTTACCCATGATCTCTCCCTCTGCATTGTGAAACAAAGATGCAAAGATGGATTAACACGGAAGTATAAATTTAGTCGTTTAAACATGTCCAATATATCAAGGTTCCTGGTGATGCAAACAAACACAGCAAAGTCCAAGTCCAAGCCAAATGAAGTGTAGCCAAGTGTGGTGACCCATACTCGGAATTTGTGCTCTGCATTTAACCCATCCAAGTGCACACACACAGTAGT
>CM075022.1:97452-109519 GCA_037576675.1 Pangasius sanitwongsei
AGACTCACCCTATAATTTTTTTTCTGTCGGTTTGAGACTCACCCTATAATTTTTTTTCTGTCGGTTTGAGACTCACCCTATAATTTTTTTTCTGTCGGTTTGAGACTCACCCTATAAATTGCATCTTCAGCTGCCTCGTCCATCACTCTGTCCATCTCATCTTCATCCATCAGGTCCCCAGAAATCGCTCTCTGCAGCTCGGGAGCCGCCTCTTCCTCAATACTCCTCAACCCGGCCTGCATATAGTGAGTAAGGTGTGTGATTTGGGACACGTCCTTGGTAAAGTGATGTCATTAGTGTACTACGCATGTAGGGAGTAGGGTGAGTCAGGTGTTAGTCTCACCTGAATTTCATTGGTGGTTTTTTTATTCTTGGTCGGTCTGTAGCCGTAATATTCTTCCTGCCGCTTTATAAACTTCCTGAAATGCTCCTGGATCAGGAACGTAGCGTAGAACTTCCCTACTGTCACCTCATCATCTACACACACACACACACACACACACACACACACACACACACAGAGGTGTAAAGTGTAGGGTGGCCGGTGTAAGGTGTAGTTTGTAGTGTGCAGGTTTCGTACCTCCGATGGGTGGAATGACCTGGTCCAGCAGCTTCATGCTTGTCCTCTTCCAGATTTTCTTAATGATCGCTCGCAGCTCCTCATTAGCCTGCTGGAAATTTCCTGACCAATCAGAGAGAGAGGTAGTGCTCAGGCCACACCCTCATTATCACACACCTGAAACTGTACTGTTACCTGTGTGTGGTGTGTTGAGTGTGTGTGTGTACCCTCCGTTTTGATGCGCAGTCCCGTGCGTACGAGAGCGAACAGTGTGGCGTTAAAGGTCACGGTGCCATCACTGTTTAACGGCATGTTCATGGAGATCAGCCTCTACACACACGCACACACACACACGCACACACACACACGCACGCATGCACACACACACACTATTGTATGTACTACAACAAAATGTTGTCAAAGTAGCCCAAATAAACAGAACAGGCACTAAATAAGATCAGACATTAAAAATAAAAATTTTTGTGTGTGTGAGTGAGACGTGAGAGAGTGTGTGTGTGTGTGTGAGTGAGACGTGAGAATGTGTATGTGTGTGTGTGTGTGTGTGAGTGAGATGTGAGTGAGTGTGTGTGTGTGTGTGAGTGAGACGTGAGAGAGTGTGTGTGTGAGTGTGTGTGTGAGTGAGACGTGACTGTGTGTATGTGTGTGAGTGAGACGTGAGAGTGTGTGTGTGTGTGTGTGTGAGTGAGACGTGACTGTGTGTATGTGTGTGAGTGAGACGTGAGAGAGTGTGTGTGTGTGTGAGACGTGAGAGTGTGTGTGTGTGAGACGTGGAGTTTGTGTGTGTGTGTGTGTGAGACGTGGAGTGTGTGTGTGTGTGTGAGTGAGTGAGACGTGAGAGAGTGTGTGTGTGTGAGTGTGTGTGAGTGAGACGTGAGAGTGTGTGTGTGTGTGTGTGTGTGAGTGAGACGTGAGAGTGTGTGTGTGAGACATGGAGTGTGTGTGTGTGTGTGTGAGACGTGGAGTGTGTGTGTGTGTGTGTGAGACGTGGAGTGTGTGTGTGTGTGTGTGTGTGAGACGTGGAGTGTGTGTGTGTGTGTGTGTGTGCGTGTGTGTGAGTGAGTGTGTATCACCTTGCAGGCGACGCGGTGAGGACAGAACTTGCCGAAGCCCAGTGGAGGCTGGATTCTCCTCAACAGAGTTACGACATCCAGGTGTTTAATCCGCCCCCTACAGAACACACACTAAACACGTTCATTTGCATATAGTGTTCAGGGCGTAGAGTTCTAGGGTTAGGGATGTAATATGTTGTAAAAGCTGAAAGCTGATTGGTCAGTGACTCACGTGGCTTCGGGGTCGTACTCTGCCCAGATCTTCTTAAACTCATCCAGATGATGCGGCCCAAGGATCGACCAATCACGTGTCAGATAATCAAAGTTATCCATGATGACAGCCACAAACAGGTTAATGATCTAAAACCCCAAGAGGTGCAGTCAGTCATCTGTGTGTGAGTGAGTGTGCATCTGTATGTTTGTGTGTGTGTTTGCGTGTGTGTATGTGTGTGTGTGTGTGTGTGTATGTGTGTAAGTGTGTGTGTATGTGTGTGTGTGTGTATGTGTGTAAGTGTGTGTGTATGTGTGTGTGATCACCAGGAAAGCACACAGCATGTAGAAGCTCATGAAGTAGAGGACGGCGAATCCCGAGCCGCAGGTGAACTCTTCCCCTGGCAGGTAATCTGATTTGGGGTCACATCGCTGACCATATAAACATCCCAACATCACTTCCTGCCACGCTTCACCTGTAGCACACCTGCGCACACACACACACACACACACACACAGGTCATAAACACACCTATGCTGGTGAGAGAGGTGAGCTGAAGTGTAACTCACCTGAAGAGCAGCAGCACGGCCTGCGGAAACGTCTGGAAGTTATTATTGCGATTAATCACCGTTCCATCAATCAGTGCAATCTTCCCAAACACCTGCAGGGGGCACAAACAACACACACACCTCACCCGTACACTTCCTGACTGAGGGGGTGGAGTCACAGAGAGACAGAGTGAGAGATGGAGAGATTGGGAGATGGACAGACAGACAGCAAGACCGGAAGACAGACCGAGAGACTAAGAGATAGACAGAGAGACAGAGAGAGAGAGACAGAGAGAGAGACAGGGAGAGAGACAGGGAGATACATACAGAGAGAGAGAGATTGAGAGACAGAGACAGAGAGAGAGACAGGGGGAGACAGACAGAGAGACTGAGAGACAGAGACAGAGAGAGAGAGACTGAGAGAGAGAGAGACAGACAGAGAGACTGAGAGACAGAGACAGAGAGAGAGAGACTGAGAGACAGAGAGAGAGACTGAGAGACAGACAGAGAGACTGAGAGACAGAGACAGAGAGACTGAGAGACAGAGACAGAGAGAGAGAGACTGAGAGACAGACAGAGAGACTGACAGACAGAGACAGAGAGAGAGAGAGAGAGAGACTGAGAGACAGAGACAGAGAGATTGAGAGACAGAGACAGAGAGAGAGAGAGAGAGAGAGAGAGAGACTGAGAGACAGAGACAGAGAGACTGAGAGACAGACAGAGAGACTGAGAGACAGAGACAGAGAGACTGAGAGACAGACAAAGAGACTGAGAGACAGAGAGAGAGACTGAGAGACAGAGACAGAGAGAGAGAGAGACTGAGAGACAGAGAGACACAGACAGAGAGACAGACAGAGAGACAGAGAGAGAGACTGAGAGACAGAGAGAGAGAGAGACTGAGAGACAGAGACAGAGAGAGAGAGAGACTGAGAGAGAGACAGACAGAGAGACAGACAGAGAGACAGAGAGAGAGAGACAGAGAGAGAGACAGGGAGAGAGACAGGGAGAGACATACAGAGAGAGAGAGACTGAGAGAAAGAGACAGAGAGAGAGACAGGGGGAGACAGACAGAGAGACTGAGAGACAGAGAGAGAGAGAGACTGAGAGAGAGAGAGACAGACAGAGAGACTGAGAGACAGACAGAGAGACTGAGCGACAGACAGAGACAGAAAGAGAGAGACTGAGAGACAGAGAGAGAGAGAGAGAGAGAGACTGAGAGACAGAGACAGAGAGAGAGAGACTGAGAGACAGAGAGAGAGACTGAGAGACAGACAGAGAGACTGAGAGACAGACAGAGAGACTAAGAGATAGACAGAGAGACAGAGAGAGAGAGACAGAGAGAGAGACAGGGAGAGAGACAGGGAGAGACATACAGAGAGACAGACAGAGAGACAGAGAGAGAGAGACTGAGAGACAGAGAGAGAGCCATCGCTGCAAAGTATGTATCGTAATGTGAGAGCCTGAGGGACAGCGAGACACTGAGTGTCCTACACACACCCTGAATGCACACACCATTCAAACGCTTTCTCTTAATGTATCATTAATCATACTCCCCCATCACTATGGTTACCAGCAGCCAATCAGATCCAGCCTTCCAAAAACTTTACTTCTAACCACAGGTGTGTGTGTGTGTGTGTGCAGGCCTCACCTGCATGCCTATGACAGCGTAGATGAAGAAGAGCATGACGATGAGCAGAGCCACATACGGTAGAGCCTGCACACACACACACACACACACAGATACACATGTACACAAATCAGTAAGATGCAAATGCACATCAACACAAAAGGAAATAGTACACACACACACACACACAGACCTGGAAGGACTTGATGAAGGTCCACAGCAGGTTTCGAATTCCCTCAAATCGATTCAGCAGCTTCACCAGGCGCATCACACGGAACAGACGGAACAGAGTGATGGACACACTCATGTTCTCAGAATCCTACACACACACACACACACACACACACACATACATATATATATATATAATAAAATATTTTACATCATTGTTTTATAAATGGATACATTTGCCTCTCATGTTATAAAGATATACTTGAGCACTAAGCGTGAGTACTCACTGCAATCTCCTGCATCGGGTTCACTTCCTGATAAAAGAGCCCACACACACACACACACACACACACACACACACACACACACAGTCAGGATCCAGAACTCCTGGATCTGTCTCATTGGTTTAATACTAAAAGCAGCAGACAGAAATACCTCACAGCCGGTCAGACAGTACAGACCTCCCTGTGCAGCCAGGGCCACCTGAGGGCGGAAGGCGGAGGGGAAGGCAGAGGGGGCGGAGTTACAGAGAGAGAGGTGTTTCAGCATCATTGTTGTTGTACGCCGTCATTAACAACAACAACAACATATAAAGCATATAGAGATGCAAATACATCGTGATTAAGATGTGTGTGTTAGACATGATGTTGTCCTTATGGTTTTGGGAGAATTTAAACCAGGTGTGTAACGATGATGATGATCTCAGATTAAAAACTCTAAAACCTACATTAATCTCACTCAGAATGACGTCAACGATGCTGCCGACAACAATGACAAAGTCAAAAACATTCCACGGGTCTCCGAAATAACCCTGAGAGAGAGAGAGAGGTGCGGCATTATGGGTAATCTAGTTAATTCTGGTGTAAATTTGTTAATTAACCCTGACTGAGGCATTATGGGTAACACAGTTCACCTTGGCTTTGAAGGCTCCAACTTTAAGGATCATCTCGACAGTGAAAAGCACAGTGAAGATCACGTTCAGCATATCAGACAGGTGAGTGATGTGCTCCGACTGATTACAGTGCTGCAGGATTTACAACACAACTCAATATCAAACACACAACTCAAACACACAACTCAGTCTCAAACACACAACTTAATATCAAACACACAACTTAAAAACACAAACAAATATCATCACAATCAGACAGAATTCACTGTAAGGAGCTGGTGTTTGTTCCATGCACTGAGAGCAGGTGGTGTGGTGCTCATACCTGCATCCCCAGGCACATGGTGTTCAGCATGATGAGGAGGAACATTAGGTACTCAAAGTAGCAAGAAGTCACAATGTACCACACTTGATACTGATATGGGTTTTTGGGAATGTAGCATCGGAGTGGGCGGGCCTTCAGAGCGTACTGCACACACTGGCGCTGCAGACACACACACACACACACACACACAGAATTAAAGTCCTGAATTTTGTGGTTGCAGGGGTGTAGTGTACATGAGCAGGTGTTCTACCTGGTTCTTGTCCAGCTCACAGTTCTTGTATTCCTGCTCCCCCTGCTCCTGGAAGGTGACAATCACGAAGCCAACAAAAATGTTCATCATGAAGAAGGCGATGAGGATGAGATAGACGATAAAGAAGATGGAGATCCCGATGCGGTTATTGTACACAGGACCGACATCCTCCATGTTGGAATCGATGGCTTTATACAGCAGCCTACGCACACACACACACACACACACACACACACACACACACAGAGTAAAGTAAGTATGCTAATTTCATATGAATGAGCTGAAGTGTAAAGCAGTAGGTGTGTGATGCATTACTTTGGCCAGCCCTCAAAAGTGGAGGCAGTGAAAAGTGCCAGCATGCCGTTCAGCACATTGTCAAAGTTTAAGTCGCTGTTAATCCACTCCCTCTTGTGGATCACCATCTCGTGCAGAGCGTTGTCCTGGTAATAGATAAATGTCCCCCTAAAAACAAAACAACCCTAAACATGGTTTTCCAAGGTTTTTAAAATTAAAGCTAACAAGCATTAGTAGTGTAACTGTAGCATAAGTGTAGTCTAAGTGTACTGTATTTAACACACTCGTTTCTTTGAGCTAGACAGTGTTTATTTAGTGGAGAAATAAACGATGCCAATTTTCAGAGTTGACTTTCGATAATTTACATATAATCCACCAGTGCAGACGAAGTGATGGGGTTTTTCTTCTTCGGCGTCTGTCACTCTCGGAAGACCATGTATCTGCATCCAGAAAATATGTCACTTTATCAGGTGACGCTAGAACAGTGTCTGCTGTGGCTGTGGAGCCCCACATGGGAATGGCAGTTTTTGTTCCACCAGCATGTCCAGCAACTTCAAATCTTTTTTATAAACATCTTTGAATTGGAGATGGGGCTGCCCTTGTGCTCTACTTCTGGAGGCCAATTCACCATACAGCAGGTCTTTTGCAATTCTCCCATCCAGCATGCGATGAACATGCCACCAGAGTTGACATTGTCAGAGCAGTGTGAACACAATGTACGATTGGGTAGGGGTAAGGACCTCAATATCAGTGACCCATTTGCACCCCATAATGTCAAGACTGCACTGTACGCTGCACAGGTGGAAGGAGTTGAGTCTCCTTTTTGCTGGGAGTAGATAATCCAGGACTACCATACAGATGGGTGTTTAGACTTGCACGCAATGTATACTGTCACTTTGGTGTGGACCATCAGCTTGTTGTTTTCCCACATTCTCTTTGTTAGCCTGGTGAAGGTTATGACTGCATGGTTGATTTCCCTGTCCTGGAAGAGGTCGCCTGTAACCGTGGAACCGAGGTAGATAAACTCATGTACCACCTCCAGTAGCACCTCCATGCCCTGGCCCATCACATTTGTTTTCTTCAGACTGCTCTTCATGTGAGATGGTGTGAGATACCAAGGCCACATCATCTGCAAGCAATGTCTCTGATAATGGCCTCACGAATTTTAGTTTTTGCCCTCAGCTGAGACGTACTGAACAGCTTTCCATTTGAACTGGTTCGGAGGTAGACTCTCTCAGTAGATTATCCAAATGCATGTTTGAACATAACTGCAAAGAAGATGCCAAATAGGGTGACAGCAAGCACACAATCCTAGAAGATCTAGCAAGGCATCCTTGGCTCTGGTGGTATGCCATCTAGTCCAGGGGCCTTCCTAGTTGCAGGCAGTCGATGGCTTTGCTCAGCGTCTGTATAGTGGGTGTCTTGTCTAGCTTGGCCATGATGGGGAGCCATTTGATCAAGTCAAGGGTGGTGTCTGAGGATGGTGTTTTCCCATGAGTACAGGTAAAAGTAGTGCTCCACCCATCTCTCCAGCTGTTTGCCTTTGTCTTTGATAGATTCCCTGGTAGCTGGTTTCTCTTTGCTCCAAATGGGACTGATGGCTCTTTTGATCTCATCATGCAGTCCAGGAATGTTGCTGGAATCAGCTACAAACTGGATGCTTCTACACAGTCAGAGTCAGTAATCATTTGCACAGTGTTGAGCTGTTTTCTGAATGTTGCTTCTGGCAGACACCTGTGTAGCATAGTGTCTGTGTTATAGCAGAAAGACAAGACAGAGCAGTGCTCCATCATCTTGAGTAGTGACAGCAAAGCTGACGCCATGCTGTCTTGTTTTGTCTGAGCCTTTTCCTTGCCAGAGAAACATATAATCTCTTTAACAATCTCTCTTTTTGCCGAGTGGGTCTCCTGGTGAGCAGCCCGTTGGTCATGGTCCAGATGTTCCAGCATCCCAGTCTGAGTGCTGGACTCTTTTTTTGCTTTCTTCTTTGCCTCGTCTGGTGCAGGCTTCTATAGTCCACGGTTCAGACCTGTTTGGTCCTGATCCCCACACACCCATTGGGGCAAGCAGACCATGGCTGGCAGGGGGCTGCCCAGCTTGAGGCAGGTGGTAAGCAATAAGGTGAAGCAATAAGAACCGTGGACTGGCTTCGGGACTTCAGCTCCAGTTTTCACCTAAGGGTTGATTGCGAAGCCTTTACCTCTCACGTGGCTGCTCACAATACAATGTTACATGTTGGTGCACTTTGGTCCAGGCCATTGACTCCAGAGAAGCCCGTCCTCACATTGATGCCATGTAAACAAAACCCCCTCCTGTTCTTTCGCCCGCCAGCTGAAGTGGTGAGCCACGGAGTGGTGCTTGGAGCCAGATGTGAAAGATTGGGTGATGGGTGAAGACAAGTGTACCTGTCCACTCAATAGAGTGCAGACTAATTTTAAAACTGAACCTGACATGATGCTTGAGTGTGGAGTAAAAACTCACCTGCACTCTGCTTCTTTCATCTTGAGTGGATCTGTGCAGGTGTAAAATTTACCCTGAGAAAGAAATTATCTCTCAGTATTAACCAGATTTCACCGTCCTTCACTACAGTGACAATTTAACATGATGTGTTCTGAACAGCTGACAGCTACATGGTCACTAACACACACACACACACACACACACACACGCACACACACACACAGCAGCAGCAGGGTCACTAACACACACACACAGCAGCAGCAGGGTCACTAACACACACACACACAGCAGCAGCAGGGTCACTAACACACGCACACACACACACAGCTGTCACAGCTGTCACTCAGATGGTGTGGAGTGATCAGTTACATGTACAGCGAGCTCTTCACCCTGAACAGCTGAACTCCGATGCAGGCGAACATGAAGTCCAGCAGCATGGTGACCAGCACAATGTTCCCGATCGTCTTAATGGCCACAAACACACACTGAACCACGTGCTGAAACAAACACACAAACACACAAAACACACAATGAATATGTGACACTGCAGCTTTAATCATGTTGTTCCACATTTTCCTTAGAATGACCGGAACATCACCTCTGTAATGAAAATATGAATTAGTTAAAACCAAATCCAAACACATAAAAACGTTTCTTTCACTTCTAGTAAATTTACAATGGACCATTTTGTGTGTGTATGTGTGTGTGTGTGTGTGTGTGTGTGAATGTACGTGTGTAAATTCACCTTGAGTCCTTTTGCTCTGTTTATGGCTCGTAAAGGTCTCAGGACTCTCAGCACTCGCAAGATCTTCACTACAGAGATGGCACTGGATCTACATCAACACACACAATCATTAACACACCTCTTACACACACACACAGACACACACACACAAAATGTCACGAAATGTGACGAAACTCACTCCATCCCCATGGAGAGCAGCGAGACTCCGACTACGATCAGGTCCAGGATGTTGAAGGAGTTCCTGCAGAAGGAGCCTTTGTGTAAGAAAGCGCCATACGTTGTCATCTGGAATGGACACAGATGAGGCGAGTCACTCGCACAGCTCACACACGGTAGACTTACGGTGACTACATTTATGACTGTTACATTGGCAGCTACAGTTACAGTTGTTCCCTTTAAAAATAACAGATGTTACACGTTACACACAGTGACAGTTAACTCATGTTATAGTTACATTAATTACATTTGTTACATTTAACAATTTTAAAAATATTAGTTACACAATTTTCGGGTGTTACAGTTGACCTGTTGTAGCTCTGGTGGTTAAACGTGTTTTAGACAGACAGATGTTACAGATGTAGTTACCATATTACCTTCAGTACGATCTCAGCCGTGAAGACAGAGGTGAAGACGATGTCTGCGTACGCCAGAACCTACACCACAGCAGGACACCAGCATGTGGAGATTTATGGATTACGTTACGTTATTGAAGAGCTCAGTGATAAAGCAGCCTCAGGTATGTCTCGGAGCAGACAATAAATCCTCTGTCTGAACCTGCAGCTTCTCACTCAGGTGTTTTACCTGCAACAGGGGACATGTACCTGGTTTCTGAAGGACAGCGGGTCAATGGGGTCCTCAGCTGCCAGAGAGATGCTGCTCAGCAGGATGAAGAGGAGGATGATGTTGGTAAATGTTGTGGCGTTGATGATGCGGTGGCACAATTTACGGAACCTGGTGAGAGAAATGAACATGTGATTGCTGATGGTCACATGATAGCAGTAATCTGTCTCACTGTCTGTCTTTATACACACTTGTTCTGTGGGCCAAAGATGAAGAAGGAGCTGGCCTCAGGCATCGGCACCACCGTCTCCTTCAGCTGCAGATCAGCCATTGGCCGAGGCCTCGGACTGGTGGGTATCTCAGGCTCCTCTTCCTCATCATCACCTTGGTAATGGCCACAACAAAACATTACTCATCAGCTAGAAGCGCTCTACAGACAAAATGAACAAGGACATAACAAAGGAATTTTAGGAGTCAGGATTCAGTTCTTAAGAAAGTCCCTCTGAAGACGTCATTCTGAACCACTAAATATTCATTTGTGTTAAATAAAAAGTGTGTTGTTTAATGTGCAACAAATGAGTAAAACTGCCAAACTGATTAATATGCATGAATATACAAACTGGAAAAAGCCCTATGTATTAAGAAAGTTTCTGTTTTAAATGGAAAATGTGAAATTGGCACTGTAGTAATAAATTTAATCCAAATCAAACTTTTAGGGTTTTTTCTACAATATAATTAAAATTTGCCATGAAGAGGAGTTTAGTTCAGGAAGACTTTAAAATATTAAAATACTTACTTTGGAAATTCTAAAAAAAACCAAAAAAAAACTCCTGTTGTAAGTGTAAATACTCTGTATTGAGTCCCGAACACACACACACACACACACACACACACACACACACACACTGCTCTACTCACCTGGAAAGTCAGCTGGTGGGAAAGGGTCTTTAATCTCATTTACATTGGACTCAAACTCATCCACCTTCAGCTGGTCACATCAGAGACGTCGCGTTTTTAATACACACTATTACACTGTCACTGTTCAGTAACTAAAACAATTAAATACAGAAAAATGTAAAAATAAAAGAAATAAAAGAACGTGTTAATTTTTCACCCTGGCCGTGGTCGGGATTCCCTCCGTCTTTGCTCGCTGCTCTGCCAGTTTCTTAGCCAGAGTTTTATCTTCATCACCTTTATCAGACACTTTCGATCTGAATCACACACATCACATCAGACCTGTAAACATTAGTGTCATTAGTGTCAGCGACAGTTAGTGACACTTTTGACCTTTGGCCTCACCTGAGCATCTTTTTACGTTTCTTTTCCTCAGCCTTTTCCTTCTGGGCAGAGGTTAGACTCTCGGCCTCAGCCAGGTTATCCACCGCAATGGCCAAGAACACATTTAACAGGATATCTGTGTGGGACAGCTCAGGAAAACACAAACACACACAAACACACAAACACACACACACACACACACACACACACACACACTGGGTAAAGGATACAGTTACCGCAGATGAACAGGATGATAAAGTAAATGCTGACGAGGATGCCAGGTATCACAGGACCTCCATGAGCCATGATACCATCATACATCACACTGTTCCAGTCCTCTCCTGTCAGGATCTACACCGAGGGAGAGAGACAGAGGGAGAGAGACAGACAGAGGGAGAGAGACAGAGAGTGAGACAGACAGACAGAGGGAGAGAGACAGAGAGTGAGACAGACAGAGGGAGAGAGACAGACAGAGGGAGAGAGACAGAGAGTGAGACAGACAGAGGGAGAGAGACATACAAAGGGAGAGAGACAGAGGGTGAGACAGATATACAGACAGAGGGAGAGAGACAGAGGGTGAGACAGATATACAGACAGACATACAGAGGGAGAGAGACAGAGAGAGAGACAGACAGAGGGAGAGAGACAGAGAGAGGGAGAGAGACAGAGAGAGAGACAGACAGAGGGAGAGAGACATACAGAGGGAGAGAGACAGAGAGTGAGACAGATATACAGACACAGGGAGAGAGACAGAGAGTGAGACAGATATACAGACAGACATACAGAGGGAGAGAGACAGAGAGAGAGACAGACAGAGGGAGAGAGACATACAGAGGGAGAGAGACAGAGAGTGAGACAGA
>CM075022.1:125290-127790 GCA_037576675.1 Pangasius sanitwongsei
CACACACTCAGGTAAACACACACTCAATTAAACACACACTCAGGTAAACACACACTCAGGTGAACACACACTCAGGTATACACACACTCAGATAAACACACACTCAGGTGAACACACTCAGGTAAACACACACTCAGGTAAACACACACTCAATTAAACACACACTCAGGTAAACACACACTCAGGTGAACACACACTCAGGTGAACACACACTCAGATAAACACACAAATCAGGTGAACACACTCAGGTAAACACACACTCAGGTAAACACACACTCAATTAAACACACACTCAGGTAAACACACACTCAGGTGAACACACACTCAGGTATACACACACTCAGATAAACACACACTCAGGTGAACACACACTCAGTTAAACACACACTCAGGTAAACACGCACTCAGGTAAACACACAAATCAGGTGAACACACACTCAGGTAAACACGCACTCAGGTGAACACATACTCAGTTACACACACACTTAGTTAAACACACACTCAGGTAAACAGGCACTCAGGTGAACACACACTCAGTTAAACACACACTCAGTTAAACACACACTTAGTTAAACACACACTCAGGTAAACACACACTCAGGTGAACACAGACTCATGTAAACACACACTCAGGTAAACACACACTCAGGTAAACACACACTCAGATAAACACACAAATCAGGTATACACACACTCATGTAAAGTGAATTCAGGTGTGTTTGTGTTTCCATTCAGGTTTTTGGATACACAAATTCCACATTTACATAGATGAAGGTAGAAGTTCAGTAAAAATGTTTCATGACTTTCAGTGGTTTCAGTTTCACTTCCTGTTTCAAGTTCAAGTTCAAGTTCAAGTTCAAGTTGAGCTTTATTGTCATTCTGCTACATTTGTGGACATACAGTCGAACGAAATGTCGTGTCTCGCAGGATCACGGTGCTACATACAAGTTAGACATAAATACGAACATAGAGGTATAAGAAGAACAATTTGGTTGACTATACAAAATTTACTGTACAAAACTGATGAGGTCAGTGTGGAGCTCCTCAGGCTGTGTATAGCTGAGTGAAGAGCTCCCCCTGGTGGTGGGGCTCAGAGTCACTTCCACACACACTCGTGCTCTCCTCTACATTTCAGTGTGTTTGCTGCTTTGAACACATCTGATTCAGGCGAACACACACTCATGAACTTCATGAACAATTAAACACACAAGTGAATTAATAGAGAAGAAAAGATTCATAACTTCTGCAGAATATAAAACAATTTTAAACACAAAATATTATGTTTATGTTTATGTTTATATTTATATTTATGTCTATATTTAGCACTAGGCAAAGCTAGGCAACTGCCTTGGGCCCCCAGAAGCCAAGGGCCCCCTAAAAATGCAAATTCTATATATTTTTAATTATTAATGCTAAATAATATATGCTGAAAATTTAAATGTTGATGTTTGCAGTTGAATAGGGCCCCTTTCCTAGATTTTGCCTGATTTTCACCTGATTTCTGTTTCTGTTTATATTTTTATGCTCATGAGGCCATTAAACGGGTTCTTTTTCACTGCATTTATACCTTTAATATAAGCTCGAATCCTTTATATGCCTTTAAAACATGAATGAAGAGACCAAAGGCCGATGACGACAGCACTCCACGCTACGCGCTTCCGGTGACGTCACGGCAGCCCGCAGCCTGTCGCGTGATACAAACAGATTAGTGATCATAGTTAAAGCTGCAGAGAAGCGGAGCACATCAGTGTGGAGATTCTTCACTTTACTACTCCTTTCCTTTAAACTTTTAACTCTGCTGAGGAAAAATAACCAGCTTTAACACTTTATTTTATTTATTTCACTTTTCTTCTGTTTTTTTTTTTCTTTTTCTGTTCAGTGCGGCGGAGATTAAAGCAGAAGCGGAGACAAAGTGAAAAACTGTAACAAACCTGACACAAGGAGGACTGGGACAGTGTGTGTGTGTGTGTGTGTGTGGGGGTGGGTGGGTGGAATTAGACATGATGGTGGATAAACACACACACTCCTGATCCACACAGCAGGTAAGCAGCAGCTCAGAAACACAGCGACTCTTATTATTCCTTTAACATTTATTTACAAGTGAACACTTCTGTAGTGTGTGTGTGTGTGTGTGTGTGATGTTCTTTGCTGTTCATGTGTCAGGATTAAAGTGTGAAGTTTTATTCACTCGTTTCTTTATTTATGTGATTTATTTAGAGTTTAATGTCAGCTGTAGTGTGTGAGTGTGTGTGTGTGTCTCAATAATAATAATAATTTTGATTATTACTGAGCTTTTTGGACAGTTATTGAGAGGTTCCTGAAGATGTTTTGTAGATCATGTTGCTGTAATCCAGAGAGCAGAAGCTCAGCACCTCAGCGCTCTCCTCACGTCTCCGTTTAACTGAAATCTCTTCTTCTTTCCTCTTTCACACATCCCGAAAATCTGCTTGTAAAATCCCATCACATTCCCATTTCATCCCAAACCGCTCTTCTCAATATT
>CM075022.1:130290-132790 GCA_037576675.1 Pangasius sanitwongsei
ATTAGTGGAATCCTGCACACTGGAATGAACCTTGTACTCATACACAGGGTTTCTGCGCTGTAGGGAAGAGGGGAATACACTGGAGTTTACAGTAGTATTTTGTGAGGAGTGGTCATGCATTAAGTGTGTGTGTGTGTGTGTACGCGTGTGTGTAGACGTGTCGCACACTCCGTTGTCAGAGCAGCTCCTGTTGGGTCGTGATGAAGTGAAGGTCGTTAATGTGGAGTGTCGGATCTGTGGAGATCAAGCATCAGGATTTCATTATGGAGTGCACGCCTGTGAAGGGTGTAAGGTAAGAGTGTCATCATCATTATCATCATCATTACAGCGTGATGGATAGCGTGATGGATAGCGTGATGGATAGCGTTCTACTCTGCAGGGTTTTTTCCGCCGCACGGTGAGGATGAAACTCGAGTATGGGAAATGTGAACGCAGCTGCAAGATCCACAAGAAAAACCGCAACAAGTGTCAGTACTGCCGCTTCCAGAAGTGTCTGATGCTCGGTATGAGTCACGATGGTGAGGAATTCAGGTCTACAGCCCCACTTAGAACTATTTATAACCACTCATAGCCATTCATAACCCATTCACAACCATTCACAACTACTCACAACCCATTCACAAACTTCATAACCATTCACAACCGTTCATAACCATTCACAACCCATTCACAACCATTCATAACTACTCACAACCATTCATAAGCATTCACAACCATTCATAACCATTTATAACCCATTCACAACCATTAATAACCATTCACAACCCATTCATAACTACTCACAACCATTCATAATCATTCACAACCCATTCAAAACCCATTTATAACTACTCACAACCATTCATAATCATTCACAACCCATTCAAAACCCATTTATAACTACTCACAACCATTCATAACCCATTCATAACCATTCACAACTACACACAACCATTCATAATCATTCACAACCCATTCATAACTATTCATAACCATTTACAACCCATTTACAACCATTCATAATCATTCACAACCCATTCACAACCCATTCATAACCATTTACAACCCATTCACAACCATTCGTAAGCACTCATAAGCATTCATAACCACTCATAAGCATTCATAACCATTCATAATCATTCACAATCCATTCACAACCCATTCATAACTACTCACAACCATTCATAATCATTCACAACCCATTCACAACCCATTCATAACCATTCATGACCATTTACAACCCATTTACAACCATTCATAACTACTCACAACCCATTCACAACCATTCATAAGCATTCATAACCACTCATAAGCATTCATAACCATTCATAATCATTCACAACCCATTCATAACTACTCACAACCATTCATAACCACTCATAAGCATTCACAACCATTCATAACCATTCACAACCCATTCATAACCATTCACAACCCATTCATAACTACTCACAACCATTCATAACCATTCATAACTATTCACAACCTTTCATAACCATTCACAGCCATTCACATCTACTTAGAATTGGTCATAACCATTGATAACTATTTATAAACATTCATAACCTTTCACAGTCATTCATAAGCATTAATTACATTCATTACCATTTAAACCATTTCTAACCATTCATAACATTTAATTGCGATCATAACCATGTGCGTGTGTGTGTGTGTGTTAGCGATTCGGTACGGCCGCATGCCTGAGGCGGAGAAGAGGAAGTTGGTGGAGGGGATGTTATCAGACAGTCGGACAGCGAGCAGCTCCAACCTGAAATCTCTGGCTAAAAAAGTGTACAATGCGTATCTGAAACACCTGAACATGACCAAGAGGAAAGCACGCAGCATCCTGACAGGAAGAACCACCTCCAACCCTGTACACACACACACACACACACACACACACCCTGCTGTTATAAAATGTTTGTTCAAAGTGTGTTTAGCTTCATTGTTCTTGTTCTCTCCTGTGTGTGTGCGCGTGCGCGTATGTGCGTGTCTGTGTGTGTGCGCGTGCGCGCGTATGTGCGTGTCTGTGTGTGTGTGTGCGTGCGTGTGTGTGTGTGCGTGCGTGTATGTGTGTGTGTGCGTGCGTGTATGTGTGTGCGTGCGTGTATGTGTGTGCGTGCGTGTATGTGTGTGCGTGCGTGTGTGTGTGTGTGTGTGTGTGCGTGCGTGTATGTGTGTGTGTGTGCGTGTATGTGTTTGCGTGTGTGTCTGTGTGTGTGCGTGTGTGTGTGTGCGTGTATGTGTATGTGTGCATGTGTGTATGTGTGTGTGCGTGCGTGTATGTGTGTGCGTGCGTGTATGTGTTTGCGTGTGTGTGTGTGCGTGTGTGTGCGTGTGTGTGTGTGTGCGTGTGTGTGCGTGCGTGTATGTGTATGTGTGTGCGTGCGTGTATGTGTATGTGTTTGCGTGTGTGTATGTGTGTGTGTTTGCGGGCATTTATGTGTTTGCGTGTGTGTATGTGTATGTGTGTGCGTGCGTGTATGTGTTTGCGTGTGTGTATGTGTGTGTGTTTGCGTGC
>CM075022.1:140290-154544 GCA_037576675.1 Pangasius sanitwongsei
TAGTGCAGTGTAATGCAGTGTGTAGTGTGTAGTGTAGTGTGTAGTGTAGTGCAATGCAGTGTGTAGTGTAATGCAGTGTGTAGTGCAGTGTGTAGTGTAATGTAGTGTGTAATGCAGTGTGTAGTGTGTAATGCAGTGTGTAATGCAGTGTGTAGTGTAGTGTAATGTAGTGTGTAATGTATTGTGTAATGCAGTGTGTAGTGTAGTGTAGTGTGTAGTGTAATGCAGTGTGTAGTGTAGTGTGTAATGCAGTGTGTAGTGTAATGCAGTGTGTAATGCAGTGTGTAGTGTAATGCAGTGTGTAATGCAGTGTGTAGTGTAGTGTAATGCAGTGTGTAGTGTAATGCAGTGTGTAGTGTAATGCAGTGTGTAATGCAGTGTGTAGTGTAGTGTAATGCAGTGTGTAGTGTAGTGTGTAATGCAGTGTGTAGTGTAATGCAGTGTGTAGTGTAATGTAGTGTGTAATGTGTAGTGTAGTGTGTGAATTTTCTGTAGTGTGTGTTTTCTGCGTGTATGCATTGATTTCACCTGATTTGCTCAAATGAGTTATTGCAAATGAACTGACAATTATTTAATGGGTCTTTTAATTGTGTGTGTGTGTGTGTTGCACACCTGTGCTGCAGTGTTGGCCTCATGCTCCGCCTCTTCTGCCTTCTCCCCTGCTTCCTCTGCTAGTTCCCTTCCTCTCTGCACTTCCTCCTTCAGGGGGTCCAGCAGGGGGCGCAGTGAGTCCACTACCCCTAACCCATCGTTCACTAACCTCTCGACTGGAAGCAGAACGTCCTCCACCTGTGACAAACACACAAGGTTTAGAGATGGTTTGGGATTTAGAGATGGTTCGGGGTTACAGATGGTTCGGGGTTACAGATGATGAATGTTAACGTACATTCTGGATGTTGTTTCTGACTTGGTCAATGATGTTGAGGTTGTGCTGCAGTTTCTCCTCCATGTCAGCGAGGGCGCTCTCACCATCATTCAGAAACTCCAGAACCCTCTCAGTGCTGTCCTGCAGACCCAGCGCTGTGTCCCTGCAAGGCGCACACACACACACACACACATATTAATAAATGAATCTGACTAGTGTGTGATATTAGATTGCAGCGTACTGTGTGTTAGCATGTGTGTTAGCGTTTGTGTGTGTGTTAGCATGTTAGCATGTTGTGTACCTGGCATTCTTGGCGTTCTGCAGTAATTGCCGTGCCTCCTGCAGATGTGAGCTGGCGTTCTTTAGGACCTTGCTGGTGTCGGGCAGTGAGGCAGCCACATCCTGAATCTCTTTCAGCTTCTTCTTTAGAGCGTCGACCGTCTCAGGCAGCTTCACACCCAACACACCCTCACACACACGCTGCACTGCTGTAGGGTCAGCGGTCGGGTCTGTACGCGCACACACACACACACACACACACAAAATTACTCTAAAAATGCCAGAGGAAAGTCTCTGCACTTTCTCCCTCATTAAAAATGTTGGGATCTATAAATATGCATGAATATGTAAATTATACACGTAAAAAATTTTCATCCAGCCCTCCCTATGCCTCCCTGCTGCGTATATACATACATAATACCTACATATGTATATTAAATATACTATATATGTAATAAAATATTATATATACACACTCTACATTAACACCTCTCTTTTATGGTTATACTTGCCCTATGTAGTGCACTATGTGGGGAGCAAGGAGACATTTTAGACAGAGCCTTTGACAGACTGGCCGCTGAATTAAATATGCATTTAAATAGTGACGTGATCTTGTGCAGAACTCACCTGACAGGAAGTCCTTCAGCTTCTTAACAAAGTCTTTAATGTCCTTCAGTCCCTCATCGATGTCATCACGAGTACGCTTCATCTGATTGGACAGCTCATCTGCAGACAGTCTTACCTGATTGGTCGAGTCCTGGGATTTCTGAATCTGAAAATCAGAGTTAGTAGTTACAGTTTCACTACCGTTATCAGCCACTGGGAACTCTGTGTGTGTGTGTGTGTGTGTGTGTTACCTGTGTGTATGCCTGAGTGATCTTGTCGTTGAGTTGTTGCAGTTTCTCCTTCACCTCCACTGTGTCTTGCTCCGCCCTCTGGCTCCATGGTAACGCTCCCACACACGTCTGTCCCTGAACACAGGGGGACGCTCCGTCTACAGGACACAGCTCGCCCTCACACTGCAGCGGGCTACACGGCAACACACGCCTACTGCCACACACCTAATTACACACACACATATACACACACGCACATTTACAGGAGCAGTTTGAATCATAAGTTAGTTATTTATAATAGCTAGCCTGGTTAATTAAATATTATCATAAGAAATTTATGATAATTAGCTCACAAATTACTTATCTATGTTAATAATCCTAATTATAGTCTGAGGTGGATGTTGTGTACTTATTTGTATTCTCACCTGTGTGGCTGTAGGTGTGAGGTTGGGACGGGTTGCCAGGTCCTTCTCGAGCGTCTGCAGGTTCTGTGTGTTGATTGGCTGTACGTGCTTCAGGCCATTAATGGCATCACCTCTGACTGACGCTGACTTGTCCACAGTGTCTGCTGTTCCGTCTGCACGTTTCACCGCATCTGTGGATCTGTTGAAGGCAGTTTTAACAGCGTCCAGGACTCCTACAAACACACAAACACACACACACACAGGCATAAATGTATGATAAGTGCACTATTTAAAGGAAACTCCAGTGTATTTCTCTCTCCACTTCGTGTGTGTGTGTGTACCAGCATAGTTAGAGCCATTGAAGTGTGTTGCTGCTTGTTTCTTGGCGTTGTAAACCAGGTGAAGGTCAGAAAGCTGTTCCTGGAGTCTGCGCAGCTCCACCTCCAGGTCTGAAGTATAAACTACACCTGTACGCCTCAAATCCTCCTCCACCTTCTCCAACTCAGAGCTGAGAGAGAGAGAGAGAGACAGGTAACACTGTGTGAGGACAGTACTGTGTGTGTGTGTGTGTGTGTGTGTGTGAGAGAGAGACTCACCGCAGTGTGTATAAACGGAGTGTATAGGTGTCGTATAGGTCTCTGTCATTAGGGAGCTGCTGCAGGGCATTGATGATTCGCCGGAGTGTATGCTGTGCACCTGTGATGCGTTGAAGTGTGTGTGTGGGGATTTGGGGGGGCAGTGTGTGTGTGAGTGTGTACGTGAGGTGGTGCAGATGGATTGTGAGGTTCTGCAGCTCTGCGTTGAGCGAGAAGAAGCAGGACGGACAGACGGGGCAGTTAGGGAACTGAGCACAGTGACCACGCCCACACATGTCACACCTGTCTCCTACCACACCTGGCTTGCACACACACACACCTGTACGGCGGTCACACCCCCCGGACACACTGCCCACACGGTCACACACGCACGCTGGGAGGGACAGAGAGATATTATTATTATTATTATTATTATTATTATTGTTGTTGTTGTTGTTGTGGTTTTATTACTTGATAAATATGGTTACATTTTTAGAGAGAGTGAGACACAGAGAGTGAGACACAGAGAGTGAGACAGGATTCTTACGTCTGCAGCCGGTTAGCGGGTCTCCATACGTGTTTTCTGGACAGCCGCTGCAGGTTCGACCCCCAAAACCAGGACGACACACACACTGACCTGTTAACTACACACACACACACACACCTTATATATATATATATATATATATATATATATATATATATATATATATATATATATACATACAGTATATGCAGTATATATATAAAATGAACTTAAAGTTTCTCTGTAAGCGTAGCAGCTGAGTGCTAGGTCAGATTATCCTTCACATTGTTAGCATGCTATATTTTATTTATAGCAGAGCACATCAAATTACCACAAACAGGGACATTATTTTATTAATTCAACAAATCAAAATAGTGAATTAAAAGTGTGATAAAATCTCCTACATTCCGCACACACATTAAAATTTTTGTGCACGAGTAGAATAACAGGTTGTGCTGGATCAAGTGCTATTCTATGTGCTGCTGAATAGTGACTGTGGAAGCCATTTTGTTAAAACAGAGGGTAATGTGACAACTAGCACTATTCATGCAGTAATATATTGGTGATATACAAGTCTCACCATCTTCTCATTCAGATATCATCATATCACAGCTGCGTAAGCCGACTCTGAATACGAGGAACTTTCCTGTGTAAATACTGATGTTACTTTTGAACCCTGAATACGGCTCATGGTCCCTAGCATTTACATTTACATTTACATTTATGGCATTTGGCAGATGCTCTCATCCAGAGCGACTTACAGAAGTGCTTTGAAGTCTTTATCAATAAATACATTCTGATACGGTTCACTAGGTCACAAACTAAGAACACTATCAGTCCAAAAACTCTGTTGGGGAGGTGATATAAGGGTTCCTTGTTTCCTAATTCATGGTTCCAGGTTCCTTGTACACTAGCCATAGCCACTTATTTGAGGGTGAAAGGTCATACCTGGTCACAGGTGTTGCCAATGGTGTTGGTGAGGTCACAGTCACATGACTGACATCCTGATGACAAGTTCCAGAATCCCTCGGCACACCGGTCACATGACTTTCCTCCCATATTTTGCCTGCATGCACATTGACCTGTCACTGCATCACACACACTGTGGAGGGAACCGACTGCACTGCAGGAGCACTCTACACACACACACACACACACACACACATACAGTGGACTGATGATGGTGTTTATGTGACCTATACAGTGAATATGATTAGTGGTTTAGGACTGCAGACTGTGTACTATATATAGCTGGATGTATGTATTAAGTGTACTTTTGTCTTAGTGTACCCTAAAGGTCAAAGGTCACTCACTGGAGCAGCCGAGTGGGTTCGTACTGCTGAGGCCATAGTATCCGGGTTTACAGCGGTCACAGCGTGCTCCTTCCACATTCTCCTTACAGCGACACACCCCCGTGACCTCATCACACTGACGCCCGACCTCTGACCCTGCAGTGTCACACTGACACCCTACACACACACACACATAAATACATACATACAAATCATCAGCATGTACACAGAGACTGGCACTGGAATGTGTGTGTGTGTGACATACGTAAGCATGCGTCAGGTCTCTGCATGTTGCTCCGGGGGTTTCTGTAATAGTTGTCAGCGCAGCGTTCACAGTGTGTTCCTGCAGTGTGGTGTGTACACTCCTCACACACTCCACCACTCCTTCGCCCGCTGAGCTCGTACAGCTCAAGGTCAAAACGGCAACGCTGGGCATGGTTATTACACTCACAACCTGTAACACACACACGTACACACACGCACACACACATATGCACACATATTTAGGCTACAGTAGTATGGATAAGTTAGTATGTATTAGGTGTGTAGTGGTTCAGGTGTGTAGTAGCTCAGGTGTGTGTAGTGGTTCAGGTATGTCATACGTTTGCAGGTGTGTGTGTTGTCTCTTTCTGCTGGTTGCCATGGAAGGTCATTGTAAAGGTCAGCACAGCGCTCACAATTCACACCTGCTGTGTTGTGCTGACAGTCACATGCACCATATACCTACACACACATACACACACACACACACACACACACAAAAACAAGGACATGCACAAGATTAGTTTAGCACTGGAGCATCAGATGACAGACACAGAGACCATGTTTTTGTTCACACTGAACTCTGTGTGTGTGTGGATGTGTGTGTGTGAGAGAGAGAGTGTGAGTGTGTGTGTATGTGTGTGTGAGAGAGAGTGTGAGTGTGTGTGAGAGAGAGAGTGTGAGTGTGTGTGTTGAGTACCTCTGTGTTGGGCAGGTCTTTGGAGGTGGGATCAGGAAGGCAGCGGTCAGCATGGCCATGGCAGAAGCAGGAGCCAATCAGCTTAATCTCCTTCAGGGCGTAGAAGCGTGATGGGTGTCGGCCAGGTGTGTAAGGCACCGCCCCAAACTGAGTCAGGTTCACACGCAGCCCTGTATAACCTGACAGCCCTGTAACCGCCAATCAATCAGTCAATCAATCAATCAATCAATCAGTCGGTGAGGGAAGAAAACAACCAGTTTATCAGTCAGTCACTCAGTTAATGAATGAATGGACCAATCAGAGACTGTAAGGCCTCATTAGTGATGTGATCTGATTGGACGATGCTTACTCTCGATCATCTGTTCCTGTGGGAGAGGAAGGCTGGAGTACTGCAGCAGAGGGTGGAAATACACCTGACACACACACACACACCGTCAATCACAAATATTAATAAACATGATCAATAATCAATAATTATATCCACAATCAGCGCAAATTCATGGAAAAATAGAAGTGAGTGTCTGTGTTCTTACCCTCTGGTCCTGGAAGGGGTTATTGGCGTTGGAGGGCAGTGTGTAGCAGTGGGGGTTGTCGAGGTCAGAGGTCGTTGTTAGGACATGAGGGAAAGTGGATTCACAGTCAGTGGCCATGTAGAGCGCCGGACTCCACGACCTCCCGAAATCAGACGACCTCTCAATCACCAGAGCGTCCGGCCTCGGACCCTGGGAGGAGGGGCAGTGTGTGTGTGAGTGTGTGTGTGTGTGTGTAAGTGTGTGTGTGTATGTGTGTGTGTAAGTGTGTGTGTGTGTGTGTGTGTGTGTATGTATGTGTGTGTGTGTGTGTGTGTGTGTAAGTGTGTGTATGTGTGTGTGTGTGTGTGTATGCGTGTGTGTGTGTAAGTGTGTGTGTGTGTATGTATGTGTGTGTGTGTGTGTGTGTAAGTGTGTGTATGTGTGTGTGTGTGTAAGTGTGTGTATGTGTGTGTGTGTGTATGCGTGTGTGTGTGTAAGTGTGTGTGTATGCGTGTGTGTGTGTAAGTGTGTGTGTGTGTATGTATGTGTGTGGTTATACCTTGAAGTACAGTAGTAGGTTGTTGATGTGAAACAGCTGTTTCAGGTCCAACTCTATAGTGACAGGACTCACATCTACACACACACAAGAAACAAACAAATTAAGGTTCCATAATCACACTGTAATGATTTTGTGTGTGTGTGAGTGTGTGTGTGTAAGTGTGTGTAAGTGTGTGTGTGTAAGTGTGTGTGTGTGTAAGTGTGTGTGTGTATGTGTGTGTGTGTATGTGTGTGTATGTGTGTGTGTGTGTGTGTGTGTGAGTGTGTGTGTGTATGTGTGTGTATGTGTGTGTGTGTGTGAGTGTGTGTGTGTGTGTGTGTGTGTGTGTGTGTATCTGACCCTTCTTGCTCTGCCACCAGCGCTCAGGTCCAGCTGCACTCAGAACGCTCTGGATTGTGTGTGCATTTCGTCCTTCTGTAGTTCTTGAGTCACATGGACAGCACTTCATCTTCCACTATACACACACGCACACACACGCGCACACACGCGCACACACGCGCACACACACACACACGCACGCACAGAAGTAAACATTTTAGTATCACTTCCCACTGTGTCCCAAATTCCCAAAACTTATTCACTACATAGTGCACTATTTAAGGAGTGATCCTGAACTCATTAAATCCACACTTCAGTTTAGGACAGTGTTTGATTTGAGATGTGACCACAGTGGACTCACCATGATGATGATGTGACACAGTATTAATGTGAGTTTTAAATGAATACTACACTAAATAAAAACCAGTATCCAGTAAACCATCAATTTACTCAGGCAGATTGTGTGTGTGTGTGTGTGTGTATATACCTGTCCTAAAGGTGTACAGAACACCTCGATGCCAGTGAGACCGCATGTAGACGAGGCTCTGAGTCCAGTCTCTCGGCCTGTCAGTAAATCACCCAGCGGAGGATAACACGCCCCGCTCAAACATTCCTGCTGCGCCACACACACTGCTGCTAATGCTGCACACACACACACACACACACACACACAATGTAACAAACTACAGAACAATGGAATAAAAAACAGAATGTCTTTGTTTCTCACTGTCTGTCTGTCTGAGTGTCTGTCTGTATTAATGATGTAATACTCTGTAATATTAGTTATTAATAGAGTTATTAATACTCTTAATATGATATAATACTATTAATAGTCTGTTAATACTTCAGTTCACTTCAATTCAATTTTTTTTGTATGGCGCTTTTAACATTAGACAATGTCACAAAGCAGCTTTACAGAAATAAATACATTCAGGATCTACATTTTTAATTTCTAAATTTATCCCTAATGAGCAAGCCAGAGGTGACGGTGGTGAGGAAAAACTCCCTGAGACTTCATGAGGAAGAAACCTTGAGAGGAACCAGACTCTAAAGGGAACCCATCCTCACCTGGGTGACACCCGATAGTGCGATTATATTCCCTCTATAACTGTGTACTACACGGACAAATAGTGCCACTGTGTAACCAGGAAATTCATCACAGTTTTCACGTGAAGACTATTTTGTTGAAGTTTTGACTGTTCGTGGCAACACTGTGTATTACTTGGTGTGTAATACTCTGTAGTACTCTACAATACTCTACCAACACTATAATACTCTACTGATACAGTTTAGTGGTGTATAATACTCTATAATGTGTTAATACTATTATGCAGTTCTCTTAATATTTAATAATACAATACTCTACTAACACACTATAATACTCGAATAATGTGATATTAATACTATGTAACACTCTTTTAATATTTGATAATACTCTGTAATACACCACAATACTCAATAGCAACATGCTACAATACTCTGTTAATACTGTACAATACTCTGCTAACATGCTAACATAATACTGTATGAGAGCTCAGAGACTTAGTAGCAGATATGTGTGAGTGTGTGTGTGTGTGTGAGTGTGTGTGTGTGTGTGTGTGTGTGTGAGTGTGTGTAATAGATAATAAAGTCGTACCTGCGGTGATCTGTAGAATAATCAGAGTCCTCATCCTGGAGAAATAAACACAGCAGCTCTATAACTCTATAACTCTCTCTGCTCACTCGCTCAGCTGCTTTTATACACTGACACACCTGTGTGTGTGTGTGTGTGTGTGTGTGTGTGTGTGTGTACTTTGATTCATTATTGTGACGGGTGTGGCACTGTGAGGAAGTGTGTATCACAGCACTGCCGTAGTCATACACACACACTCACACACACGTCTGGATGAATCAAAACTCACTGACTCAAAAACATAAAAAACACATCCTTAAACCCTACTCACTAAACCTTAATCTCTAATCCCTAAACCCTACTCACTAAACCTTAATCTCTAATCTGATGCCCTAACACTAAACTTTAAATAATTTGAATATAACTATAACCACAAGCCTAAGACTAAACCCTACTCCCTAACCGTTAGCTCTAACTTTAAGATTTTGTGTGCTATTATTTTGACATGTTTCTGGGAGTCACATTGAGACGAGCCACGTGTAAATTAAGTGTGCGTGTTATTTCAGTCTTTTCACTCTCCTGACACGCTGCAGTGGCGTAGCTCAGCAATCAAAACATCATCTGTCCCTCTACCTCCGCTAAACACACTAGCATCGTGTTTCAAGTTGCGTACTTACGCACTATTGTATACTGTTATTGAGCGCTAACACTAACGGCGTTTCCTGTTACAGTTCACGTTTGTGTTTTAAAATCTTCTCATGTCTCCTTCAAACCTACTGAAAGCTCTGCTTTGCCTATCAGTCTTCTGGATTTTCTAGATTGGTAAATACTTTTGAGTGTGAGGTCAGAGTTTTCGATATGAGATCATCAGCTCATGACAACAATCACGACGATGGCGGAACGTTTTAAAAAGAGACACAGAGCTCGTCCATGTGTTTAACGTCACGTGGATGAAATCGCTAAACATTTTGACGCACAGGGACGTTTTGGCTCCGACGTGTCGTTCTAGTGAAAGTCACTTTTAAAACTTCTGGATGTAGGTAAAATACGCAGCGAGTGTGTGAACCGCTCACGTTACTGCTGCTTCTGCATGCACACAAAAAAAATCAAGAATGAAGCGGACTCGTCTGGTCCACATGGGGCCGAAAAGCTCCACCCCTGGGACATCACGGCACCTCCCACTACACGAGTAAATAAGAATATTAGCTTTAGCTTTTAGTCACACACTAATCTTTTAATTGTTAGTTCTCTGGACAGTTACGGGTTCTTCTCTTCCTAAGGGCTTCGGAACCCCAACCCTCTGTTTTGGTTCTGCATGAGACCTGTAAGGGTTCCTCAAAGGGACAAACTGAAGAACGCTGCTGTATAAGAGAGTTACTGTAAAACCTTAATCCCTACCCCCTGCTCCCTACCCCCTGCTCCCTACCCCCATTCCCTACCTCTGTGTGCTCCCTGTGGAGTGGTGAGGGTTAAGTGTAACTCTAGTCCCCTCGGTGGTGCGCATTCGGGTGTGTCCTAACAGAGAGTGTCTCATTGTGCACTAGAGAAAGGCTCACTAATCCTCTGCAGCTCAGTGCGAAAGAACTCTTTATAAACATACAGAACATAAACAACCCCATGCACCCTACTCCCTACACCCTACACCCTACACCCTGCTCACTGCACTCCTCCATGCACCCTAACACCCTACACCCTGCTCACTGCACTCCTCCATGCGCCCTACACCCTACACACTGCTCACTGCACTCCTCCATGCGCCCTACACCCTACACACTGCTCACTGCACTCCTCCATGCGCCCTACACACTGCTCACTGCACTCCCCCATGCGCCCTACTCCCTACACCCTGCTCACTGCACTCCCCCATGCGCCCTACTCCCTACACCCTTGGAGATTTAATGTCTTCAGGAGTTATTCTTCATATTATGATCTCAGGCATCACTATAAAATAGTGCACTATATAGGGAGCAGGGTGCTATTTGAGACACACAGATAAACTCAACAGTGACTCAGTAATGAACTCAAACTTGTAAAAGTCATTCAATTCAATATTTATAAATCTAATAGTTAAGAGTCTACTTCCTGGATATGGCATTAGGGGTTATTATGGGATGTCAGTGGGGGATGGTGGAAATATGAGAGAAGGACATTGACGTGATGGATTTGTTTGCATTCCTTGTATCTCAGCAGTGAAGTCTGACTACACTGTGTGTGTGTGTGTGTGTGTGTGTGTGTGTGAGTGTGTGAGTGAGAGAGACAGTGGTGTGTGTTCTGGGTGCGGTGTTCTGTAAATTGCAGCCTCGGGCCACTGATTTCACCTCATGCTCCTCCACTGCAGGTTTGAACCAGCCAGGTGTGTGTGTGTGTGTGTGTGTGTGTGTGTGAATAAAGGTGTGTTCTCTGACTCAAAGGGCCGCCAGACACAGATTTAACACACCTAACTCTGTCAGACAAGTTTCCGTGGTGATGAGAAGTGTTTATATGGGCGCACACACACGCACACACACTAAAGGCTGCTAATGCTGTAAACCATTTTTGAATAATAGTAATAAACTTTACACACAGAATAAACCCCTTATTCCCAGGAAGTGTGGCACTGACCAGAAATGGGTTACACCAGCACGCAGGTGTGTTCTATTAGCACCACTTAAGCAGTGTTTAAGAAGGAGAAACATACTCTCTCTCTCTCTCTCTCTCTCTCTCTCTCACTCACTCACTCAGATGGGCTGGTTGGAGTTTTTCAGAAACTGCTGATCTCCTGGGATTTTCACACACAACAGTCTCTAGAGTTTACACAGAAGAGTGCGAAAAACAAAAAACATTGAGTGAGCGACAGTTCTGTGGGTGGAAACGACTTGTTGACTAGAGAGGTCAGAGGAAAATGGCCAGATTGGTTTGAGCTGCCAGGAAGGATATAATAACTCAAATAAGTATCTCAGCATACACAAAACATCGAACCTTGAGGTGGATGAGCTACAACAGCCGAAGACCACGTCGGGTTCCTCTCCTGTCAGCCAGGAGGAATCAGACTCAAAGAAAAAGACCAGGTGATTTTTTTCTAATCTTCAGCTGTCCAGTGCCAGTAGCCACGCCCCGGTCACAGAGATCGGACTTTTTCTTCATTCTGATGTTTGATGTGAACATTAACTGAAGCTCTTGACCTGCATCTGCATGATTTTATACGTCGTGCTGCTGTCACGTGATTGGCCGAATAGATAACTGCATGAATGAGCAGGATTACAGTTGTTACTATTAAAGTGGATGATGTGTGTGTGTGTGTGTGTGTGTGTGTGTGTGTGTGTATTCAGTGGTTACATCCCAAACTACACAGATCCCTGCCTTACTAGAAGACACCCTAATTTTGGACGTACAGCCTGAGAGTGTGTCACCATGGAAATTATGCATAGGCTGCTCTCATTGGTTAAACCACTGCTGACGCGTGAGAGGCCAAAGGTCACGACCCTGTTTACCTTATCGGCCTCATCCTCCCTCCACTGGCACTCTCACAGAGGCCCCCGTCATCACTTCCTGTTTACAGAGAGCCGACAGGAAGTGGGAGAGTGAGGGGGGTGTGAGGAGGACATGGGAAAGTGGGAAAGGTGCTGAGAGGTCAAAGGTGAAACACCAAATGGGTGTTTGTGAGGTCACTTTCAGGAACATGGCATACTGAGTCCACACTTTATAACACACCATGGCTCCGTCCCAAATCACGCCTTACTCCTGACATACCTTAACCCTAACTTCACGGTGTAGGGTTTAAAACAGTGACTTGTACACTCTATGTAGTGCACTACACATAAGTCCCTTACTCCCTTTATTTATGCACTAACTAGGGAATTAAATTCCGGCTTGTACACCTTCTAAGTGCACTACATAGGGTACTGCATAATGACTCCTACACTTTAGTGCTACATGTCTGAATAGGATTCAGCTCCTCACTCCTTCTCTAAGTGCACTACAGGTGTGAATGTGACACACACACACACATACACACACACTGCGCCCTAGCGACCAATTAACTGAGCTGCACTTTGATGTTTTATTCCTTTTGTTCTTTCTACCGGATTTCACATAAACTATAAAATTTATGATATTAAAATTATGACTGATGTTGTGTGCAGAATTAAACCTGGAAACACAGGACAGGAACACGGCAAAGAGAAAAACAGCAAGCACAGAGAAGTGAAAAAGTGTAAAACTGCACTTTATTTTCTCTTAAACAACCACAGGACATGATAACAACCGGAAATAATAATCAGTGCTAAATAATAATAATAATAATAATAATAATAATAATAATAATAATAATAATAATAATAGCGTCGCTGAAGTCTCAGTCCGTTTAACTTACATCCGGGAACTCTGAAAGGGAAATAAACTTCCGGGTTTTAGTGTCCACGAGGTGGCGCTGCTCAGCTCAGTTTCAGAGATTTTAAACATTCGCTGAAAATTATTCTTTTTATCAACACAAAATATCATTTTAGGGACTTGAGGGAAATTAAAGTTTTTATTGTTTAGTTGAACTGTTCACGTCAGTGTTTTATTTATGGAGCAGGACTAAATTTTTTTAATTGCTGTACATATAATATTATTTATATTATTTTAAATATTTTTTGAAGGTTATCTTGAATCTTGTATTATATTATTTTCCAAAAAAGTAAGTTTGAATACTGGTTTATTGGCCAGCAGCATTAAACACGAGCACGCAGTGAGCCCCCTAGCGGCTATTATGCGACATTACATCATCCCCATACAGCGGGGACCCGGAAGCGGAAGCGGACACGAGCGCGTGCGCGCGGAACCACGTGGGTTCATTCATTTGCTTGGTGAATTTTCACAGCGCTGTTAGAGTTCATTAATCAGGAAGATCTGAAGAGTTTTTTAAAGGTTTATAGCACGTGCGCAGGTGAGAACATCCGGAAGTCACAGTGTAGAGACCGAACACAGGTGTGTGTTTAGCGTGTGTATGGTGTGTGTTAAGTGTGTGTGCAGTGTGTTAAGTGTGTGTGCAGTGTGTTAAGTGTGTGTGCAGTGTGTGTATGGTGTAAGTGTGTGTGTGCGCAGTGTGTGTATGGTGTAAGTGTGTGTGTGCGCAGTGTGTTCAGTGTGTATGTTATGTGGGTGTGTGCAGTGTGTTAAGTGTGTGTGTATGGTGTGTGTGCAGAGTAAAGACACGGTGAGATGCTGCAGGAGCCCCGCTGGCGGATTCCCCCCAACGCTCCCGCGTGCATGGAGAGACACCTGGAGAGTGCGCGCTACCGCAGAGGTGAGTGTGTACAGGTGAGGGGTGAGTGTGTGTGTGTGTGTACAGGTGAGGGGTGAGTGTGTGTGTGTGTACAGGTGAGGGGTGAGTGTGTGTGTGTGTACAGGTGAGGGGTGAGTGTGTGTGTGTGTACAGGTGAGGGGTGAGTGTGTGTGTGTGTACAGGTGAGGGGTGAGTGTGTGTGTGTGTACAGGTGAGGGGTGAGTGTGTGTGTGTGTACAGGTGAGGGGTGAGTGTGTGTGTGTGTACAGG
>CM075022.1:157144-164851 GCA_037576675.1 Pangasius sanitwongsei
CATCGCCTACGGTACAACTACACAACTACAACTTTCTGTGGTTCAGCACATGTGAATCCTGTACATAAGTATGTGACTGTGTGTGTGTGTGTGTGTGTGTGTGTGTGTGTGTAGGTGATGAGTTGGGCAGGGTAACTGTGACAGATTTCCAGGCTGCAGGACACACACAGACGATGAAAACACACACACGCAAAGTGTCAGAGCTCGCCTTTTCCTCACACAGGTATACACACACACACACACACACTCTCTCTCTGCAGAACCACAGAGGATGTGAAAATACTGTGGACTTTAAATGATCATTTTCTCACTCACTGCACTGTTAATGCAGTTTATAATATATATATTTATTTATTTATTTATTTATTTATTTATTTGTATCATTAATATGCAAATTAGAGTGTTCTTTCTTTAAATTAACATAGATGTGTGTGTGTGTGTGTGTAGTTCTCCTCTCCTCGCCTCAGTGAGTGATGACTGCACCGTCACTGTAGTGAACACAGAGCTCAGAGAAATGTGAGTACACACACTCGCGCACACACACACTCGTGCACACACACACTCTCTCTCTCTCTCATCTGAGTGGTCGTCTGAGTTAACCAATGGAAAATTAGCATATTATAATGTATAATGTCAGTGTGACCCCCCCACCACACACACACACACACACACACACACACACACACACACCCCATCCATTGCTGAACATGCTCATACAGAACCCAGTGCGAGTCTCTGCTCTCATGTACTCTCTGTTAGGGCACTAGATAGTGTACCGGATTGTCCTGGGTAGGGAGTAGGGAGTCATTTGGATCACAGCCTAACAAGTAAACACTGCAATTTACAGATGTATTTTTGATGAAGAAATGCTTTAATAGTGGTCATGTTTTAACTGTGTGTGTGTGTGTGTGTGTGTGTGTGTGTGTGTGTGTGTGCAGTTACAGAGACAGCAGACACCAGGACTTTGTGCGTGGTGTGTGTTGGGTTCCAGGCGGCTCAGACGTGCTGACCACTGCAGGGTGGGATCACCAGGTGCTCCATCATAATGTGCAGGAGACACGCACTTAACACACACACACACACACACACACACACACACACACACATTCTTACCACATATGCACACTTACCACAGACACACACACACATACATACACGCTTGCCACACACACTCTTCCCACATATGCACACACACATGCTTTTAATACACACAAACTTCACACACATTCTTAACAGGCGCGCTTAACACACACACGCTTAACACACAGCCCCACATCCACTTTTTCAGTGTTTAATAAAGTGTGTGTTCAGGAAAGCTGAGTGCTGTGTTAATTTTTTTCGCACTGATACACACTGATCTCAGTTATTACCCTAGATTATTAACCACACTGGCAAACAAACACACACACAGACTCACAGACACACACCCACACTTACCTATGTGCAGAGCACAGTGGGGTGGGTGTTTGTGTGTGTGTGTGTGTGTGTGTGTGTGTGTGTGTGTGTGTGTGTGTGTAATTATCAGATTATAGTTGAGGTGTGTGTTACGCAGCGTGAAAACAGCTCTGACTGGAACATGAACTCAACACACCTCAAAAGTGAGTAGGAAGTGTGTGTGTGTGAGAGAGAGAACAGGTTGTAGTGATAGTCGGAGTGCGCGCGAGGGAGTGCGGCCTCAGAGATGCAGCAGCGTTTCAGTGCTGTGTGATGATGCATGTTTGAGTGACTGTTGTGATACGAGGAGTCGATCGTAGCACACAGTGAGAAAAGTTGATGTCCTCTCTCTCTCTCTCTCTCTCTCTCTCTCTCTCTCTCTCTCTCTCTCTCTCTCTCTCTCTCTCTCTCTCTCTCTCTCTACGCACTCACTCACACACACAAACACACCAGTCAGTGTTTTTTTGGTTCCAAATTCACTGCTGATCTGTAAGCAGACTTAAGGACAGTTTGTATTTACATTTATTTACAATTTTATTTAATTTATTAAAGTATTTCTATTAAACACTACAATTCTGGAAATTATTTGCTTATTGAACACTACAATGTGTCTGACTTCACTCTTACAGAGATCAGATTTGATCACACACACAAATTCTCATTGTTAGATAAGAGTATGAAATTTTGATTGAAGTTATGCATGTGATTGCGTGTTTGTGTGTTTATAAAACACCTCCATGTGTATGATCTAATCATGTTTATGCTGAGGAAACCCCTGTGGATTTGTTGTCATGGTAACAAGAACAACAACAAAAACAGCTTTAAAGAAGAGATAAATTCATCATCATGTTAAATCCACAAAAAAGTCCCACACACACACAGGTGTCTGATAGTTTATTAGTTATAATACATGCCATGTTTGTGTTCAGATACACACGTGTTTAAGTGCTGAGAACTTTTTCCCCTTAGTCAGTGTGATGAAAGCGCAAACTACAGCAGTCTGTCGCTCTCACACTCCAGTTTCATCTCTCATCAGCGGAAAACATTTCCGTGTGAATTACAGCACTGACCTTGACACACAAACACACTATCACACTTTAATAATACACTTTAATAACACTATTACAGCATTTCATTAATAAAACATTTGTACTTTTATAATCACACAAGTAGAACTTTACAGTCTCACTCACTTCCTGTCAGCTGAGGCACTAAAACAAGTTTAACGTCCAGATAATCATCACTTTTTACATTTCATTACAGTGCTGACCCTACAGCTGCATCCCAAACTCTGTTCTTATCAGAATGTTGACCAATTTCAAGATTCTTTTCCAAATGCTAGAATACACACACACACACACACACACACAGCTCTAGAAAGGCTTCCTGATGGTGGTTATTTGATGTTGATGTTTATTACCCATAAAGCACCGTGAATGTATGTTAGATTTAAGAGAGTGAGTGTGTGTAAGTATCAGACAGCAGCGTTTGGGACAGAGCCATTACTCTGACAGAAAAACAGAGAATTACATTTTTCTAAATAAGTTCCTTAGGCAAAAATTGCCCGTGAACAAAATGAGCCTGCTAAAATGTACAAGTCCGTGCTGAAACGTTGAAGTTTTTCTGTCCTGCGTTTTCGTACCCGTTTCTTCTGCAGCTTAAAGTTTGATGAACAGCGTTTTTAAAAATTACAAACTAAACATGAAACTAAATTTCCTCCAACACCATGTTAAGTGTGTGTGTGTGGTTTACACACAGATGTCAGTCGAGTGTGTGTCCTACAGAGAATAAATCCAGGTTGGAAACGCACAAAGAGCAGTTTATAAAAACACTAGAACAGAGTTTCAGGTGAATTCAACATCCAGAAAAATGCTGCTGTGTGTAACCAGTCCAATATCATATGTAACATCTTTTCCTTAATGAGTTCTTTATGCAGAGCTCTCTGTGTGTGTGTGTGTGTGTGTGTGTGTGTGTGTGTGTGTGTGTGTGCGCGTGTGCGTGCGTGTGTGTGTGTGCGTGTGTGCGCGCGCACCCGTTTGTGTGGTTGGTTACTCAGTTTTGTGGACGGGCGTGATGGGCTGTTTGGTCCCAGGCCTCACTATGAACGTCATCCCAAACTGCTGCTTTGAAGAACCGCTGCTGAAAAATTAGAGAAGAATCAGATTTCAGTGTGAACATAACACACATCATATAAACATCTGAAAATTATAAACTGAAGATCCGCAGCATCGATGTCAAACTGAGACAAACCCATTTTCCAGCTGTGTGTGAACAGTTCTAGTATGAAATGCTTAATATTTCGTTTAAATGTTAGCATTTACTCTTAACTCTTTAATGAACTGCTGTCCTCCTTTCAGCTAGACAGAACACTGCACTGGATCTGTGTCTTGTTTAGAAATGATAACTTTATAATTTTTTTATTTTAGTGATGCATAGAGTAAAAGCAGCAGTTTCCAGGCAGTGGAGTTTAACAGAATTTACCTGGCTGGTGCTTTAGCTTGTGCTTTCTGGGTCACTTTGTTCTCCAGTTCTTTCATGTCCAGACCTGCAGACTGTGGAGGCAAAGTGGAGCTCCTGGATTTGGGGGTGAAGCTTAGGGAAGGACCACCCCCTACATCCTCATCAAACAGAGGGGAGTTCCAGTCGTCGCTGCCGGTGTCTGCTTCGTGGGCTGGAGTGAATTTGGAATCCATTTCCAGCATCTTCTTCTGCAGGATGCTGAGCAGTGTGGCCTGACTGGCGGCGACAGACGGTGGAGCTTGGGGTTGAGTTTTGGGTTGAGATGGAGGTGGAACTTGGGGTGGACTTTTGGGTAGAGATGGAGGTGGAACTTGGGGTGGACTTTTGGGTAGAGATGGGGGTGGAGCTTTGGGCTGAGTTTTGGGTAGAGATGGGGGTGGAGCTTGGGGCTGAGTTTTCAGTTGAGATGGGGGTGGAGCTTGGGGCTGAGTTTTCAGTTGAGATGGGGGTGGAGCTTGGGGCTGAGTTTTGGGTAGAGATGGCGGTGGAGCTTGGGGCTGAGTTTTGGGTAGAGATGGCGGTGGAGCTTGGGGTTTTGGTTTGAACTGAGTGCTAGGAACAGCATTAATTGGGGTGGTGGTGCTGGATGATTTAATACTTGGGGGATTTGTAGGGCCATTTGTGATGGGAGCAGAGTTTAGAGGTGGAATTACATCTGTTCTCTTGGCAGGTGGGTCAGGTGGAGGCATGTTGGGTGGAGCTTCATCTTCTGGATCAGAGTTAGCAAACTCAGGTGGAGGAGGGATGAAGGAGATGTCAAAGCCATTGTACTGCCCAGATGGAGATTTTGGGGATGCAATACTTGTCGGGTTTTTAATTAGAATGCTGTTGGAGGGTACAAAGTGCTCAGGTGTGGAGTAAGTAACCTTTGGGTTCTCAGTGTTGAGTTTGGGCTCTATGAAGGGATTGACACTTCCTGAGGACATCGGTGGTCTCGGGGTAACAGTAAATGAGTTGGGTCTGGTGTCGCTCGGATGGATGCTTCCGTTGGTGGAATCTGCGGAGCTGTTGCTCTTGGTGCTATTTTCTCTGGAAATGACTGCCCTCTGCTTCTCTCGTTCCTTTGCCGCCATCAACAGGGTGAGCGGAGAAGCAGCCGCCTCCTTCCCGCTGGAAGGTTCATTGGTTTTCAGGCTCTGCAGCTTGCGGTTCAGTAATGGGCTATATTTTCGTGTTGGGTCCACAGGCGTCAAGTGAATTATGTCTTGAGCTGACAGCACTGCTGCTGGCCTTTCTGCTGTGGGAGAACCTTTTATTGAAGTTGGGATCTTATTTGGAACATCTGGTGGTGTCTCTAAAGTTGCACTTGTGCTGTTGACGACCCTGACTGGTGTTGCTGGTTGGTTGGGTAGCTTCACCTGCACGTTCTCCTTCAAGTCCTGTAGATTTTCCTCCAGCTTGATGCCTGAACTGTTGCGACGCACTGGCTTGACCGGGGGCACCGGGTTTTGGGGTGTGCTCATTTCCTTTTCAGATGTTGGTGCTTTCCCATTGACGTGAAGTCCACCTGGGTTTCTGGAGGGGTTCTCCAGGAGCAGGTTGTGTTGCATCATTTTCTCTCTATCTGATTGGCCACTGAGAATTGTTGTTTTTGGTACAGTGTAAAGTTTGCCTGTGTTCTGGGAGATAAAGCTGCAAGCTGGCCTTCCTGAGGGTGTAGAAGTTGGGGTAGTAGATCCAGATGGAGGCAAATCAATGTTGGAGATGGATGAGAACCTGATGGGTTTAGGAGGAGGCATCTTATGGACATTGGTTGTGGGGTACTGGGGTTTCTCAGTTGGGGGCAGTGGAGGGGTAAATTTGGGGCACTCTGGGATGTCCTCAGGTGAGTTTGTACAGATTTGATAACTTGGGGGTTTCGGGGGAGCCATAGGCGGAGGCCTTAACATGGACAGGTCTACATCTTCTGGTGTTCCTAGTGAAGGTGGCTTGGGAGGGGGCATGGAGGGTGGCTCTAGAGTGGACAGGTCTACAGGTGAATACAGCTCCCCAAAAAATGCTGATGGAGGAGTGACATGTCCAGGGGATGGAGGGATGAACTGGGGAGGTGGAGGTGGCGGTGCAATGGAGGGAGGAGGAGGGATCAGAATGTGTCCTTCTTCAAGGTCATCCAATGAGATGATACCTCCATTTGGCAGACTCTCTGTATTGCCTGTTCGTGAAGGAAAACAATGTTAGCAACTGTTTAGCACATATCAGGTAAATTCTTCATGCATGATCTGTTTCAGTTCCTGTGATTCTGTTCCTGTGTTCAGGTGTGTTGAGTAAAGAAAGAATATAAAAAATTCTGCTAATGCATAGTTAAAGATGAGTCATCGTAAAGAAATCACCTCTATAATAGCAATCAAGGATTCTGACACACTCTCAGTTATGGCTCATAACACACCTGGAACAATCGAGAACACTGAATACCTTATAAAGGTGTGTTGGGAAACTGAACAAAAAGCAAAAATGTGGACTGTCAGGATTCCATAAAGGACCGGACTGGAAAAGCCTTGGCTAATGCGCAGCGAAACATGAGTCGGTTTTCTGAAAACGCCACCGTAATGGTATAAATGTGCCTGAAGGGCTTTTTGGCAAACTTCAATTTCACCACCAGTTCTAAAACCTCCTGATTCCTGATAACTATAACTAATTAAATCTGATGAGGCGTCAGGTCTGATCATGAAGAGGACTTGCTTTCATTCGGGCTGCGTGTATATTCAACGTTAACATAAAAATAGATGGATAGGAAGTGTTGAACACTTGGGAGTGTGAAGGTCGTGTGGGATGTTTGGGACGTGTCCTCACCTGTGTGGCTGATTTGGGGTGCGGTGGAAGAAGCCAGAACAGGAACTGTTGGAGTCGGAACTGCAAATCCAGCTCCATCTCCAAACTGATGAGAAAACACAAAACACACAACAGTTAATTAGCAACTTTAATCTACATACTTATCACAAAAGTTTTAATTCACTATCAGTAACACTTGTCATAAAAACTCTCCAGTATGAAGTCTCCCTGCAGTGGAGTCTGTGTATTCTAGCATTAAAAATTTTAGATGTTTTATAAGAACATTATTATATTTGATACTTATTGTCACACATTTAAGTCTGGCCTTTGTGACGGAGTTGTAGTTTTTTTCTCTGTAGTCTGTTCTCTGTGTTAATGACCTCAGGCTGTTTATCTGCTCTCTGTCCCTGTTTGCTCTTTGAGGTGAAGTTTTACAGCCTGTGATCTCACGACTGACTCTGTTATCAACTCGCTGGGTTTTGTTCCTGTTTATTTAAAGTCTGAACCTTGAAAAAGTGAAGCGGAAAAGCGACTAAAAAGACAGAAGAACATCTCTACGCTCTGATAAAGAATACATGGATTATATGCATATGCATAAATATGCAAATTGGAAACACCCCCCTTATCCTTAAACATGTACTGTTATCGTTAAGTTTGCTACAGTGGATATGAAAGTTTACACACCCCTGTTAAAATGGCAGGTTTTTGTGGTGTAAAAAATTTAATGAAAAGATAAATCATGTCAGAACTTTTTCCACCCTCAATGTAAAATTGCATTATATAAAAATTAAGTGAAAAATGATCAGAAACATTTTAGGGAAAAATAGAAAAAAATAAAAAAGTTACAGTAACCTTGTTACATAAGTATACACACCCTTTTATAATTGGGGATGTGGCTGTGTTCAGCATGAACCAATCACAATCTCATGTTCAAAAGTAATTATCATACAGCTGTCATCAATGAAATTATTCTGAGTAACCCAA
>CM075022.1:209015-214015 GCA_037576675.1 Pangasius sanitwongsei
GCTTGTTCCGCATGTTACTGAGAAACCGCAAAGAAGCGTAAACTCGTCTGTCCTGAAGACGTCGGAAAACTTCAAGTTACAGCTTCACCTCTGACTGTTACAGAGCGCTGACACTGGAGACTCCTTCCATACGTGTTACATAAACATCTCTGTACAGAAAACTTCACCACATCAACGGTTTTTAAAATCTGTTTAACATATGGAAATACCAATCTGTTGCCACAGAAACGATAACGTAATAGAACAAGCACATTAATTATAAATAAACCTGTGAATTGCAGCTGCACTACTGTCAGAGCTGCTGTTAGAGAAAACTAATCAACTCCTCCTGACCAATCAGAATGCAGAATTCAGCAGCACTGAATTACATCTAATCTAATCTAATGTAATGTAATCTAATCTAATCTAATATTATACTGATGAACCGATACTGAAACCTTGAGTATCAGCTGATACCGATACCCATCCAATATTTTTTTTTTAAACTACTAAACTTTAAATTTTAAAGATTTATTTTAACTGAAGCACTTCACATAAAAAATGCAAGGAAAAAATACACAGCTATAAACACGATTTATGCAAAAACAGCAGTTTTTTTTTATTTATTAAGTTAAACTCAAACACACAAAATCACTTACAATAAAATAAATATAAATAAATATATTACATAAATATATATTTAAAATATAAATACTATAAATAAAATCAGCCCTAACAAAAACATTTATTTTCTTACAGGGTCTAATTTATCTGTATATGTTTATGTTTATATTGATATGTTTTTGGTATAGGCCCAATACTGATCCAGAGTATCTGATCTGTGCCATCTCTAAATAGAATAGAATATATAAAATAATTCCAGTTAGTAATATTTATATTGAACTAACTTTATTACGCTTGTAGTTGTTGTAGTTCTTGTAGTTGTAGCTGTTCTTCTTGTTCTTCTTCTTGTAGTTGTTCTTGCTCTTGTTGTTCTTGTTGTTGTAGTTCTTCTTCTTCTTGTTGTTGTTGTATTGTAGTTGTTCTTGTTGCTCTTGTTGTAGTGGTTGTTGTTTTTCTTCATGTTGTTGTAGTAGGTGTTGTAATAGTAGTTGCAGTGCTCAGTGACGGCCACCAGATGTCGCCACTCCCTCAGCGCCACACAGGCGCACAGGCCTGAGGGCTTTTTTAGGAAAGTTTTTCTGCTCGTCTTGTTTCCTTCAGCTGTCTGACTCTCAGCGTTTAAACGCACAGTTTAGTTATAAATTAAATGATAACTGTATTGTTATTATACAGTAGGGCTATAATACTCCATGTGCTGCAGGAGCCTCAACTTCACTTGGTATTTTACAAAGAATCTAAAAAAACACACTGAGTAATAAGTGGATCTATTGTGTAAATCAAAAGCCTGTGCAGTCTGAAAATCAGGAAGACTCTATGTCTATATCTATCGTGTGAACCTGTTGGTTTATTTATTTACTGATATTTAATCCGCTCTGTTTTGTTCAGAACGTGGGTCGAAATTTACGGTAAACTCTTTGTTTTCCTTCGCTGTCGTCATGAATACCTAGCACGCTGTGGGCTGACGTAAATCTCCTTATATGGAAATCCGCTGAAACCTCTAATTCTACGTCTTTTCCATGACGACGACCAATCAGAGTCTGAATGTTCTTATGAGGCGGGATTTAGAGTTTCGCCTCCGTTCTCTCATTGGTTGAGCGTGCGCGTCGATCACGCGCGTGATGAAATGGCGTCACCCTTTGTTTGGGGAGGGGGAGGGGGGTTCTGCATAAAAATGGCGGACGGAGCAGCTTCAGTTCTTTACAGAGACACACGGAGGCACGGAGAGAGAGCTGAAGCGTTTCCCCCCGCACTGCTCCTCACTGCCCCGCACTGCCCCGCACTGCCCTCAGAGGGATGTTAGAGGCGTGAGGCAGATTCGACGTGCTGAAGGAACTCGGTGTTTTTGGGGAAGAGACTCAGCAGCAGGTCGCTAACTGCAGCACGGCTTCCACAGCAGCTGAAACTCAGCACTCCGGAGACATTTTCTCACTAATCCGCCTGTTCAGGGTCTGAAATGAACCCTGGCTGTGCAGCTCGAGGTGAAATGGTGCCCGAGATTAAAGCAGCAGTGAGCTTTCTGGTCAGAATGATCCGGAACAGCGGCTTCCTCCCTGACACACAGCTGCAGGTCTTCAGAGACTGTCTCCAGCAAGCTCTCTCAGGTACACACACACACTCTCACACACACTCACACACATGCTCACACACACACACACACACACACACACACACTTATCTCTATATGCAAATTTCTGTCTTTGTATTCGGTGGAATACAGATGTGTTTTTGTTCCTGCTCTCGTACAGCAGCTGGAGAACATCCTGCCCTGAAACTGCCTTTATACCTCCAGGGTTTAGAGTTTCACTCCCTTTTTCTCCTCTTTCACTTTATTCAGTTCTTCCACACGTTGCAGGGTGTAGTTAGTGTTCCCTCGCTGTGGGTGATGGCGACGCCAGTGAGGTTTGTTTCTGTCTCCTCCAGTGGTCCATGTTTCAGTCCTGTGCTCCACGCTGTCTAGCTCAGGCCGGACACACACACTAGCGTTAGCGTGACCCGTGTGCCGGAGTGTTCAGCCTCTTCACTTTCACTAGCGCGTTAAGCGACGACTTCTTTTTTTCCCTCACACTCGCATCTTTTCAGCCCAAACTCCCCCTCAGTGTGAATGATGTCTTCTCACGTTATCTCTGTTTTCTTCCTCTAGATCGCTACAGGCATCACTGGTTCCCGGACAGGCCTCAGAAAGGTTCCGGTTACCGCTGCATCCGGATCAACCATGAGATGGACCCTCTGATCGGCGGGGCGGCGAGTCGGGTGGGTCTGAGCGCTGAGCGGCTCTTCTCCCTGCTCCCGCGAGAGCTCACGCTGTGGATCGACCCCTACGAGGTGTCCTACAGGATCGGCGAGGACGGCTCCATCTGCGTCCTGTATGAGGCCGAGCCTCCGGCGTCCGGCCCGGCTTCGTCCTCGCTGTCGCCGTTCGACCCTCTGAGCTGCAAGAACGGCTTCATGATGAGCGGCAGGACGAGTCCTCCTAAACACTACCTCATGACCGTGTCGAGCTGAGCGGACGCCAGGACACGCCGCTGCGCGCAGGACGGGTTCATTTTCCTGAGACTTTCCATTTCCTGACATTTTTTTCTTCTGTTTACTCTTTAAACCCTTTATTTTTATAGTCTAAAGCACTGCCTCGTGTCCCTGCGACTGGACGCTTCCTCCACTTGCACTGTAGGCGTGTGCCGATACTCGCTCCGTGTCCTGCGATACTTGTGTATCGCGGTTTTTATGATATCACCATATTGTGTGAAGAAAACATCCTGTAGCTGCAAAGGAGCCTCTGTTGTGTCTCGTTCTTCTCGACTTATTCTGCCACAAAGTGCTGCCTATGTAGGGAACCTCCTCCTGTGTGGAATGTAAAGATGCTGATGGTATTATTGTTATCACGCACCGAGTGTTTGCGGTGTGAATCGTTATTTCAGCACATGCTCATGGGTTACGTGTGCAACAGTTCAGGGTTCAACCTCAATGGAAAATGCCCAAATATGCTGCCTATCTAGGGCGCCTCCTCAGGGAGGGTGAAAACGATGACTCGTATCATGTAAGTGATTATCGGCACATGCCTCTCGCACTGATGCGCGACCCGTGTGTTAAATATGTGAAACATGGTGGTGGTAGTTTTGCACGAACGTCAGATCTCTGGTGCGAGACGGTGCTCAGTGGCTCCATCTCTTATTAGTGGCATTATTTTTTATAATTATTATTATTATTATTGCACAGAACGGCTGATTAAAGGGTCTCTAAAGATTTCTGCTGCCTTAAAAACACTGAACGTTTCTGCCAAACTCGAGTCTTATCGTGCAATATGAAGTGTGTTCCAAAAATATTTCCTCCTCCTCGCGAATGTCATGGAATGAACCTCAGTGGAAAAGTAACCGTGCCCTTCTCGCACTCATCTTCTGTAGCATTCTCTCTCTCTCTCTCTCTCTCTCTCTCTCTCTCTCTCTCTCTCTCTCTCTCTCTCTCTCTCTGGGCTGTTGAGCAGCTCTGTGTTTACTGGGTTTAGACGGAGAAACTGTAGTTTGTAAGCTATTTGAAGCACCGTATGCTTTTATTGTACTTTTTTTAAGAAATGATTTGTGCATATTATAGAGAACTGTACAGTTTTGTGCGATTTTTGTATTGCAATAAAAGTTTATAAATGATTTTCTGGTCTCATGTCATCTTTCAGTTTTACCATTTTAGTGTTTTTTAATCTGTAAATGTGCTTCAGGTGATTTCAGTGTGTTTCCCGACAGACGGATGTAAAGATCAGCGTAGAAACGTCTCGTGGTGTCCCACAGGGTTCTGTCCTCGCTTCTCTTCATTTATTTATTTATCGCTCTACACTTCCTATATTTCCATTGTGTGTGTGTGGTGCTCAACCCCAGACTTTAGCGTTACAGTAAACCGGCTAATCCATGGACTAGCATTATAGTGAGTAAAATAAAACAAGATCAAAATGTGGATTCCGTTAATTCGCTAACGGTAATAGCTGAAAAGCTGCTAGTCACTGATGTTTTAATGTATTGTGCTGAGGTGTGTGTGTGTGTGTGTGTGTGTGTGTGTGTGTGAGAGAATGGTCAGCTGTGCTGATGGCTACCAGTCACAGCAGCTTGTTTTCACTGTCACGCGCACGCGCGCATGTCTGGGCATGTTTCGGACACACCTACAGGTGTGTGTGTGTGTGTGTGTGTGTGTGTGTGTGTGAGAGAGGTGTGTCTAGTTTAGGAGTCAGTTCAGTGTTTGTTGTCACCAAGGCAACCAGTTTATATCTCTAAAACAGCAGCTGATGACGTCATCTCTACACACACACAGCGTTAACATCCTTCTGAGTCGTAGTGTTGGTGTTAATGCTGGTGTTTAAATGACTGACTCGTGAGCTACAGCTGAAAATCGAAAGCGTTTCAGATTAAGAACAAACA
>CM075022.1:268640-279532 GCA_037576675.1 Pangasius sanitwongsei
TCATTCCTCTTCTCTCCAGCGCAAACCTCCACCTCTCCAGGTTTTCCTCCACCTGCTCCCTGCTCTCACTACAGATCGTATGTCTAAAGCATAAAAACATTAATATGACAGAAGTTTTGTCACGATTTTATCAGTTTGTTGTTTTTCACGAGTTCAGCTGCGACACCTGACACCTCCTGAGTGAAACCTCTATCATAACAACATAGAAGATTTCACACGTGAATACGTTCTACTTCAGATCTCTTCCATAAAGTCTGAGCGCTACAGAAAAGTCTTCCGTTTCAGTCTTGTTTAATTTAACACAAATGTTTTCATTACAGTTTATATCACCATCAACACCACGAGTGAAAAGAACCCGGCGTTTCGTAGTTTTTGCACTCGAGCTCGACAAGCCGCGAGTTTGTGTAAAACCTGACGCTCCGAGTCGGATCAAATCCGTCAGAGTGTCGTCTGAACACGCAGATCAGACTCGAGCAAAATCCCAGACGATCAATATCACACGCCTAGAGAGACCTCGTGCAGAATCCACAGCATACTGAACATTTCCTCTCCTTGTTTTAAACTTTTCAAATGAAATAATAAATAAGTTCCCAGATTCTCAGAGACTGTTGCTCCCTGATGTCTTGTAGTATTTTTGCTTTAAGATCATCACAGCGTCTGCTTTCACGTCACCATCGTGAAATAAAGTCATGTTTTATAATTTGTAATTCTCTTCATTTTTCATATATTTGATGTTTTATCACGACAGTCTGCACAGGAAATCAGTACACTCTTAGAAAACAAACAGGTTCTTCTTTAAGGGTTCTAACACTCTCTGAGAGGACGACGCTGTTGTTGGGTTCTAACACTCTCTGAGAGGACGACGCTGTTGTTGGGTTCTAACACTCTCTGAGAGGACGACGCTGTTGCTGTTGTTGGGTTCTAACACTCTCTGAGAGGACGACGCTGTTGTTTGGTTCTAACACTCTCTGAGAGGACGACGCTGTTGTCGGGTTCTAACACTCTCTGAGAGGACGACGCTGTTGTCGGGTTCTACACAGAACCTTTAACACTTTAACACAGCGGTTCCCAAAGCGCTCGCTACCCCACATGGAGTCACTTCGTTTACAAACACGAGAGTCTCGTCTTTTGTTTTAAATGTTTATTTTAGAAAATAATATTTGCGAAAAGCTACAAATATTAACCCCTGACTCCGCCCCCGGACTCCACCCCCTGACTCCGCCCCCTGACCTAAACCTTAATCTTCATATTTTTTTCTACTAATTATTAGAGTTGTAATTTGTGAGACTGTGTAGCTCATAAACTAAACCTATTAGCTGAGATTGTTGATAACATTTATAGGTCCTGAGTAATCTTTTAATTTCCTAAACTATGTCAGCTATGAGAGCGATGAATAAACAACTGAAAACCCCGGAGCTTCCTTCCAGCATGAAGGTTCCAAATGCTACATGCACACTATCATGCACACTTCTCAGCTCGCTAATACGGACCACATCGTACTGATGAGTGTTTAAAGGGAAATCGTGTTAGATTTGTGTTTCGAGACGGGAAGCTATATGCACAACACACTCACTGTTCATGTGGTTAAAGTTGAGAAAACACTGTTGCTAGAAAACTGAGAAATGTGGATGCTGTGCAAACGCTAGCTAATGCCTGAGGCTAATGTGTTTAGCTAGCTAACACACAGCTGTAGAAGACGCAGTGAGAGCGAGACAGAACTGTCAGGAACGTCGGAATTTCCTTCAGATGTTTTGAAATATTGCTGAGAAAAAACTCAGATCACACTGTAAACACACTTAGCCGCTAACTGCTAACTCAGAGCTATCAGAAAACCAGGCCTCTGATTTCAACACTACAGTTTATATGAATCAGATCTGAGCAGAAGAAAAATCTAGATGCAGGATTTTAAAATAAGCAGAAGGCCTGAGTTGCTGACTACAGCCGGGTTAAACAAGGCTACGTTTACGGTTAAACTAAATGAACCTGCAGGTCGGGATTTTTTTCTGTCAGGTAACTTTGTGAGTTATGGAGCGTGATAGGGATCGACGCGCTGAGGCTGTGAGTGTGCGGGTGGGAAAGTGAAAGCATGAAGTGGAATAATAACCGGCCTGGTTACTCGTTCACTATATCGTGTCAACAACACAAGAAGCTGATATCACTCTCAGCCAATCACAGCCCTCGGCCACGCCCCTCCTGTGCCGCTTTACTGGCAGCGCTAACGGAGTTTCCAGTAAGTTACGTGCCTGAAGCTGATCCTGAATCTGTGCCAAAAACACCTGCTGAACAGGTACAGTGCTCTCGGTGCCTCGACCACAGGTGTGAATGGCCTTTGTCCTCTTACAGTGTCGAATGTCTGGGCGCTTTATGTGTGTGTGTGTGTGTGTGTGTGTGTGTGTGAGACAGAAAACTCTGTCATAACTCACACACATGGTTCTGAAGGAGTACACTAACGATAACTCTAACAATGTGAAAATATTTCAGACATTTCACCTGCTGCATCCAAACCACATCATTGTTACTGCTCTAAAACAGCGTGTGTGTGTGTGTGTCACTACATCAATAAACAAACAAACAAACAAACAAACAAATAAATAAATAAGTAAATAACATGTAGTGAGTTCATTCTGGTCTTTTTAACATTTGTGTAATTAGCAGTTCCACGTTTCACGTTAAAATCTGTTCTCTCCAGCACTGATGGACTACACAGCACTCGCAAAGCACGTGTTAATGTTTAACACAAACCACAGTGTAACACAACAGCAGTGTGCGCTGAGCTCCGGCGAGGACTCAAACCCCGAGCACAAGCTCCGCTCCAGACCCGCAGAGCGGAAAACATATTCTAGCGTTAGCTCTACCACTTAGTTTTCTAATAAATCTGCTGTTTGTTTGTTTGTTTATTGTGAACGTTAAGGCAGCAGGTGAGCTGAGACAACGCTGAGACAACGCTGAGACAACGCTGAGACAACGCTGAGACAGTCACACGGAGCCACTGCAGGTTCACTCACACAAGAACCAAATGTTTATCAGCAGCGTCCTTTATGAACGTAATAAATTAGCGGCGTTACTGTTACAGCCCTGAAGTTGATTATTTTCCCATAACAGCACCACACACACTGTTTTATTCCTCTCCTACCACAGCAATTTATTAATCATACTTTTTATCTCTTTATAGTTACTTTTAATATTCGTGAAACATGTTAGTTCGTGTTTTTGCTTACGTTATAGCAGCTGTAAACACTCGTTCCCCCACCAGCCTCTCTTTATTCTCTCTCTTCAAGTTAATAAGACGCAGCTTGTTACGTATGTTAGCGAGAAACCGCAAAGAAGCGTAAACTCCTCTGTCCTGAAGATGTCGGAAAACTTCAAGTTACAGCTTCACCTCTGACACTGGAGACTCCTTCCATAAATGTTACATAAACATCTCCTCACAGAAAATGTCACCGTATCGATGATTATTTTTAATAGTTTATGCGGAGCATTCTCTGTACGAGTCCCTGTGAACGAGCTGTTACTGTAGAAACGATAATGCATTAGAGCAAACGCATTAATATAAATGTTATATTTGACTTTTTTTAAAATAAAATAACGGTGTATGTGTGTATTGTCTCGATGTCGTTTGACTGTTACAAAGTGTTGACACTGGAGACTCCTTCCATAAATGTTACATAAACGTCTCCTCAACAGTATCAACAATTTTAAAGATATATTTATTATCAGTGGAGCGTCGCTGTACACGTCACTGTGAGTGAGCTGTTACTATGGAAACGATAACGTATTAGAACGAGCGCATTAATATAAACCTGCGCTGCTGTCAGAGCCGCTGTTCTAGAAAACTAATCAACACCTTCTGACCAATCAGAGTGCAGGATTCGACAGCGCTGTGGCGTGATGTGCAGTCGCCTCCATCGATTAGCGACACTTGAAACAGGAAGTGAAGAGTACAGTGATCTGTGGCTGCCTTTGGGATTTAAAATCTTTTATTCACATTATACAATTTAAAATAAAGTCACTAAAATAAAATGTGGATGTTGTGAAGAGGAGGAGCCTCAGAAAAGCATCAGCCAATCAGATCATCAGATAATCAGCCAATCAGCACTCTGTCTCTTTATCCAAACTACACATACACACTTTACACACAACACTGACTGCATGGTTGAGTCCATGGTGTGTGTGTGTGTGTGTGTGTGTGTGTTTACACACTGCGGTTCACACACAGCTGAGAGACCATCTGGAGTTGAATACTGTTTCACTCAGAGCAGTGCATTGTGGGTAGACGGGGTCTGGAGGGCTGAGTGGGCGGAGCCTCACCTGTATGACACTGCACTGATGTTCACACACTCGCTGACTGACATCTCACACTCACCTCACACACACACACACACACACACACACACGTGTGTATGTAATGTTTCGGTTCAAGCCGTGGTGTGCAGTGAAGACAGCAGACAGATGATTTTCATTTCATAAACTTTATTTTAAAAAATTTCTGATATAAAATACGAACAATGTGTCATACGCAATAGTGAATATCGCTTCTGTGATATAATTCTGAGAAATACGTCTCATACAGGAGACAGCGTGTGTGATTAAAACACACACCATCTGAACAGAACAAGCCCTCACCCTGAACACACACACACACACACATTCATCGTGATTGTCACCTGATTTGTTATCGAGCTGTATTAAAGAGAATAAACACAATAATAATAATAATAATAATAAGTGTGATGTGATGATGTTCTGTAGAAACTTCATGTGGCAGTAAAATGATTAATTGAGATTTTTATCTCTTCACTTAAACAATAACAACAAAAAATTGATTTAAAAATGGAAAAACTGTACATTAACAGTTTGACACTTTGACACTTATTTTCCAGCAGACACAAGACCTGAAAATGCTTAAAAATGTATAAATTTTCGTTCGCTGTGTTTCAGTACGGTTCCTAAAGCAGCCTCGCACTGTTCCTCGAAAACCTCGACACGTTTATCGTCTGCATTACACTCGCAATTTCTTTACAACAAACCGTTTAAAATAACGAGGGGATTTTAATGGTTCCTGATGGGATCTAATGTGTTCCTGATGGACTGTAATGGTCTGTAGTTTAATGGAATGTGAGGTTCCTAATGGTTCCTGATTTCCATCATCTACTCATGACAAAAAGTTCCTATTGGGTTCTGATGGTGTTTAATAGGAACCAGAACCTCCCTAACCTTTAAACCAGACCATTACAGGCTTTACTACTGGACTGTAATGTTTTTAGTTAGTAAAGTAAAATGAAAGTAAAGAAGTCTTCTGAATAATTTGTGGAAATAAAGAGGGGAAGTGGATGAGTGTGTGTTAAAAACAGCACTGAAACACAGCCTTGGAGTAAAAAAATAAAAAAAATAAAAAATCTCTGTAACCTTCATCAAAAGCCCCAACATAACCACACGAGGTCATGTGATGGTCACGCCTGCGTGTCCATTGGACAAAAGAAGTGTCAAATTTTCTTTTTTCAAAAAATAAAATGCAACATGAATTACAACACGACGTTATTATCGGTTCATAAAACCTACTTTAGCCAGTACAGGCTTACAGCGTCTCTGTTACGCTCCTCCCTCAGGGCGGGGAGTTCAGCTACAAAACCAGCCTTCACGCTAACAAGGCGTCTCTACAGTAAAGTCCTTCATGATGTCTTTGCTCATGACACCTTCCATGTTCCCCTCAAGTTCCTCCTCAAGTTCCTCCTCACATTCCCAGCTCCTCCAACTTCCACCCGCTCGAGTTCTTCCCGAACTTGTAAACGAGTCTCCGTCCGTCCACTCGCTCCAGAATTTCTCTCTTGTAGTAATACCTGCAGAAAACACAGTCCAGATTAGAGCACGTTCCTCCCTGTGTTCTGATTGGCTGGAGGACGATGATGCAAAAAACACGTAGAGATGTTTCTTCATCTATCATGCTACCACGTTAGCTGTGTTAGCAGGTGATGCTAAGTGTAATTTATTCTTTAAGTAATCTGTCAACACTTCTGAGGTAACTGTTAATGTTCCTGATGTTTCTCATTTCACGTCTCTATAAAAGACTTAACAGCTTTAGCTTGATGACCATGTTTCCCTGTTGCCTAGCAACAGCGTTCTCACAGCTTTAAGCACTTAAACTGGGAGCGTGTTGTATGTTAGCCTTCTCATATCGAAAGCATGTGTTTTATAGATAATATTCTATTATTACATTTAATTTCACACCCATCTGTGATATCCTTTTGTGACTTCATGATAATTAGAATTAATTGATGATAATTGATGATAATTATGAGCAGTTATTTGTGGGTGGAGTCTCACCTCATTGCTCGGCTCAGTTTCTCGTAAGTCATGCTGGTGTTTTTCTTCTTCTGACCCCACAGCTGAGCCACGGCCTCCGACTTCAGGAACTTAAAGACGCCGTCTCTGCGATCCTCCCACTTCATCAGGCCCTGGTTCTTCTCCGGGTGGATCAGAATGTCGCGGATGAACTCCCACAGGTGTGTGCCGCGCGGAGCTGTCGGGTCAGAACAGGAAGTCGGTTAACCCTCCTGTAGTGCGCACTACTTAGCAAACACAGTCCCAGTGACTCAGTGCTCACTCACCATGTTTGTTCTTTTTGTTCTCTACGAAGTGCTCGGCGCCGCGGCCCAGTTTAGGAGGTCGACCTCGTCTCTTCTTCTCCACAGGCTCCTGTTTAATGAAGCTCTCTGAGAGAAATCACATCCAACACACACGTTAAACACGACATCAAGAAAATACACGCATGCACCGTTATTTTATAAAAAAGACAAATATAACATTAATATTAATCTGCTCGTTCTAATGCGTTATCGTTTATGGAGGAGATTCCATATTCCATATTGATGGAAGGAGTCTCCAGTGTCAGCGCTTTGTAACAGTCGGAGGTGAAGCTGTAACCTGAAGGTTTCCCACATCTTCAGGACGGAGGAGTTTACGCTTCTTTGCGGTTTCTCGCTAACATGCGTAACAAGCTGCGTTTTTTTTCTCTGTTTATAGCTGCTGTAACGTACGTGAGAACTAACTTGTCTCACATTAAATGTAATTATAAACGGATAAAAGCTTTGACATTCATCAATTATTATCGTTGATCATTTTCTGTGGTATAAGAGGAATAAAGCACTTGGGGACGTGCTGTTAAAGGAAAATAACTCCGTTTCATCACGGCACTGTGCCGTTGATTATTTTCCCATAACAGCACCACACCCAGTGTTTTACACACTGATCACTCGATGGTTCTGTCCTAGTACCTGAGAGCCACTGTCGAGCCAGACGCTCGATTATTATTATCATTAATGTTAATGTAATAATGTTTATGATTAAAGCTTACTTGGTGAGTAAGTGTAGTGCGTCTCTGTGTACTCATGATCTGAATCACTTCCAGCGGATTCTGGAGAACTCGGGTTCAAGAAACTTCCTGCAGAGAGACAGAGGATGACGTTATACTCCGGAGAAAACGCACACTTTAATCATTTTAGCAGTGAATATTAAGAGTAATGAGTGAGACGGGTGTGTGTATAAGCCGACAGTTTGGAGGAGGTTATTAGAGGATTATGAGAGGATCAGCTCTGACCTGTGATGGAGCTCTGCAGACTCTCTGAGTACGACTCGTAGCCGTTGTCACTTCCTGGAGTTAGCTGTGTTTTATACTCGTTGTAGTAGCTGAAGTCACTGTCTTTGTTACCTACACAGTGAAGATACACACACACTCTACATGACTGTACTGTTCACCATCTGTCCCATTCTCTCTGTGTGTGTGTGTGTGTGTGTGTGAGTGTGTGTGTGTGTGTGTGTGTCTCACCTGTGGGAACGCTCTGGACGATCACGCTGTCGAGTGTCGGACCGTCGTTGAACGGTGATTGGGGGAGGTCCAACAGGAAGCTGCTCAGCAGCTCGTACGTCTCGTTCAGCATGCAGTTCTGTGTGATGTCCTCAACTGGAGACGGAAACAGGAAGTAGAATTCTCACCGTCAGTGTTTTCACTCAAAGTCGCTATCAAGTCTAATGAGAGTCCACCCATCCCAATGACTCCGCCCCTCACCCTGACCCCGCCCCCCATCGTGAACCTCTCCAGGCTCTTCTCGAGTCGTTCTCTGTGTTAATGTTCTGCTCTGTGTGTGAATGTGTGTGATGTTTGTGAACACGTGTGTGAGTGCAGCGTGTGCTCGTGATCCTCACCGTGTTTGTGTTTGAGGTTCTCGAGGTTCTGGTGCAGCGTCTCCCCGAGCTGCGGCCCGAAGGTGGCCATCATGGCGTCCCTGCTGAGCGAGCACAGCACCGAGCCGTCCATGTTACAGCAGTCCAGGTTCAGCAGCGTGGCATCATATTTACTCTCCTCCACGTGGAAGTCGACCCAGTCCAGGACGTTACGCCTGCTCCAGAACTGAGGGTTCACCTGCTGCCACGGACCTGCAGGAGGGGGCGGAGCTACAGATGAGGCTGCGTAAACACCTGCACAGGTGAGCTCCAGTGCATCAGTCACACACAAAATACACACTCTGAACTGCACTGGAGGACCGTAACATGAACTTAGCTGCCTGTCTGTCTGTCTGTCTGTCTGTCTCAGGTACACACAGGTGAGAGAGTGATCTCAGAGCTCAGGTGTGTTCAGAGATGATTTACTTTTTGATCTGATAACAAAAAGATTCTGTTTCAGCCTTATCTTCCCATGACATGTGTGTGTGTGTGTGTGTGTGATGAATAGAGCTGCATTCCTACAGGAATGTTAAACATTTTGCGTGTTAATCATTTCTCAGCCTGAGGTCACCGTGTTCAGCGAAACACTGAACAATACACACCACACAATACACACTAAGCACTTAACACTACACACTCCACTAGAGTAAAATACTTAGGAGGACCTGCGACTGTTAACCTCATCACAGCCTACACACACGCACACACACACACACACACACACATATACACACATGCACACACACACACACACACACAAGCACACGCACACACACACATATACAAACGCACACATATACACACATGCACACACACACACACACACAAGCACACGCACACACACACATATACACACATGCACACACACACACACAAGCACACGCGCACACACGCATATACACACACACATATACACACACGCACACACACACAGGCAGGGTTTGTCAGTGTTACTCAGTGCATGTGCCTGTGTTGGTGTGTAACAGTGTTAATGCTGAAGTGTGTCCTGTGGGTCATTTATTTGAGACGGAGGACGACCTTGACTTTGACCTTGACCTCGCAGACTGATACTGATAGTGAGATATGATCACAGTGATGCTCTGATAAAGTTCTGAAAGTGAGCAGATCGTTGCACTCGTTCCTCAGAGATCATTCCTCACGTTCTCGCTCTTCAGCTTCTTAATTATATTATCACCATTTATTACATTCCCATTTTATAAACATTATATTATATAATGTAACTATTTTATAATATAATTATTAGTATTGTTATTGCTATGGATCCATTATCTGCCAATACTAATTATTATTTGTTTTGTTTTTATCTATAATTTTTTAAAAACTTTTTTCCATTTATTTAAAATAATCTTTTGAAATTTTAACTTTGCATTATTTTTATATTTTATATTTTTATTGACAGTATATAATAATAATAATAATAATAATAATAATAATAATAATAATAATTATTATTATTATAATCATCATCATCATAATTTTGTTTAATTGTTTTTTATACTTTAATGAATTAATACATTTTAGAATATAAAAGTAATCATTATAATAAATTATTTACTGATGTATTTTAGCTGTCAGTGTTCTGACTGATCGTATGCTATACAGTGTGTGATGTATATGAGCGGTGTGTGTGTGTATGTGTGATGAGCGGTGTGTGTCTTACCGACTGTGTTGTGTATGTTGTTGTTGTTGTTGCAGTAGTGTGTGTCGTTAAACGGCGTGCTGCGCTGCATCGCGGGAAAGCTGGCAGCGTGCAGGCTCGGCTCGCTCGGGTACAGGTTGGCGTTAGCGTTATTCAGGATGTGGCTCAGCTCGCTGGAGGCCATCGCGCTCCTACGCACACACACACACACACACACACACACACACACACACACACACATATATATATATATATATATTAATCACCACTATGTTAGGGTTCCTAAAATGTACTTCCCATTTTAAATGATTTAGCGTAATGCTATTAGCCATTAGCATGCATGTTTAGAGATTATGTAAATACACTCACAAGAACATAGAGAATAAAAGTGAAAAAATAATAAACACAATCTGAAATTATGATTTCAGCAAAAACAATTAAAGACATGAATAATTATTATTATAATAGAAATAAGATGAATGAGTGTTACTATAGCAACAGCACAATAACATATACATATAGAATTATATAAAAGCAATAAAGAACTTACAGATGGCTTTTGGTGTGTGTGTGTGTGTGTGTGTTACCTGCTCAGTGTGTGATGCAGGTTTGAGGTGTCCGAGTCCCGAGTGTGTGCAGTATAGTCCGCTCCACAGTAGTGAGTGTGTGTGTGTGTGTGTGTGTGTGCGTTTAAGCTCAGTGTATGTGAGAGGTGCAGATTACCTGAGCTCTTCTTACCTGCACACTTTTATATCCAGACGACACACAGAGGGGCGGAGCTTAGGGGAGGGAGGTAAATTCCACAGAATCAGAACATGACCACTCCCACCTGTTCCTCTCTCTCTCTCTCTCTGTTTGTCTCTCTCTCTCTGTCTGTCTCTCTCTCTGTCTCTCTCTCTGTCTATCTCTCTCTCTCTGTCTATCTCTCTGTCTGTCTGTCTCTCTCTCTGTCTCTCTCTCTGTCTGTCTCTCTCTCTCTGTCTCTCTCTCTCTGTCTGTCTCTCTCTCTCTCTCT
>CM075022.1:282132-284632 GCA_037576675.1 Pangasius sanitwongsei
GTGTGTGTGTGTGTTTGGTTAATGTATGTGTGTGTGTGTATGTGTGTGTGTGTGTGTTTGGTTATTGTATGTGTGTGTGTGTTTGTTTATTGTATGTGTGTGTGTGTGTGTGTATGTGTATGTGTGTGTTTGGTTATTGTATGTGTGTGAGTGTGTGTATATGTGTGTGTATGTGTGTGTGTGTGTGTTTGGATAATGTGTGTGTGTGTGTGTGTGTGTGTATGTGTGTGTGTTTGGTTATTGTATGTGTGTGTGTGTTTGTTTATTGTATGTGTGTGTGTGTATGTGTATGTGTGTGTTTGGTTATTGTATGTGTGTGTGTGTGTATGTATGTGTGTGTGAGTGTGTGTGTTTGGTTAGTGTGTGTGTGTGTGTGTGTGTGTGTTTGGTTATTGTATGTGTGTGTGTGTGTGAGTGTGTGTGTGTGTGTGTGTGTTTGGTTAGTGTGTGTGTGTGTGTGTTTGGTTATTGTATGTGTGTGTGAGTGTGTGTGCGTGTTTGGTTATTGTAAGTGTGTGTGTGTATGTGTGTGTGTGTGTGTTTGGTTATTGTATGTGTGTGTGTGTGTTTGGTTATTGTATGTGTGTGTGAGTGTGTGTGTGTGTGTGTGTTTGGTTAATGTATGTGTGTGTGTGTGTGTTTGGTTATTGTATGTGTGTGTGAGTGTGTGTGTGTGTGTGTGTGTGTGTGTGTTTGGTTAATGTATGTGTGTGTGTGTTTGGTTATTGTATGTGTGTGTGTGTGTGTGTTTGGTTAATGTGTGTGTGTGTGTGTGTTTGGTTAATGTATGTGTGTGTGTGTGTGTGTTTGGTTATTGTGTGTGTGTGTGTGTGTTTGGTTAATGTATGTGTGTGTGTGTGTGTGTTCTACTGTTTATTCAGATCTGGGTGTAACTGCACGTCAGCGTAGTTTGATTGTGTGAGTTTACTGTTACGTCAGCGTCAGTGTTTCCTCTCAACTGCCTGCAGTCTCTCCTGAGGGAGACAATAAAGTCTCATCTAATCTAACACACTCACACTAACACTAACACACTAACACACTCACACTAACACTAACACTAACACTAACACACTCACACTAACACTAACACACTCACACTAACACACTCATACTAACACTAACACACTAACACACTCACACTCACACTAACACTAACACACTCATACTAACACTAACACACTAACACACTCACACTAACACTAACACTAATACACTCACACTAACACTAACACACTCACACTAACATACTCACACACTAACACACTCACACTAACATACTCACACTCACACACTAACACACTCACACACTAACACACTCACACTAACATACTCACACTCACACACTAACACACTCACACTAACACACTCACACTCACACTAACACACTAACACTAACACACTCACACTAACACTAACACACTCACACTAATGAAACATAATCATTCATTTAAATCAGTAGAAGATAAACGACATCCATAACAGTTACGACAGGCAGCAGGACGGGTTTATCCACAAACATAACCATCTAACTAGAACAGGATTCAATTCAAATTTACTCTATTCTCATTCCTTTTGTATTATTATTATTATTATTATTATTATTATTATTATTATTGTTATTATTTTGTCTTGTGTGTGTTCTGTATTTTAGAGAGTGACCCTGAATTTGAATAAAATATTATTCCATAATTATTCATTCTGTGTATTATTGCTATACAAAGTATATAAAAACTATTTGTTGTTCTTGATTAATATCATAAATAAGAGACAGAAATATATTCTACTTTATAATCAGAGTGCAGTTTATACGTCTGTGACGTGGCTGCGTTTTTTTCTGACCTCGTTTTTTCTTTCATAGCTTAAAAAAAGCGAGTGAGACACGTCCAGTAACTTTACCTCCTCTTTCCCACATTTCACAATCAGAGAGGCGTTCAGGAATGCAGGAGAGCCAGAAGCGTGTGTGTGTGTGTGTGTGTGTGTGTGTGTAAACTGTATTGTTAGCCACATGTAAATTATTTAAATGGTATTATTGTATATTTTACAGGGTTTTGTATTTTCCATGTGATTTTATTTCTCCATATTTTGTGTTCTTGTTCATTTGTAAAGATCATAACAATAAACTAAACAATAAACAAAAAAACTAAACTCAGTGTCCTGGCTCTATATTACATCCAATGCCTTTAAATTCAGAACTTTTCCTCAAATCTTTAGTTTGAGTTTAAAGAAGTGATTAAAACTGCATGATTAATGTCAAGAGCGAAATTCAGTTCCAAATGTAACTCCATCAGCGGCTCTGTCATTAAAGAGATTTAATCCTGACTGCTCCATGTTCATGTTCCTCTGACCTGCTCGCGCTGCACCCTGCTGTAGTCCCAATATTACACTAACGATTTAATGCTCATCAAAATATCATCAGCACTAACGCTGATTAACACCGGCTACAGTTAGTTTATCGGGGGGCGTGGCTAAAGTTCAGGATTTATCTAAAGAACAAAGAAAT
>CM075022.1:314549-322049 GCA_037576675.1 Pangasius sanitwongsei
GAGAGAGAGAGAGAGAGAGAGTGTGTGTGTGTGTGTGTGTGTGTGTGTGAGAGAGAGAGAGAGAGAGAGAGAGAGAGTGTGTGTGTGTGAGAGAGAGAGAGAGAGTGTGTGTGTGAGAGAGAGAGAGAGAGAGAGAGAGAGAGAGAGAGTGTGAATCAGTGCCATGTTTTTGCACAGTAACCCAGTTTCTAAAACCTGCCTTGCTCTGTTTCTCATCCCGTCTCTCTCATTTTCTTTTTCTTTCTTTCTTTCTTTCTTTCTTTCTTTTTTTCTTTCTTTCTTTCTTTCTTTCATTTTTTTCTTTCTTTCTTTCTACACATTTGCCTCATGTCTACATTTCCTTCTTCCCATCTCCTTCTGTTTCTCCACATTTATCTTTTGGTCTCTTTCTGTTTCTGTGTCTCTGGTCTTAGCACTGAACATGACTCCAGACACTGTGTGTGTGTGTGTGTGTGTGTGCGCGGGTGTGTGTTTACATCAGAGGCAGTGGATGATGATGTGTGTGTACACGTGTCAAATGTGCTCACAAAAATAAATAATGTTTTTACAAAAAAAAATGTATTTCCTTCTTGTTGTTGAGGTTATAGTCAGAGTTATTATGTCAATAGATAAAGATAGAAAATACAATGTGTGTGTGTGTGTGTTGTTTCTGGTTGACTGTGTCCTGATATTACCCACTGAGTCTCATTTGATGAGGTTGCATATACACACACACACACACACACAAAAGAAGAAGAGATTCTTAGGGAGAAAGAGATGCAAGTGTGTGTGTGTGTGTTTCTAAATTTATATAAAGACGTATGCAGCGTTCTCTAGTTCTGTAGTTAAGTGTGTGTGTGTGTGTGTGTGTGTGTTACAGCTGGATAAGAGTGATGTGTCGACGCTGCCTTTGCCCCCCTCAGTGGCCCATGGAGGCTCAGATGGGAACATCAGCGTGGAGGGGGCGGGGACTGTGTTGGGGGCGGGATCATGGCAGGGGGAGGGCCCAGGGGAAGGGCAGCGAACACGCGCTGCTCTGGATCACCTGCAGCAGAAGATCCTGAAGATCACGGAGCAGATCCGCGTGGAACAGGAGGCGCGCGACAACAACGTGGCCGAGTATCTGAAACTCGCTCACAACGCCGACAGACAGCAAGCGTCACGCATCAAACACGTCTTCGAGAAGAAGAACCAGAAATCTGCACAAACCATCTCACATCTGCACAAAAAACTCGAACACTATCACAAAAAGCTCAAAGAAATCGAGCAGGTCAGTGTGAGTGTGTGTGTAAACTTGGAACAGGTGTGTAAATGGGGTACAGGTGTTTATACAGGTGTAAATGGGGTACAGGTGTTTATACAGGTGTAAATGTGGTACGGGTGTTTATAGAGATGTGTAACTGGGGTACAGATGTGTATACAGGTAGGTAACTGCAGTACAGGAGTGTATACAGGTAGGTAACTGAGCTGCATAAATAGGGTACAAGTGTGTTTGTGGGTGTGTAAGTGGGGTACAGATGTGTATACAGGTAGGTACCTGTGGTACAGGTGTGTTTGCAGCTCTGTAAATAGGGTACAGGTGTGTATATGGGTGTGTGAATAGGGTACAGGTGTGTGAATAGGGTACAGGTGTGTATACGGGTGTGTAAGTGGGGTACAGATGTGTATATGGATGTGAAACTGGGGAACTGTTATGTAACACCTGGATGAAATGTGTGTACAGGTGTGTGACTGTCACACTTGGCTCTCTTGCAGAACGGTTTGGCGCGTCAGCCCAAAGACGTTTTGCGGGACATGCAACAGGGCCTGAAGGACGTTGGAGCCAATGTGCGGGCCGGCATCAGTGGCTTCGGAGGAGGCGTGGTCGAGGGTGTGAGGGGTGGAGTCTCTGCACTCATACGCAACAAGTTCGGCAGCGCAGACAACATCGCCCACCTGAAGGACACTTTAGGACCTGCCCATACAGAGGACACGCCCCCTCGTGCACTCAGTGGCAGTGCCACTCTCGTCTCCAGCCCCAAGTATGGCAGCGACGATGAATGCTCCAGCGGCACCTCCGGGTCCGGGGCTGGGAGCAACTCTGGAGGGGGCGGGGCCATCTGCATGGGCAGCCCACGATTGGATGGACACCATCACCATCATCATCACCATCATCACACGTCTGCATCATGGGACACTCTCCTGGAGGGACTACAGGAGATCAAAGCCAGTCAGGTGCAGATGGAGGACGCAATGGAGGACATGAAGACACAACTACAGAGTGACTACTCCTACATGACCCAGTGTCTGCAGGAGGAGAGATACAGGTGTGTGTGTGGGGTACAGGTGTGTGTGTGGGGTACAGGTGTGTGTGTGGGGTACAGGTGTGTGTGTGGGGTACAGGTGAGTATACAGGTGTGTGTGTGTGTGTGTGTTTGAGGGGGTACAGGTATATACAGGTGTGTGTGTGTGTGTGTGTGTGTGTGTGTGTTTGAGGGGGTACGTGTATATTCAGGTGTGGCGGGTTACAGATATGTACAGGTGTGAGTTGTACAGGTATATGCAGTTGTGTGTATGCCTGCAGTATATGAGTTATTGAGTTACAGATGTGCACACAGCTGTGTAACTGAGGTTCAGATGTGTATAGTGATGTATATTAGAGAGTGCCTGAGCTCAGGTGTGTGTGTGTGTGTGTGTGTTTACCTGAGCAGGTACGAGCGTTTGGAGGAGCAGCTAAATGACCTGAGTGAACTCCATCAAAACGAACTGAGCAACCTGAAACAGGAGCTGGCCAGTATGGAGGAGAAGGTGGCCTACCAGTCATATGAGAGAGCTCGAGACATACAGGTACACACACACACACACACACACACACACACACATGCACATACGCACACGCACAGACACAGACACACACACATGCACACACACACACACATTGATGTGTGTGTTGACGTGTGTGTGTTGATGTGTGTTGACGTGTGTGTGTTGATGTGTGTTGACGTGTGTGTGTTGATGTGTGTGTGTTGATGTGTGTTGACGTGTGTGTGTTGATGTGTGTGTGCTGATGTGTGTGCTGACGTGTGTGTGTTGATGTGTGTTGACGTGTGTGTGTGTGTTCAGGAGGCAGTGGAGTCGTGTCTGACGCGTGTCAGTAAGCTGGAGTTGCAGCAGCAGCAGCAGCAGGTGGTGCAGTTGGAGGGGGTGGAGAACGCTAACGCTCGCGCTCTGCTCGGGAAGCTCATTAGCGTGCTGCTAGCTCTCATGGCCGTGCTGCTCGTCTTTGTCTCCACCGTGGCCAACTTCATCACCCCGCTCATGAAGACCCGCGCCCGCATCGCCTCCTCTGTTGCCTTCACCCTCTTCCTCATCACGCTCTGGAAGCACTGGGACTGGCTCGAACTCTGCTTCCTGTCTGGCTGAGTCACATGACCTCAGAGTTCCACGCCCTGCTACCGTGTCTGTGAAGAACTGATGAAGCTCCTCACGTAAACACTGCTACTACCACGGAGACAGTAAGTGGGACACGTCCCATTTACGCCGGATCTGTCTGTGTCTGGTCCATATCTGGAGTCCAGCACACTGTCGTGCCCTAAAACTCTCCGGTTTAACTCATCAGATTTAAATACCGTATTTTTCAGACTATAAGCCGTGTTTTCTTGCCTGCTATCATTTTAGATTTTCCTAAAAGTAGGTTGCACATTTATTTGTGTATTTACGGTAGTTCCAGCAGTTTAAAGATGGCTAAAGGTTCAGGTTCACTACCTACTGTTAGCTTGGTGCTAACATCATACTAAAAACCTTCAGTAGCTGAAATTAGCATTATTGTAGCCGGTGGCTGAACCGTACTGGAACTCCCGGGGGTCCCATACCACAGTGCGCGCTGGACTCCCACATCGGATCTCCAGAACCGAGTGAACAGGATTGACCTGATGTGAATTATTTTTTTTAAAAATTTGAGTTTTATGTTTAACTTTAAATTTTGTTCAATTGGTCAAATCTGCACTAAGGTGGCTAGCTTCTTTCAGCGCGCTAGTTCTGCTTTAAAACAATCCAGTGCTGCGTAGATATGAATACCGAGATATCGCATTCGCTGTCGATTGTTGTTTCGAAGAGCGAGATCCGCCATATTGGCGCTCTACACTCTCAACACACAGTTAGTGCTGCAGTGATAGAATAATAGAAAAATAAAGGTTTTATTTGGACTTTGGACTGTAATGGAAGACTGTTATCAGCAGTAGTGTTTATAAATATTTATAAATATTGTAGGACTTCGTCCAGTTGAACAGTAAAACAGACTCCTGCGCAAGTGCAGTCGTGATAACCGTAAACCATAATCTAAACCCTACACTTCTAGTCACAGCCTTGTGTCAAAGTGCATGATGTCAGCAACTATAGACTCATGTACGTGTGTCAGTGACAATCGTGAACAACAACACGTAAATTATTAAAATAAAACACTTCTTGTGAGATTGAAAGTCCGCCGTGTACCGCTCCAATGTGGAGGCACTGCAGGGTTCGACAGAGCGTCACAGCCAGCCAGTGCAGTATCTGCGCTACAGCAACACTAACACTAGGGGGCGCTGAAGCGCTGTTTACACCGAGTATGACCACGACGTAAAATAAATTAATGCGACTTACAGTCCAGGAAATATGGCAGGTGTGTTAGAGAGCATACAGTAATAGAGTTAGCTTTACACTCTTTCACCTGACCTTCTGAAAGAGAAGAAAGGATGATGGACACACGGAAAGGGCGTCTATATATTTTTTCACCTTTCAAGAGAATTGAATGTTGTTGCATGAGATCAGGATTTTGTCTGTTATCTGTGTGTGAAAAAGCGACGGCAGATTTAAGGTTGAAACACTTGATTCTGGGCCGTTTTCAGCGTTTTATCTGTTTCCGTTCTTATAAAGTCTCGGCTTTCATACTGTGTCGATATTATTGTGAAAGACAGTCAGTAAATATGGCCGTGAAGCAGCTCAGCGGAATGCGGCGTTCGGCTGTAGAAGCTAGCGGGCTGCGCAATACGTCGATCAGTAACCCTGCACTTTAGCGTAACCTCATTAGCAGCAGCTACATGACTACAAAATGTGCTAGCAAGCAAACCAGTGCTAATGCAACTATTGTATTGTGTAATTAAACCCAGTAGCCATGTTTGCTAGCAAGCTAGCCACTAAACCAGCTAACAGTATGTCACTGTCTCAGATTAGCAAGCAATATGCCACTTTGGAAAATCAACTAAACCACTTCTAATCATTCCAGATGTTTGAATAAATAAGTGTTTTTTGTTGTGTTGTTGAATTGTGTTGCAATGTTGAAGCAAAAGTTGTGTTTTTTTGTGTTAGCAATTGATGCTAAGTGGTTTTTTTTTTGTAATTTGCCGACACATCCGAGGTAAATGTTGATGTTATGGATGGTTCTGTGTCTTTATAGTGTCTCTTTAAAACACTTTCTTGCTAGCTAAATTGCTAGACTTGGTTTTTAGCTAGCCTTTGCTTGAGGACTGTATTTTCTAGTTGCCTAGCAACAGTTTTGATCACATCACTACTTTACATGCAATATCTTGGTTAATATTTAGAGTAGAGTTAATAATATAATATTGGAATCAGCAGAAAGCCGAGACTTTTAACTTCACGGCGATGGCAGTCGGGTGTTTTCGTGAATGTTTCAGCGTTCTGCATGACGTCACACCACCGTGTTCGTCCACGTTTACGTCCACCACGATGACGAAGCTGCCGCTGAGTACCCCCGGCATCACGTTAACTGTTTTGTAAAGTTTATATTTGTGGCCGTCGATTACAAAAAAAGAACCAAACCAGACTGTATGTGTATTTCGCTTTAAGGCCTGGGAGAACTCTCGGCTCCTCAGCGCTCTGTCCATCATGGCTGTTTTATAATCGCAGTACTGTACAGAGTCTCAGTTACACCTTCACCGGGCATGTTCACTCACTTTTCATATTTATACCCTGTTTGCTAAAATCCACCAAATACTGCACTGTAATCTTAATAAACACGTTTACAAACCGGTGTGAGAACGTGTCTTTCTTTTAGGACCGAAGCACCATATTTATATTGCAGAATGGATTTTATTCTCCCTAAAGAGTTCTCCCTAAATTCCACAGGTATGTTCACTTCCCTACTAGAGAAGGTAACATCCTGGACCATCGTGGACTTTTCAAAGTTTTCTGTCAAGAGAGATGCAGACGCTGTTCCACAGTGATGTACTGAAGCTTTCCAGAGGAAAAGTTCTCAGTCGACTCTTTGAGCTCCGAGAGGAGGTGAGATCTTCCTTTTGGAGAAAAACTCCCCGCTAGCTCCAAAACTTTCTGATGAAAAACGGCTTGCCTGCTTAGCCGACACTTTCAGCCGAGCTGATGATCTGAACGCGGGACTTCAGGGTAAAAACGTGTCACTCTTCACTCTTTCTGATAAAACTGAAGCATGGATCAGAAAACTGTCATTACGGCGAACTCACGTGGACGATGATAACTTCGATGCTTTCCTGTCACTGGATGATTTTCTGAAAGAGCACCGTGCCAACTCGCGCCCGGTTATCGGGGCTCAACTGAACGACATGTAAATGCAATTCCGGGAATGTTTCCCTAAAAATCGAGCCGCGTCTGTAACAGAAGAGTTGATTGAAAACCCCTTTACAGAGACATCTTTGACAAGAACAGCAATTGAATTGGAAGAGTCACTGGTTGCCATGGTAACAGAAATGGCCCTGATACAGGGGTTCACAGAGAAGCCTGTGGTGGTGTTTTTGGATATCCGTGCACACCGAGTACCGAGACCCGAGTGACACGGCATTGAAAAACTTCCCCCATTCGCGTCGCCCTCTCTCTCTCTCGCTTTCTCTCTCTCTCTCCGTCAGGCTGGTTTTTCAGCGCTGGTGAACCTGAAGAACCTGAAGAGTATAAAGCCAGACTCGTGGCTGAAGATAGTTTGCCTCTTTTCCTCAGCCACGACTGGACTGCCTCGCATCCTCTGTCCAAGCCCAACCCTCCCTCTGACTGAATAATCCCAAACACTGGTGTTGTTTTATATTATATTAATCTTTATCCATCTAACACCCGCGGTGGAGGAGAGTGAAAACCGCTGCGCGACTGTTTAAAGCTGCTCTAGGATTTTTACCAAATTTCATTGTACACGTCACTCTGTCTTCTCACCTGTAATGGCGGCTTCTGATTAGCTGCTTTGCTAGTTAGTGCCATGTGTGTATCTGTTTATAAACTCAGTAACGACTCCGGAGTGTGTTGTAATAACTTTAATCGCTATCAGGCCAAACCCAGATCAATAAAGTTGATAACTGGTGCTCCACAATACAGAACAAAGGGTCATGAGGTCAGAGGTCATTGTAAAACCCCTGCAGTCTCTCTCTCTCTCTCTCTCTCACACACACACACACACACACACTCTCTCTCTCTCTCACACACACACACGCTCTCTCTCTCTCTCTCACACACACACACACACTCTCTCTCTCTCACACACACACGCTCTCTCTCTCTCTCTCTCTCTCACACACACACACACACAGA
>CM075022.1:327049-350061 GCA_037576675.1 Pangasius sanitwongsei
CTGCGTGACTTACCATGAAAGCGGACTCATAAAGGACTGACGGCGCGTGCGCCGAGCATCACAACCTCCGAGCGAAGAGTTCCTCACACTGCGGTGGAGAAACGGAAACACGCCGTCAGCTCGGTTCAACGCCGTGACATCACAGAACAACCGGCGAGCGCCGCTGAGGGACCGGTCCTCGTCTGGGAAGCGTCACGCCGATGAGCGTCAATCAGAGACTCAGAAAGTAAACAGTGTGGAGTCGAGGCTGGAGCTGATATTAACCTGAATCACACATACACACACACACACACACACACACAGAGACACACACACAGAGACACACACACACACACACACACACAGAGACACACACACACAGAGACACACGACATGAGAGAACACTTAAACACCATCACCTTTCCTGTTCCAGTCTGATTTTCAGTACCGAACTGGTGACTGATGGGAAAGAAGCAGGAGCTTCCGGTCCGGTACCGCGACAGTGCAGTGGGGAAAAAGCCTTAAACTGAATTTACATGAAATGATCACGAGAAACTGAAATATCGCGATATTTCGCGGTATCGCTCTCTGACCAAAACTCGGGAATTTAAAACATTTGTAAAGTTAAATATATATATATATATATAATGTGTATGTGTGTTTTTTATATATATATATATCTCATATATCTCATCACTCTGGGCTGACAAACTGTTCTTAAAAGTACCTCAGATTATTTCAGAACAAAAACAACAACAACAACAACAACAACAACAGTTTATTAGTTTTTTCTGTGAGGAGACAGAAATCTTCTTTTATTTTAACTGAGAAAGAGAAGTTAGCAAGCCGCGCTAGCCGGGTGCCGGTATGCTAATGCTAATGCTAACTAAGCTAAGCTAGTGAGCTAGCCTAGCATCCTCAGCACTTACCTCAGAACAAAGAGCGCTCTTTGGACCAAACCTGAAGAATAAACAGCACAAAAAACTTCAGCGTTCGGAGTTCTGCAGCCGCGGCCGCTCGGGCACACAGCCCCGGGACCGGCGCATCACCAGGCGCGGGCGCTCGCGGCCCAAAATCAACTTTTGTTTGAAAATCTTTCTTTAAAAAAAAAAAAAAAAAAAAAAAAAAAAAAAACACCGGGAGCTCGAGCTCGGATTAAAGTCCGTGTTATAAACCGACAGCGAGAACAGAAATGTAAAGTTTACAGCGCCGCCATGTTGCTGCGGCTGAACCGCGAGCGCCGGAGAGAGAATAAGCCACTAGAGCCTCCGTGTGGAACATCTCCCCGCGCTCCTCCGCTCCTCCGCGGCTTTCTAGTTTTATTTACCGTCATCATCTTCCGCACGCGAGCTGTCATGCATTTTTTGTTTTTTTGGGGTTCAACCGAACCCGGACCGGGACAGACTCAGAGGCTGTGTCCCGAATGGTTCCGTGCTCCCTACCCAGCGCACTACATAGTCCAGAACCAGTAACGGCGCTCCACACGGTACATAGTGCACTATACATCCGATGGGGAGCCATTTGGGATTCAGTTTTCAGTCGCGTCGTTTCTGATTGGCTGTGAACCTGATACGCGTTGACTCCTATTGGCTATTGGACACGTCAGTCACTCCAGACAGGCGCCAGTGACGTCATGGCGGAGAGGCGGGGCTAAGACAAGCATTTCAGCTTATCCGGTGAATAAAACTCCGAGACTGTCATCAGAAACTTCTGTTTATTATAAAAGATCATTTCAGATCATGTGTCTGAGCACGTGAAGTAATGTTTATAAACTACTTTAGAGGGAAACTGAATAAAAATGAACACTCTCAAAACCTGAATCCACCCTGCATATAGAATAATAAATTCAACAACATTAACAACAAACAATGCACATATACATACTCTATAAATGATAATAATAATATTAATAATAATAATAATAATAATGTAAATTGTGGCTTATATGAACCTGTCCCGTGCTGCTGCTGAATTCTGGATACTGATTGGTCAGGAGGAGTTGATTAGTTTTCTCTAACAGCAGCTCTGACAGTAGTGCAGCTGCAAATCACAGGTTTATTTATAAATAATGCGCTCGTTCTAATACGTCATGGTTTCTATAGTAACAGCTCATTCACATTTTCTGTACAGAGATGTTTATGCATCATGTATGGAAGGAGTCTCCAGTGTCAGCGCTTTGTAACAGTCAGAGGTGAAGCTGTAACTTTAAGTTTTCCGACGTCTTCAGGACAGAGGAGTTTACGCTTCTTTGCGGTTTCTCACTAACATGCGGAACAAGCTGCGTTTTTGTCTTATTAACTTGAAGAGAGAGAATAAAGAGCGGCTGGTGAGGGAACGACTGTTTATAGCTGCTATAACGTAAGCGACAACAGGAACTAACTCGTTTCACAGACGTTCCACAACATTAAATGTACCTATAAATGGATAAAAAGCATCAGGTGATGTGATATGGGATGGCAGCAGTGACTCCACTTTGCGTCAGTCTGCATGACGGCTCCGCTGTTTTACTCTTTACTTAATAATTGACAAAATTACTGCTACAATTCAACTCAATTCTTTATTTTTGTGAAAAAAAAAGCACATTTCCTTTACAAAATAAAACCCCATCAGAGTTCAGTCACAGTGTCCGCTCACAAGTTTTTAAAAAGTGAAGAAAACACACAGCTGGGAAACTGGAAGTGTGAATTTTTACAGTTCTTGTCCTGGTCCAGAGCTGAAAGAGATGCGTGTGTGGTTTCTTCTTTCCGGCCTGGCCTTTGTTTCTGTGTGTGTGTGTGTGTGTGTGTGTGTGTGTGTGTGTGTGTGTGTCAGCGCACGCCGCTCCCCGGCAGCACCTGCTGTTTGCGGATTTTGCTGAAGAGCTCGAGGTACTGGTTCATGGTGTCCATGCAGTCGGCCGGAGCGAACAGACCCTCGGCCTTACTGCTGAACACGGAGGGCAGGTCAGGAACGCTGGAGCCCAGAAAACTCTGCATGAACTCCTTCATCAGGTTCCAACAGTCACCAGGAACCACGCAAGCTGAGTACTCCACCTGCACACACACACACACACAGTGTGTAACTCACATTAACAGTGTTTCCCTGTGTGTGTGTGTGTGTGTGTGACCTCTGACCTCCACTGAGATCCCCCGAGCGCTGGAGCTCATCGTTACCGTGCCGATCTTAATCAGGAAGTCAGCGTAGCGATAGCGGGCGCCGCGGCTCTCCACCTTGTGGCCTTTAGCGTTCTGGAAGTGACTCTTCAGCTTCACCATGAGCACGTCGAAGTTAGCGTCCGCCGCCAGCGTGGGGCCGCCGTCAAACAGAGCCAGGCAGCTGAGAGGCGTCTCCGAGTTATGCATCACGTACAGGAGCTTAGAGGGCTGAGCTGATACACACACACACACTTAAGTCACAATTCTCATTACAAAGCCTGAATCACTGGCTGCGTTTACATGCACATCAATATTCCGATATTAATCTGAATTTGGGGATTATTCTGAGTCATGCATGTAAACACTGAAATCCGATTACAATCCGATTCAGAATAAGACAATATTCTGATCCCCCAAATTCCGATTCCTGTCTCTGGAATATGCCAGATTTAATCGAAAATTTGTTGCATGTAAACACTTTATTCAGAAAATCCACTAAAGTATAGATGCATGCGTGTGCAGCAGATGCTCAGCTGTAGGCTACGTATTTATTCAGCAACTCAGGCATCCTCACAGTGACCACGTGCACAGGACTATTCCGATGCCTGTACGCATATAAACATGCTATAACATCGGAATATGAATATTCGCAGCCCGAGTCTAGACCTTAAATGGAAATTGTTCGAGTGTAAACACAGCCACTGTGACTCGAAGAGTCAAACGGCTTTACCCTCGTCCTGTGGAAAGTGGGTGGGGCTAATCTGTTGCATTAGTCCCACTTCCACCAATCACAACGCTGATGTGATGTTTTACCAGGTGATTTTGCGCTGTGTGTAGTGCAGTTAGAGTGTGTGTGTGTGTGAGTGTGTGTGTGTGTGTGTGAGTGAGATACTTTACCTCCAGTGTTTGCTGTAGCATGATACGTCTCACAGTCCACGAAGAAGCTGCCCTGTTTCACTGCCCCGAGCTGCTCCAGTCTCTTATGCAGCTGCTCCACCGTCTGCTGGACGCTCTTCCCCTCCACCACTGGCACCTGACACACACTGACACACACACACACACACACACACACACACACACACACACTATTACTCTATACTCCTACCTGAGGAGGACAGGGATGGAGATGTGAAGGTTTTAATCTCTGAGACTTTGTCCTTTGCTGAAATCTTTAATTTTCCTTGCTAATCAGTGCAAGTTATTATTATTATTATTGTTGTTGTTGTTGTTGTTATTATTAGTGGTGATCTTTAATCACACATTTCTTCACAATACCTCTCAGTAAAGTGTAAACTGTAAGTGTAGATATCCTCTAAGTGAACAGCTTCATCATGTTCACAGCTGAAAAGTTCTCATTAACACCCAGAAGCATCATCATCATATAAACTCTGCTAATATAACCGCAAATCTTTAATGCAAACACAAAAACACGATCATCTGATGTGTAAAACATGACGCTTACCACGTGACGCCCATTGTATAAAACTCCTCTGAAAAGGTTTTCTGAATATTTTTATCGGGCGCAAAAAAAAAAACACGGCTACATACATTCACTTCCGGGGACCTGCAACTGCTTCCGGTTTACGCTAAAGGTAAATAAAATGAAACGATCTTATGAATATCTCTGTGCTAATAATCCAGTTCTAAAATCCTGTGCTAAAACTTCAGTTTTTGAGTTTGATGTCTAAAGATGTAAGAAATTTTGACCCAGACGCGCGCGCGCGTGTGTGTGTGTGTGTGTGAGAGAGAGCGCGTGAGAGGCGATCTGCGCATGTGCCTGCGCCATTTGCTCTGAGGTGGAAACCCACGTGTTTGTGTTCAGACAGTGTGTGTGCTGTGTGCTGTGTTTGGGGAGAAGCTGAAGCTGAAGCTGAAGCTGTGGACGGTGAGGTTTAGCGGTGATGCCGAAGGTGAAGCGGGGTAAAGCGGAGCGGACCCGGGGCCCAGGCTCTGTCCCTCTGGCGGATCAGATCCTGCAGGGAGACGCAGCTCTCCGCTCCACACACAGAGAGAAGAAGCGCAGAGATGAAGCTCAGGAGGAGGAGGAGGAGGAGTATGTGGATGAGAAACTGTCCCGCAAAATCCTGCAGCAGGCCCGCATTCAGCAGGAGGAGCTGCAGGGGGAGTACGGCCTCCAGAGTCTCCATGTGGACATGAAGAAGAAGAAAAACCAGCCTTCTGCACTGCTGGGTCAGTCTCTCACACACACACACACACACTAAGAGTTCATTAAACACACACTCATTAACCGTCAGAAGTTACCACAAGGTGTTTAATGTCACAGATTAAAAAGGGTTTATCTGACAATTATGGAAGGAGTCTCCAGTGTCAGCACTTTGTAACAGTCAGAGGTGAAGCTGGAACTTGAAGTTTTCCGACGTCTTCAGGACAGAGGAGTTTACGCTTCTTTTTGCGGTTTCTCACTAACATGCGTAACAAGCTGCGTTTAATTTTTCTCTTATTAACTTGAAGAGAGAGAATAAAGAGAGGCTGCTGAGGGAACGACTGTTTATAGCTGCTATAACGTAAGCGACAACAGGAACTGACATGTCTCATGGACGTTCAACAGCATTAATGTAGCTTTAAATGGATAAAATGGACTGTTTATAGCTGCTATAACACCACAGCTATATATACACTGCTGAATAAATCATCTTGTGATGTTTGAGGTTAATGAGCGATTATGCCTCAGCAGGTCCGAGCAGTAAGGATGCCGAGTCGGATGAGGAATGGCCTGATCTCGGAGCGGAGGAGGGAGAAGGTGGCACAGAGGTGGAGGTCGATGCGGAGGACGAAAAGGCCATCCAGATGTTCATGAACAAGAACCCACCTGTCAGGTAAGCGCTCGGCTCCGAGGAGTGCGGGTCAGGGGATTAGAGAGACAAGCAGAGATGTTCAGCTAAGCTGGATGATTTTCGACCTGGTTTTTTGCTCTCACAGACGTTCACACATCGTATCAGAGTTCTTTGGTTTTGAGGTGAGATCGACGGTGTCAGAACTCAGAGAAATGTAAAGAAAGAAAACATCTCCTTATTACCTCGAGCTCAGTGTGAAGAGTGTGTGTGTGTGTTTATGCGAACGCGTTTTCGGCACCAGCTGATCTCCGGATGATTGATGACGTAAGCAGGATGTAGTAATTCTCTTTAATCGCAGGTCTACTGCTAGAGGATCTTCATCGTATAATCCCAGTCTGTTATGGGATCTACAGTGTGACGAGTAATAATCTTAAAAAGAGTGCTGAAATCACGCGCTGTAAAGCGGCTTTAGGCACGGACGTGACCGTTCTGTGGGTGATGATGAGGAATCTGAATTTGTTCATTGAATCTGTGACAGAAACTAACCACAAATATCCACGACTCCACCAGCTCAGTAACATAAGCTAATAGTAATATAAGCTGTATTTGTGTTTTGTTTCGTTTCTCTGTGTGTGTGTGTGTGTGTGTGTGTGAGACAGGCGTACTTTAGCTGACATCATCATGGAGAAGATCACAGAGAAGCAGACGGAGGTGGGCACGGTGATGTCGGAGGTTTCGGGGCGGCCCATGCCCCAGCTCGACCCCCGGGTTATAGAGGTGTACAGAGGAGTCAGTAAGGTGAGGACACGCCCACACCGACACACACCTGTATAAAGGAACTTAGTGAAAAGATGGGATAAACAGCTGTAGTGATATTCTCCATGATTGGAGTGACATCGTGACTGACATTCACACATGTATGCAAAAGCTTTATGCAAATTAGTTGATTGCTGCTGATAAAGCACGTGATTGGCTGCGGTCGCACAGCGTCTGTTTCTCTGTCACTCTCACTGATGAATCATTTTACTGAAGTGTGGTGTAATCACGGGGTTCTGTGCCGACCGTGCGGTTCTTTCTCAGGTTCTGTGTAAGTACCGCAGTGGGAAACTGCCCAAAGCGTTTAAGATCATCCCGGCACTGTCCAACTGGGAGCAGGTCCTCTACCTCACCGAGCCCGAGACGTGGAGCGCAGCGGCGATGTACCAGGCCACACGGTGCGACACACACACACACACACCAAGTGTCCGAGTACTACTGCCTTATTTATTTATTAATTACGTCTGAACACGTGTATGCAGGATTTTTGCATCAAACCTGAAGGAGCGAATGGCTCAGCGCTTCTATAACCTCGTACTGCTGCCGCGGATCAGAGATGACATCGCCGAGTACAAGAGGCTGAACTTCCACCTGTACAGCGCTCTGAAGAAAGCCCTGTTTAAACCCGGGGCCTGGTTTAAAGGTCAGTGTGGGTTTGGGTTAAACCTGAGTTCTGGTTTAAAGGTCAGTGTGGGTTTGGGTTAAACCTGAGTTCTGGTTTAAAGGTCAGTGTGGGTTTGGGTTTAGTCCTGGTTTCAGTCACAGGGAAATGTTCCAGCTCAGGTTCTCTCTCGTTTTTATTGAAGAACAGGATCGAACGCTCTGCAGGACACGACCACTGAATTAGCAGCAATACAGCAGTATAACAGTGTGCTGAAAATAAGAGTCGAAACCTTATCTTTAAATATTACAGTGGTGAGTAATCTTTCAAACATAAGCGTAGATAAGCACAGTGAGATTACAGCAAAATGTTCAGAATTTCAACAGGTTTAATTTAATCCATGTTTCTATCCGTATGCTGTATAATTGTATTATTATTAATGTCTTATTAATATCCTTATTATCATCTCTGAATAGTAGAATACTGTATAAAGACTTAGACCAATCTTATGTCTTTAGTGTCTTCCATATCGTGTATCAGAAGCTGCATAAATGTATTAGAGCACTAGGGGGCAGTGTTGTTATTCATTTACAGTCCGTACTGTTGACGATTGGCGAAGAGAGAGAAAGGGAAAAAGAGGTTTCATAAAATGACAACGCGGTTTCAGTCTCTAACACACGGCTCATCAGTTTCACTCGCAGAGGTCAGGAGTCCAGCGCAGCCTGATGATATTTCAAACTAAACCTGATAATAAACTGCTGAGTGGAATCAGGTGACTTTGAGCTTGAAAAAGTGACCTGCGGTCCTCCAGGAGAGGAACGAACACCTGATCTAACAGTGTTAATGAACTAATGAGCAGTAATTAACGAGTGATGAATTTCCCTCCTGCAGGAATCCTGATCCCGCTGTGTGAGTCGGGAACCTGCACTCTGAGGGAGGCCATCATCATCGGCAGCATCCTCACCAAGTGCTCTATCCCCGTACTGCACTCCAGGTGACACACACACACTTTCACCTCAAACAATAATGTTTATTTGAAATATTATTTGATCTTCTGCAAGTCTTTAAAGCTGTAGACGCTAATAAAAATATCAAATTAATATAAAACTAAGTAGGTAAAGGGCAAATGTAATTTAGGTCCTGCTGAACGTGTTCGTTCCAGCTGCGAAAATCTGTAAAATAACCCACAACATAGTCATATGATTACATCCTAATCTCTTATCTGGGTTTACAGTGTTATCTCACTATTATTATTATTATTATTATTATTATTATTATTATAGTATTTGAAGCATTACTACATATTTATTTGTTCCCGGTAATCAGCATCTTAGGCTTAAATGACTTTGGCTTTTAAGATTTCTGGTATGTTGTGCACGTGACATTTGTTTACTCGTATCTTGCCGTTTTAAGACTGAAACATGCGCCTTATTTGAGCAGGACCGAGGAAACACTCTTTAAAACTTGTCCAAAGTAGGGACCCTTAGAAGTAGGTCGTTGTCTTTATGCCCTAAATGCTGCCTGCCACACAGCTGAGTGGAACACAGGGGAAGTGAGAGAAACAACGATGTGGTTCAGGCTGAATATTGTAGTATATTATATTCCAGATTGTCCCAATTCAAGTATCTAATTGCGTCTCTGTGTTTTTCTGCAGCGCCGCCATGCTGAAACTGGCTGAAACGGAGTACAATGGAGCAAACAGCATCTTCCTTCGCCTGCTGCTGGATAAGAAGTACGCTCTGCCTTTCCGTGTGCTGGACGCGCTGGTCGCTCACTTCCTGTCGTTCCGGACAGAGCAGCGTGTCCTTCCCGTGCTGTGGCATCAGAGTCTGCTCACGCTGGTGCAGCGCTACAAGGCCGACCTGGCCTCCGAGCAGAAGGGGGCGCTGCTGGAGCTGCTGAAGGTCCAAACGCACGCACAGATATCAGCCGAAATCAGGCGCGAGCTTCAGAACGCAGAGGCACGAGACCAGGAGGACGCGACACCTGCCATGACAATGGACTGAAAAACACGGGACTCTCAAATTAGGACTTTAAATATTATCTTCTCACCCTGCTGGAGAGTTTAAAGGTACACTAAGCACAAATTCCCATTACTGTTAGGTAACATATTAATAAAACTATTTATTACAGTTTTTTTTGTCAGTGAAAGATGAAAGATTGTGATGGAAAATGAGAAGTCATATCATTCAGGACAGAAGAAGAAGCGTGTCTGGTGAAACATTGCTTAGTGTACCTTTAATTCAGCAGTTTTCTGGAATATCTTTATCATCAAGTCAAATGTAAAGGAAACACTTCCTTCACTAAAAGTGTTTGGCCACCAGTTAATGTTGCAGTGCTTTTATTAAGCTGCTGGCTAATCGCTAAAATAAACACACACAGCCTGCATGGACAGTTTTGTCAAACTGAGAAGTGTCCTTGAACGCTCAAGCTGAGGCCAGATAATATACACTTCATCTGTGACTCTCAAATTTGTAATAAATATGGACTAAAAACTGATGTCTATCTTTTTTTATATGTAATATGCATAACCAGTGTATTCTGCATAATGCGATGGATAGAATGTCACTTAAAACCATTCAGAATATTAAGAAATAGATCTGTTGCTTTGGCAGGAAGTGCAGAGGCGTGGCTACAGGGCAGGGAAATGCCCGGGGCCCTGCATTCTGAGAGGCCCCCGAGGGCTGATCATTTAAATAATCAGATGTTTTCATCTTAAAACAACACGCAGCAACATCTCAGCAACCCTCTTTGCGGGGCACTATCTCGTTTGAAGACTTGTTTATGCTCCTGCGCCACTCCTTCACACATGAGTCATGCAAGGAATCAGGACAGCAGTAAGTGATGGAGATAATGCTGAATGAATTAAGGATAATTAAAGACAAACAGTGCGAGAGCTGGGCGCTAAGAAAGGAGAATCGATGCGTTCGAAATGTGGTGCTGGGGGAAATTGTTACGAATACCATGGACAGCCAGGATAACAAACAGAAGTGCTGGATCGCGTAACACCAGGGACGTCACTACAAGCTAACATCACTAGACTAGGACTGAATTACTTTGGCCACGTCATGCGTGCAAGCTCGCTAGAGAAGTCAGTCATGTCGAGAATGTTCAGCAGGAGCAGAAGAAGGGCTCGACAAAGAACACACTAGCTCGACACCATCAAAGCGGAAACCAGTAAACATCAAGCAGTTGAAAGAAGCAGCGCTCGACAGGATAGCATGGAGACGCTCGTCTCTAAAGTCGCCGAGAGTCGGACATGGATAAATTGATGATGAAAGAAAAACAAACCCATATCTTGTTGTTCAGTTTTAGTTCACATTATTACTTGCAAGATGAATTACTGGTAATAGTTAGCTAGGGTTAGCATGTCTTAAGTAGAGCTAGCGGTTCTTAATGTGGGCTGAAATGCAATACTGGGAATGATGCACCGCTTGGCAAGTACCAGTACTGAGTCTCTTGCTCCTGAGAATCAGTACTTTACGTTAGTTAATATTAGTTAACATTAACTAACTAACAATGGCAATGCTCCTCACTGAGGTTCGAGTTCCTGTTTGTAAAACGCACCATGAAGCTGTAAAAAATAAACGCTTCATGTTCTGTTAGATGTGTTTTGACTACTTTTAAATGCACATTGTATAATTTTATCTCTGAGTAACATGAACATATAATAACAACAGAACTCTGTCCGAAGGGCCCCGTGCATTTATTCAGCCTGGGGCCCATAATCCCGAGCCGCCTCTGAGGAAGCGTCGAAGGTTTTGTTTTAGTTATAAATCTAACACATTCCGGCTAATTCACTTTACATCCATTAATGTGTATTTGTATATAAAATCCACTTCCGGTCACCATTTTGTTTGGATTATGTGAGGAATAGAACGTGACGGAACTTTCTGTGGCGCGAGACCGCTAGCAAGTAGCGCGCTCGTGCGTTTCCGCGCGGGAAGTCTGGGCGCCATTTTGAAATTCCTCCACCTGGAAGAAGACGGTAAAGAACATACAGATTAATTTAACCTGTTTATCATAAATTAAAAAGTGCTCATTGGCAGTTGAACTAGCCGGCGCTGGCTGGGTGTCGTTTGGTCAGCGGTTATAGTTGTTTTGAGCATTATTAGGTCATGTTTTAGCTTAAAAGAACCCCACAACTGCTAACTAGTTAGCCTACTGATTCAGTATGGCTCATTTAAAAAGAACTGAATTGAATCGGAGCGACTTTTCTTTAGACTGAAACTTGTCATTGTTATTTGTAGGTAATTGTCGAATGGAGTTGATTTGTCGTGAAAATGAGCAATTCTTGTCGGCCACTGAAGAGTCCTCAGAGCGCAGGCCGGTTCGCGCCGGCTGTGACCCGGTTCTGACCGGAGATAACCGGGTTTGGAGAAACCTGACGAGTTTAGAGAAAAACCACGCCATTTCACAGTCTTATTTCGGCACTATACAGAGGGATGTGCAGCCATACATGAGGAGAATTTTAACTGTTTGGATGTTGCAGGTAAAATTAATTATTATTAAATATAATAAGTAAAAAAAATGTAATTTTAAAACTTCAGAAGTGCAACTTGGCGTGACAGAAAAAGGGAGAGAAGAAGGAGAGAAGCACTGCTATCCGGATCGGTTCACCTGAAAAGAGCCGATTCAAAGAATCGAATCCTTCGCGAATTTGTTAAACACGTGACACTGATGACTACAGATGAGTCGCTCGCGACGGATTCGATTCTTTGAGTCGGTTCTTTCAAGTAAACCGATCCGGATAGCAGTGTTTTTTCCCTTCTTTTCCCACTTTTTTGTGCATGCCATAAATCTTGCGTTTTAGGATAATCAGAATTCTCCATGTTAATTTATTTTCTGTGTCTGAGCTGTCTGTAAAGAGTGAGTCATGTGTTTGATTCTCAGCATGACATAGTTTATAAACATAGTTTATAAATATTCAACGCAAAATAATAGTAATTTGTTTATTAAAAGGTAGATCAATAAGGAGGCAATTTCAGTCACAAACAATGAATGTTGAAAGTATCTCAAACTTTATCCGGTTTAAAAAAAAAACTAAAATTGGGAACCGACATGGGAGTCGACTCTTATTCCTGAGCTAAGCCAAGCGATTTGATTCACTAAAAAAAGAGTCAGAATTCCCATCTCTGCTGCTGACATTTCTACTCCAAGGTGACAAAAGCTAGCATTCATACTGAATCGGTTGTTTGTCATCCTGTTTTGTGTCTGTAAGTGTATTTCATCCGGCACATGAATGTTTTTAGCGGTAAATCACAGTGACTGAGCGTGCCATGATGTCATGCAAAGGTCAGAGGACAGGTGTTGGAGTTCCTCTGATGGGTGGGAAAAAAGACAAAAACAATTGCTCACGATTACGTCTCTGACTCACTGATACCAGACTTCCTGTTTTGGGTTCTCCAGGTGTGTGAGGAGCAGAGGTGCGAGGAGGAGGTGTTTCCGTTGGCAGTTCAGTACCTGGACAGGTACATGGCTCACTATCTCGTGGACACATCCAGTCTGCAGCTGCTCGGCACCGTCTGCATGTTCCTAGCCTCCAAACTCAGAGAGACGGTTCCTCTGAGCGCCGCGAAGCTCTGCGTCTACACCGACAGCGCCGTCTCCGTTACACAGCTGCTGGTAGTTTTAACAAAGAGCTGATTATCACAGTGCGGTGTTCGAACCGTAGGCATCTCAACACGTCTGTGCTGATTGGCCTTTTTTATCCACAACTGTCACAGTGACGTAGCCATTATTACATTTATTCATTTTCACAATAATTTAGTTTTGTCACCCAGAGCTACAGGATTCTGTATAGTATTCTTAAATGTGTGTTCAAATAACCTGTGTGTGTGTGTGTGTGTGTGTGTGTGTGTAGCAGTGGGAGATAGTGGTTGTGTCACGGCTGGACTGGGATTTGGCCTCAGTGCTGCCCTCCGACTTCCTGGAGCCGCTACTGCAGGGCCTTCCCATAATTCCTCATGACCTCTCAGCCCTGCGCAGACACACACACTCCTACATTGCTTTAGCTGCTACAGGTAAACACACACACACACACACACACAGGTGTAGGTTCACATAGCCACTTATTTTCTTACAGGTACTGTGCTGGTACATGGTAATGGTTCTACACACACACACACACACACACACACACACACCTGGGTTATTGTGTGTATATCAGTCTGTTGTGTGTGTGTGTGTGTGTGTGTGTGTGAGAGAGAGAGAGCCTGAGCTAGGTGTGATGTGAAACCCCTCTCATCCGGTAACTCCGGTAGCCCAAGGCAACCACGGTCATATTATGGGATATCGCAAGCTATTCTTTTGGGCTCACCACTTCCCGATAGTGTATGAATGGACGGGGACACACCTGTCTGAGAGACACCTGTGTGTGTGTTCCTCCCAGCCCTGCGGCATAGGCAGAGGGTCAGTGGGGTCACAGTGGAGGAGTGCGTGTCCATTGTGCTCTTTTTTAGCAGAGGTTATATTTACATACGTACATAAATAGGTATACATAAGTTGTATACGTCACTACTGAATTCTGTTGAAGTCTGAATTGTGTTGTAGATCCTGGTCAGAGCAGCTTGAGTTAAAAAAACAAAAATGTGTTAGTGAGGTTGTGTAACAGTTGCAGCCTCTGGGGTGATGTAATTGATGGCAGTGTTAAAGGAACACGTTGGTCAGACACGAAGTGAACACAATCTCCCTGTGCCTCAAATATAATCAATCACACCACGACATGTTTACTATACAGAATGAACCGAACGCACAGAGCTCGTGTGTGTATCATCCTTACGTTATCATCTTTAGCTGTGTGTGTGCTTCTGTTTTACACAATACTACTGCAGTAAACCTACAGTTCTCTGTGTGTGTGTGTGTGTGTGTGTGTGTGTGTTGCAGAGTTTACATTTTCAACGTATCGGCCCTCGGTTATCGCCTGTAGCTGTACGGCTGCTGCAGTTCAGCGACTGAACCTGCTGGACGGCGCGCTGTCCTGCGACACACTCCTGCGGCTCATGGCTAACGTCTTAGACAGTGACCTGGTGAGACTGTCATTTACGTGAATGGAGTGTGTTGCCACCTGCTTTTTAATAAAAATATACGTTAACTTATTTATTTAATGGAGACTCAAAAGAGTGCGTGTCTTTAATTAACATGCAATGTGGATAATAAGGAATCCGATCCTGACCTGTTTCACATCTTCTCCTCCTCTGTGTTGTTTGAATTGCGCTCTCGTCTGTTTTCCCACGCAATATGCAAACGCAGTGGGTGCAGTGGCCCGAGATAAACGTCTGTCAACACGGACATGCTGCCTGTTGGGAGGCGAGATGATCAACAGGGGAAGAGCAGTGTTGTTGCGGTTGCTATAGACACGACTGTAAATATCAGTAAAGGAGCGCTGTGACGTCTGATAGGTGCAGGTCGCTTTGGGGGTCATTTCACACCATCACTGGGTGGCAAATTTCACAATCAGACATTATGACGTTTTTTTTTTAAATTTTTTATTTTACTCATATTTACACCCCCCCAGTGTTATATATTAATCCAAGTTCCCGTTCCAGACACTTCGCATATGAATCTTTTTCTACCTGTTCCTCTCAGGTGTCTCTCTGTGACTGTTACGCCGCCTTGGAGGAGACTCTGAAGCTCACTCTACCCCCAAACACACCCCTGTGCAGGTCTGCTTCACCTGTTCACGAGGTCAGCAACACACCTGTTAAGATCCAGGAGGTCAAACTGTCACCTCTGAGCTTTACAGAATCACCCCAGACGTCTCGTTAGCGCGTGTTCATTAGAATTACTATTTTAATTCACCATCAGTATGTCTGAGTTGAAAAGATCGGTAGGGACACGTGTTAAATTAATCCGGTTGACTACACTGTAGCTTTTGTTTGTTACCTGTTCATATTTTCAATTAAGTTAAAATATTGGAATTATTACTTTAGCTTATTTTTTAAATTGTAATAAATGTTGAATGAATTTCTAACTATGATACTATGAACTGAATCTAAGATGCCTAGTTTAGGATTGAAATACACTTTAATATTCAGACATAAATTAGGACTTTAGTCAGTCATTTCACATGTAAGCTCCACTTCCACTCCATTATCTGATTATTATTCTCTCTGTCTATCGTTTTTCCTTCTCAAAATAAATTATCACACTGTAGAGAGTTCATAAAGCTATTAGTTCACTAAACTGCACCTCTGTGTACCGTGTAACGTGTGTGTGTGTGTTTGCTTACAATGTTAGTGCTTGTTGTCTGTGTGTGTTAATCTGCAAGCGCGGCTCATTTGCTTCACACTCTGTATGTTTCTGCACAATGTTTGACTTTCCTGTTTGACCTTTGCACGCTGGACCAACGCTGCTTTCAGAATGTCACCGAGAGTGAAACCGAAGTTTTAGAAATTGTTACTGCTTAAATAATACACCACTGTTTATGCACCACGTTTATTGTGATGGATTCGTGTTATTGTTTTGTTAAACTATACATGACGTCGTTCTCTTTCCTCAAAGCCACGTATTCATCAGCACAACCGTGTAAGATATTATTCAGTGGGATTCAATTTTATTTGTATAGCACTTTTAACAATGTCACAAAGCAGCTTTACAGAAATATATAACTTCAGGATATAGATTTTAAACTTATAAATTTATCCCTAATGAGCGAGCCAGAGGTGATGGTGGTGAGGAAAAACTCCCTGAGACCTCATGAGGAAGAAACCTTGAGAGGAACCAGACTCTAAAGGGAACCATCCTCACCTGTGTGACACCCGATAATGCGATTATAAATCATTTACTTTGTGCAAAATAAGAATCAACAGAATTAAAACAGAATCTCCAGTGGACCTCAGGTGAGTGAACATCTCAGTATATTGTATAACTGGTTATTGGTACACAGAGGTAAGTAGATCATCATCTGAAACAGCTTCTTATGTAGATATAATTATGGATTTGATCTTTAGCTTCTCAAGAACATTCAGTAATCAGACTTTATAATTCAAGCCATAAACCTAATCATAAAACCAGTGTCTTGGATATGAAATGAAAAGATGAAAGTGAAATACCCGAGTTGTGTTTGTGAGTTTTTATTGACTCACTGATCCAGTATCGGTTTCAGCGCAGATGCTACAAAAGGTCAGGCACTTTGGCAAACACAGTTTAAGGTCGACCCTACGATGTTACAGGTTTGCTTAATGTCTGTACAGAATAAGCGTCAGAAATACACATTGCTTTTTTGCCATGTTGGCCATTTTCCAGTTTAAGACAAGCAGTATTGCATTATAACATTCTTACTGCAGTTTTTCCACATGAAATGAGGGCGAAACAGTCTAACAAGACCACTACTGCATTTTGAATTGCCATGGAAATAAAATTACTATTTAAAAAATTAAATTAAATTTCAAGAAATATTGAAAGTTTCTACGTCAGATGGCAGAAGTTGGACAGAAGCAACAAAGTGAACATCTGCCTTAATTTCTTCTTGATCTCAAATTGTTGGTTTTACAAAAGCAGGTTTTTCAAAGAAAAAAAAAAAAAAAGGACAGCTGTTTTCATATAGAGGCCTCGATGAGCGAGTACCGCTTACAAAACTGGTTTTACAAACTTCTCAGTCAGTTTATCTACTAATCCTTATCACAAGAGTAAATTCATAAAGCAATAAATAACCGTGTCTGCTCTGGTGTTTCAGCTGAAAGTGAGACTGATAACCGTCTGTCTTAAAGGTTAATCATTGCACAAGGTTAACAAACTTTGCTGTATTTTTAAAAAAAAAAAACAAAGTCTTATCACTAATGGACTCTGAGCTGCAGACTTTTGAGCTTGCAGATGATAAACCAGAAGGTTTCCTTTAGATTTCTTCTGGTCCTCATGTCTGTAGTCGGATTATTATCTCTTAAATGTTTTTTAAACATGTACTTTCAGCGTCTTTGGCAGCCTCATCAAGTCAAAAATGTATTTAAGAAATGCTTTTTAAAAGGAGAATCACCTCTCTAAGAGCTGCTTGATTACATTTCGCTTTTCTCTACTGACAAATGCTATTCTCTTTTCTAACCCCATTTTGGCTCCATTTACAAATGTCCATTTTACGTTTCAAGCAAATCTGTAACCTGACAGCCACGTCTTAAATAAGTCTAGTATCTAGTTTCAGCTAGCTCTACTTCCGCCACCGTTAAAGGCCAGCTTGTACACTAGGGTCACGTTTTCAGTCTGTGATGGAGAACGTGCCCCCTAGAGTCTGAATGTGGAAGCTCAGCTAACTCTGGCTAGTCGTCCTTCACGGTGTCAGGACTGCGGTCTCCACAGCGATCCGACGATACAACGAGCGTTTGTATCGAGAGTTTCAGCTGATGTGGGTGCCATTACAGGCAGACTTGTAGACCTTGGTCACGTTTTCACAGTCCGTGATGGAGAATGTGCTTTCTCCCACCTTGTCTGTATCCCATAATTCCTGCCTGCTTTCCTTCAGGTCCAGTAGATTGTCAGCCGAAACGCTGCCACGCATAGCGCCACCCCTTGCTGGACGATCCATCTTCATTGCCGGTTCACGGCGATCAGGCAGGTCTAACCGATCAAAGGATTCTGATGAAAGGATGCTGTCCTCGCTGATGGCCATGCTGGGACGAGATCTGACGCCCCCTGGTGGCAGGGATGCCGCTAGCTGGTCCAGCGAACCGAACTCCCCGAATTCTGGCAAAACACCGGAGGAAAATTTTCCGTTACGTTTAAGGATTCCTTTACGTCGCGGTGGCATCGTAGTGCACAGTTCAGGTTGTGGTGTTTGGGTGGAATCACTGCTTTCAGTGGATGAGGAGTAATAACCCGATTCCCTCTCCCTCTCTACTGGCTTCTTCAGGATTCCCTTGCGAGGGGGTGGGGGTGGGGCTGGGGGAGGAGGAGGCGGAGCCTGGGCTACAGGTGGCGCCACTATTGCGTTAGTCATTTTTTCCTCCAGAGGCGGAACCTGTGGTTCACCACACGGCTTCTGTTTCAAGCTGCCACGTTTTTTCAGGATGCCTTTAAACGGCCTGGGCGCAGTGTTCTCTTGCATGCTCTGAGAGACGTTGTTTTCTTTGCGAGACCTGCGAATCGAGCGCTGACGAGCGATGGGTGCGTCTCCAGTGACTCCCCCTCCTGGGCGTAGAAGGCAGCGCATTTTCGAGCCGCTGTGAAGCAGAGGTCGAGAGGTTCTTCGAAGCCAATCGGTGATTCTGGCCGAGTTGCTCGTTTGTGACGACGTGGAAGTTGTTGTTGTTTTTGTTCCTGTTCCTGTTGTCTCGTTCTCAGCCAGAAGAGGCTGCTGGTAGCCCCAATTAAGCCACCAGTGGCCTGCAATTTCCTCTAGAGTCGCCCTGCGATCAGGGTTTACCATCAGCATCCAGCGAATCAAACCACATGCATCTGTACGGAGGGGGAGGAGACTCGGTGTAAATTCTTTACCAAAGCTATTTAAATCATACCAAATAATTTACAACACAAATTTTGTAGTATTATATCAGAGCAGCATTACATTAATATCGTACTCACACATACTAATACTATCATATTATATAATATGCTAATAATACTATATTCACTATAATACACTAATAATACTATAAGATGTTACTGTAATATATTATAAAGCCAGTATGGCAAAAAGGACAGCTCTTTAAACATAAGCACAGTCGTCTTGCTCTGAGGAGTCCAATCTGGCTTTTGGCTTTTTGGTGTTTTACTGGAATTTGCTTCAGTATTTGTACAGATCCTAAACGGTGGCTTTTCCATTCCACTGATTAGTTGAAGGAAGATACACCGTGAGTAAATAACTTTTTATGTAATGTGCGCTTCCTTTTCCTTATCTGACAGGAGTTTGTCCAACATGGACACCCTGGTTAAAAGAACTGAAAGAGAAGAAGGGACTGATGTACCTGATGGCCTGGTGGGTTTGCGGTAGTCTCCGGTGCTGATCTGTCGCACCAGCGTCCTGTAGTCGTGGCCGTCGAACGGCATGGCTTCGTGCACCAGAGTGTACAGGAGGACGCCCAGAGACCAGCTGTCCACCTCTGGCCCTTTATACGGCCGCCCGTTAACGATCTCGGGAGAGGCGTACAGCGGGCTGCCGCAGTACGTCTGCAGGTACTCGTCTCTCCGGTACAGGCTCGACAGACCGAAATCAGCAATCTGAAAATACAGCCAGGTCATTAATGACACTTTCTTACGTCATTTCACAATTACTTCAGTCAGAGTTGTGTTTGTGCGTTGTCGTTCCCATGGTAACTGACAGGCAGCGTAAGGAACGCTCTAACTCGACGCCACTTTTCTGCATAAGAGCACAAAGCCATGCTGTGTTTGGATCGAAGCTGAGACGCTGGTGAGCGACGGTGAACATAAACATCACGTGCAACGCGCGCTAAATAAAGTGTTGACGTCTGATGAAACCGAATCCTAAACGAGACATGGCCGACATTTATTCACAGCCAAAATGCTGACCGGTGAAAACAGACTACAGGTAAACACAGTGATTTTCCAACACAGGTGTGACAAATGTCAAAACCTACAGTGCAGGGGTGTGTGTGTGTGTGTGTGTGTGTGTGTGTGTGTTCACTGATGCAGAACATCTCACTGCATATACACACAAAGGGTGTGAGCTTTATTGGTATGTGTTTATTCTCACACACACGCAGCAGGTGGTGAGCGTCTCACCTTCACGTCTCCGTTTGCGTCCAGCAGGATGTTTTCCAGTTTCAGGTCGCGGTGCACGATGCCATTCTGTAAGAGAGGAGCGGAAAAAAAAAAGTAGTATTAAATCAAACAGCTCATAAAATAAAATGAGTACAGCTACCAAAAAAAAAACAACAACTCAAAATCCATGAGCTTTTTACATGATGCATAATCACATTAAGAGATTTAATAATAATAATAATAATAATAATATCGTATATTGTGCTTGTGATATCTGTTTAAATCCATCTGCGGTGTTTGGTTTCTGTATATTTTCTTCCTACCCGCTCTGTAACTAAACCTGAATGTTATTAATGTATATATGTCCGTAATTATTTGTGTCGGTGCAGATTCGCTGTCTGCTCAGCAGAACGCTGACCGGTTCAGTCTGCTTATCTTGTTTTACCAATCTCTAAATAAGGTCATGAAAAAAACCAGTGTGTGGAATGTGAGCTATGCCGCCCTGTTGTGTTTCTCGGCAGGAGGGAATACCTTCAACTCACGGATTCCCAGAAACCAGAGATCATTACGGGGGGGGGGGGGGAGAGATGGGATGAAAATGCAGAAGAAAAAAAAAGGAAAAACCAAAAAAGACTGGAGCAAACATGCCCATCAGGAAAACAGGAAAAAATAGTAAAAAGGAAGAAAAATGCAGAAGAGCAATTTCCAATTCCACAGATTGCTTCTGTTTGGAATAAGACACAAATATTTCCTTCTTTAGACGCAGAATTGCTCAGATTCCTCCTGATTGCATCTTGTCCCGTTTATTCAATTTACAAATATTTTATAAAGCAACCAGAATCACTTTATTGACCAATTTATGTTTTTCTGATGTCGTTAATTAACGTCACCTGATGTAGATACATTTATGTCTAAAGGTCATTTTTATTCTTCATATTTCTTCAAATAATTAAATCTTAAATTTGATTTTAATTTAAATCACATGTTGAGATTTCAGTGTTGTTACGGGACGGAGCTTCGCATCGCGTGCTGTTATGTAACACACACACACACACACACACACACACACTGCCTTATATAACCACACAGACACTAAATAGGAGCAATGAAGCAACAGAAATTAGACAGATACAAATGTCAGGAACATTTTGTCTGTGTGTGTGTGTGTGTGTCTGTGTGTGTGTGTGTGTGTGTGTGTGTGTGTGTGTGTCTGTGTGTGTTGGTCAATAGTCAGACAATCCAGTATGGGTGTGGGCTGAATGCTTTATAAGGTCCTACAATACTCAGTTGTTTGTGTGTGTTTAATCTAGATCATCGGCAGTGATTTTTTTTTTATTTGCTGCTGGTTGCCATGGTTTCAGTGGTAAAGCCACAAAAACTATAACAAGTCAGACATCTTGATTAAAATGTAATAAAATGTGATGTAATAAATATTCTTGAGGGAAAGGTTGTGTGTATGGCTTGTGTATGGTGTCAGAATGAGGCTGGATGTGACGTGTAGGAGGTTTACCCGATGGCAGTAGTGCACCGCTGAGACGATCTGCCTGAAGATGTGTCGGGCCTCTCGCTCAGAGATCTGCCTCTCACTGATGTAGTCGAACAGATCTCCTCTACTGGCGTACTCCATCACAATCACGATCTTATCCTTATTCTCAAACACTACACACACACACATACAGGTTAATATCTGTACTTATAAAGAAATATTTCTATTAAACACATACTGATGTACACAGCAGGTGACTTGTGTAAAGACGAAGGACGTGCTCGTTTAGTGTAACTGGGTCGTTACTGAACAAAAGACTGCGTGACAGTAATGATACGGTTTCACCACAACATGAACTAATCAGCGTTCATTATAGTCTCTGTACGATTCAACACCGTTTAGCGTCTCACTTCAACACCCCCGGAGAATTGCCCCGTGGTGTTTATCAGACGTGTGATTAGACTTCAGACCTACCCTCGTATATGGTGATGATGTAGGGGTGATTGAGGGACGACATGATCTCGATCTCTCTCCTGATGTGCGTCAGGTCTTGTTCATCTTTAATATTTTCTTTCCTGATGGATTTGATGGCCACCTGCAGCGCAAACACAACACAACCGCATTGTACGTTACACCTGCAGCGCAAACAAGTTTTTTTATTTGAAACTAATAACAGCACCAGGCTTAATTTCTCCCTTTTCTCCTTTCCATACTTTTTTCCCCTCTAACATGCTATTCTTCACTTGCAGATTAGCCTGGGTTGTGTGTGTGTGTGTGTGTATGTGTGTGTGTTCTGTGAGCAAATGCTTGAGATTCCATGAGCCTGTATGCGTCATCAGGGACCTCCAGGGCAGGAGAGACAGAGGGCAAGCAACAGATGTCAGAGGCCCCCCACACACACACACACACACACACACACACACACACACAGACAGACACGCACGCACAGACGGACACATTTCACGATGAGAACGTAGGACCAGGAACATCCAGTTGAGCCTCTTCAGGGATCCACTAATCACATACTTCTTCTTCTGAGTACCAGCTCATATCCTGTACTGATGTGTTACACCTGCATAATCACAAAACCTCTTTAAACTCTGTGTGTGTGTGTGTGTGTGTGTGAGTTCAAACAGTTTGTTTCCAAAATTAAAACTGACTAAAGCTATGGGCTGGGTGTCATTTGGTATTGTGTGGTGGTGAATGTTTCGGTGCTGAATGGAGTCAGTGGTGGTGAGTGTTTTGGTGGTGAATGGAGTCAGTGCTGGTGAGTGTTTTGGTGGTGAATGGAGTCAGTGGTGGTGAGTGTTTCGGTGCTGAATGGAGTCAGTGGTGCTGAATGGAGTCAGTGGTGGTGAATGTTTCGGTGCTGAATGGAGTCAGTGGTGGTGAGTGTTTTGGTGGTGAATGGAGTCAGTGGTGGTGAGTGTTTTGGTGGTGAATGGAGTCAGTGGTGGTGAGTGTTTCGGTGCTGAATGGAGTCAGTGGTGCTGAATGGAGTCAGTGGTGGTGAATGTTTCGGTGCTGAATGGAGTCAGTGGTGGTGAGTGTTT
>CM075022.1:350071-361025 GCA_037576675.1 Pangasius sanitwongsei
TGGAGTCAGTGGTGCTGAATGGAGTCAGTGGTGGTGAATGTTTCGGTGCTGAATGGAGTCAGTGGTGGTGAGTGTTTCGGTGCTGAATGGAGTCAGTGGTGGTGAATGGAGTCAGTGGTGCTGAATGGAGTCAGTGGTGGTGAATGGAGTCAGTGGTGGTGAGTGTTTCGGTGCTGAATGGAGTCCGTGGTGTTTAGTGCTTGTTTGTGCTGTAGAAGTGTTCATGCTGATGGTGTTTACACATGTGCACTTGTAATGTTTATCTGAAGCTCTTTGTTTCTGTTCAGCTCCACGGTTCATTCTGTCCATATTTACTCTCGGTGCAGCAGTGAGGAGTAGAAAGCTGCAGGAAGTGAGTGTTTGAGTGATTATGTGGAAATCTGGAGCGGTTTGAGACGAGTCTCGGCAGGTTTTTATCTCTCGGTGGATTTCTCCAGCATCTCCTGACAGGAAATAACTGAGGGCAGTTTGGAGGAGTTAAATTTAGCCGTGTTGACCAGAACGCTGTAGGACACACGCCTGGCATTTCCTCCTCGGGATATTAAACTATTCTGTTTTTAACCGCTTGTGTTTGTCTCACCGCTATTTTTAGAGAAGCCTTGTGCAGGTATGTGGAGGATAAACACTGCAGGCACGAGATCGCTGGCTCTCTCACAGACCAGTTCAGTGGAAAAAAATCAGGGAAAAACATTCACGTCTCAACACGTCCTTAATGAAACACATTCCAACAAGAGCACAGAGTCTCTGTCTCCCCCTCCACCTGTCTCTCCTCCTCTCCATAGTCATACTCTATTTTCACTCTTTTATCTTAACCTTTCTCCCTTTCTGTCCATCTCTTTTCCTTTTGTCCTCTCTTCCCTGCCCCCACTACCTGCCTAACTCTCTACCTGTCTCTCTCTCCCTCTCTCTCTCTCTCTCTCTCTCTCTCTGAGCCCCGCCTTTCTGTAGTCCACCGTGACTCAGCAATGTGAGAGAAGAGTGTGAGATTAAAACAGATCAGGATGATGTAACGGTGATAAGCAGATACACACTGATATGCAGAAAAGAGGACGCAATCTACGGGGAAAAGCCCAAAATAAATTTGTTTTGGGATTTTATTTCTTCTTCCAGACTCGCATCAGAGTTTGCATCTTACCTCTCACGGTTCAGTCACTAAAGCCCCATTATCACTTTCTGAATTCCCTCCCAGAGTGAAACCTGAATGCCGAGTCTCCCACGCCAGACTTAGCATCGACTCACGGCATAATCTCAAATCTTTCGAGTGAAATTACAGGTTACAGCTTTACAGCAAAAGGAGGAATTGAACTTTCACTTCCTGGTCATGTTTTTCCCTCCATTCTGAGACACGAAGTGGACATCAGTCAGCTGGAGGTTATCTCTGATCCAGCGTCACACGAGAGAAAAAAACAGGGAAGTGGAATTTATAAATCACAAGAGTTTATCACGTCTATAACAGAATAGAATTTAGTGATAAAATCTGATGTTGGCTTTTCAGAGGAGGACACGCGCCGTATGGCCTTCGGACATGACGGAACTGTAGAAGAGCATCAGGTGCAGCGATGACAGAATGTGTTAAATATCGTGATGTGTATTCGGTTATCAACCCAATACTGTGTTACTCATTTAATCCTCTTTATTACAGCTCCATCATGTGCTTCAGAGAACATCAACTATGTTTAAGGTTCCATCCCAAGCACTAGAACCCACAGAGCATGATGATGATCATGTGCCAGGTGTTACCCATAATGCACTTTGAGTGGCGAGTGGGTTTAATACTGTAAAGTGTGTTACGATAAGAGTACTGAGTGTGTGTTGAATATTGTGATTCCTGATTGACACTTCCTGTCTGTGTTTACGTAACATGCGACAGAATGAGGACACACGACCAGATCATCACACTTTCACAGAAACAAAAACAGGAAAAACCCTAGTCTCTGGAATTAACGGGAAATTTTAACCTTGTTTCTTCACGCTCGCTCGCGGCTCATCAGACGAGCTTCTGAAGCTGAACTGCGTTAACTAGAGGACAGTAATTTAAGATGAACGTTCAACTTGATGCTAATGCTGTAATCCTCAGAGTTAAAACACATGATTAAGGTGAACACTTCAGTGTGACGGTGAAGAGAAACTTTAGAAAGGACACGCTTATCTACACCACACACACTCACACACACACACACACACACACAGAGTATATCCTAACACTGGTTCAGCGTGATCAATGCTTCAGGTCCCAAATGCACTGAAAAGATGTTTATCATTTAAACCTTTCAGTAAATCCTGCACTGGGATAAACACCGAAATCTCCAGTTTCACCGTTTCACCCGGTCAGAATGAGTAACACACACCACACACACACAGGCTCTGTGGAGCTGTGAACATTTAAAACGTTAAACTTAAACATAACTTCTTTACCTGGTCCATTAATAACGTCTCTTTATCAGGAAAACGTCCTCAGTCACAGCACAGATGTGGTTTATAAGGACACGCTGCGTTACTGCACGTCTTCAGTGCCAATAATAATAAATCTAACGTGGTAAAGTGCGAAACAACAAACATACGAACTCAAAAGAAAACTAAGTCTTTCTGTAGCTTCTTACAGAGGTTTCAGGGTTTTTTCCAGCTGTTTGTGTGTGTGTGTGTGTTTGTGTGTGTGTGTGTGTGTTAGAAAGGTGCTATAGAGGTTTCTGGGAAGTGGTGGCTCAGTGATTAAGACGTTGGACTTCGGAAGGCTGAAAGTTCAGATCCCAGCATCCCAGGCTGCCACTGCTGGGGCCTTGAGCAAGACCCTTAACCCTCAACTGCTCAGTTGAGATAAGATGAGATAATTGTAAGTGGCTCTGGATAAGGGCTTCTGCCAAATGCCGTAAATGTAAATGTTTCTTTGCTCGTCTGAGGCACTTGATCAGATCTGTTCCTCTGTGTAAGCTTACACATCTGTGTTTATTTCTCCAGCAGGAATAAAACACACAGAGAGGATGATCAGCAGTTAAGATTACTAGGAAGAAGAAGTGATGGTCACAAACAAAACTACACACAGGAGCCTCACGATACACAATAACACGTACACTGTGTGCAGGAAACTTACCACTGCTCTGTGTGTGTGTGTGTGTGTGTGTTAGTCGTCCTGCTGATTTTGAAATGTCTCGCAGTAGTGAGTCAAGGTGACTGGACTTGTTATGATGAAAACTTGGTCTAACGTCTTGAGGCTTTGAACAAATTAGTGACAAACTGGGTCTAATAATAATAATAATAATAATAATAATCATCATCATCCTCACTGTTGTTGTTACAGTAGTAGTAATGATAAATTCATAATAATGCTATAATAATCATGATAAACATTTAAAAAGTATTGAGTTTCGTCTTTTACACCACAACAGTGGATTAGTGAGGAATGATTTTTGTAATGTTTTATATTTAACACACACTGGCTTTAACACACTTATAGACACTGTAGATTACATTACACCTTTATATTCTAAAGGTGTGTGTGTGGGTTTATAAAAGGTAATATAAAAACAAGTGTGGTTTTAGAATAAAGTTTAGAGGTGTCATAAACGAGTTACACTGAACTGTGGAGTTAGTGTGACTCAGGCTGCACTTTTTTCCATGTTGTTGTTGATTTTTCTGAAGAAATCTGCGCTGATGTCACACCTCCAGAGCTTAGCATGAAGAAATCAAACATCAAGACCAACAAGTCCAGTTTTTCTAACTCACTCACTGCTAAACAACCGCTAAACATGTTAAAACGGGCAGAGTCTCTTTCTCCAGCGACACACACACACACACACACACACACACACACACACACACTGTGTAGTGCAGGTTGGGCTCGGTGCTGGTGTGTGGTTGTGTTTCAGTGTGAGGATTACAGCTGTGTTCCCTCGGGTTACTGAAAGCCCTTTCTCTGCGAGGAGGAGGAGAAGGATGGTGAAGATGATGAAGATCAGTAAAACCTGTTGTGCGTTTTGTTTGTGAGCAGGGAGCATGTGAGCGGGCCAGTTTTCAGTGTGTTTGTCTTCTCAGTGTGACTCATGCCATGTTTTACTCATGAACACAATGAGACACTGTGCATATGTGCGTGCGTGTGTGTGTGCGCGTGTGTGTGTGTGTGTGCACATAAAGACATGGGAATGAAAGGTAACTAAAATTATACACACACTCAGGGAGGAAAAAAAGGTAATAACTTTAAAAACTGCTTGTTGCTGGAGCAGAACCTTTAGAGCACCTGTAAATTATTACTCCACACTTTCTGAAATAAAGGTACCAGACTGGACTGGTGCCGTCAAAAGGACGTGTTTTGCACCTTGAGTGTGTGTATCTTGTACCTGGGAAGGTGTGTGTTGTGGAGCGACACAGTAAAAGTTTAAAGGTACATTAGTGGCAAAGGTTTCCAGGTGAAGGAAGATAAGGACTGAAGGTGTAAAGCCTGTACTTTAATGGTACCACTCCAGTGAGGAGAAGGAGAAGTGCCTTTATTTCTGAGAGTGTAAAGCTGATGGAAGGTGCAGGAGTTCTCCTGAACCTCTCCTGAACCTCTCCTGAGCTGCTCCTGAACCTCTCCTGAGCTGCTCCAGAACTGCTCCTGAACCTCTCCTGAGCTGCTCCAGAACTGCTCCTGAACCTCTCCTGAGCTGCTCCTGAACCTCTCCTGAGCTGCTCCTGAACCTCTCCTGAGCTGCTCCTGAACCTCTCCTGAGCTTCAGTCACTCAGGTCAAAGCTGCACACTACAGCTTTAGTGCAGAATGTTGTTCTGGAGAAATGTGTGTTAAACTCTGTGTGTAAACACCATTACAAACACGACTGAAGCTCAAACCGAGGAGTGTCTTTAGACGACAACAGACAGCATTTTTCAATCTTCTCTAGAAATAAAAAGCAGAGATTAAAGTTTAGTTGTGAAAGTCTCACCAGTTTCCCGGTTCTGTCCACAGCTTTCTTCACTTTGCCGTATGTCCCCTTGCCCAGAGTCTCCAGGAAGTCGTACCTGTGCTTCAGGTTGTGTTTGTGATGATGCCGCTTGACCGCGTGCCGTTTTCCCGGAGAGGGGCACTTCCGCTCGGCATGATGACCCTCCGCCACAGCCGCCGTGTCCAGTCCGCGTGCAAGCCGCGCCGCCTGCATCCTCACCTGGTCCAGTCAGCTCATCAAGCGCTCTTCACTCACACTCTCTCACTTACAGCACAAACAGGGTTTAAAAGCAAAGACTAAAACCTTTTACACGCACTGATACACACACACTCTCACACACAGGTAACACACTTCAGCTCGCTGCTCATATTCACGCGTGGGCGGGGCTTCAGCACCCAGACAGGGGCGGGGCTTAGCACGTGGGCGGGATTTAAACTGCTCAGGGGTTTTCTTTCTCTAAAAGAAATCAAACACATTCAAATTTAAGAATTTTAAGACTGCACGTGCATGCTAATATAATATTTTAAATAATCATATTATAGAGATGAGTGATGTTCATAAATATCGAGGATTTTCAGTATATTTTATTGAACAGAATCAAATTCAACTGCGATAAATTTACAAACTGTGAATCTGACACTGAGATGCAAAGATACTTTTATTTCCCAGAAGTGAAACAAACTTTTACTGTAAATACATTACAGCGGTATTAATCACACAAAATCCCCAAAGTGCAATCCGGAAATACAGGAAGAGGCGTCTGTAGGGCTTAGAGGATCTACACACACACACACACACACACACACACACACTATCTACATACATACCATACACACACACACACACACACACTATATACATACATACCATACACACACACACACACACTATATACATACATACCATACACACACACACTATATACATACATACCGTACACACACACACACACTATATATATATATATATACACACACACACACACACTATACACACAACCTCAATAAAGCACCAGGAGAAACACACAGTCTGAAAAATATTCCCAGTATTCCCCAAAACAGGAATGTTTTAATCACGAGGAGTTTAAGGAGGTGAGTCTCTACGTCATCGCTGATGCCGGAAGTCCACTGAGCCCACGCTATACTGTAACTGACATCCAGAAAAAAAAGTATAATCACTGATTTAAATCAATGCACACATCAGTAAATGAAAAACATAATAAACATAATTAAATCAATACATGATTAGATATTATGGGTTTTGATATGTTTCAAAGATGCAAACATTTTGTACTTTTCTTTAAACTACACATCCTGTAGGCGGGAGCTGATTCGTTTGGACCAATCACATGCCACCTCCTCATCCGGGAATTCTGACGGTTTGCCTAATTGAAAAAAGAATAGACACCATTACAGAAATTCTAATGGTTTCCACTACAAAAACCATTACAAACCATCAGCTAACTACTAAAACCATTAGCATTACTGGTCCTTAATGGTATCCACTGGACATAAACTGCCACCAACAGATTACCAGTACAGACCCACAGGGACCATTACAGCTTCCATTAAAACCAGTACAATTCCATTTATAACCATTAAAACCACTGGAGGTTCTATTGTTTTGTTTATTTCCAGCAGGGAGGATGAACAGAGACTATGGCTGGTGTGAGGAGTGATCACCTGAGCGCTGGGTTTCTACAGGAAATCAGTCCAAGCCTCATCACAGGACAGTGACTGTGTACAGTGTGTGATTTGCGTCGTGTTTAATCATGTTAACTAACACATTCCATCTTGAGAGAGAGAGAGAGAGAGAGAGAGAGAGAGAGAGAGAGAGAGTGTGTGTGTGTGTGTGTTTTCACTCGCAATTGTGCTGCAGGCTGCTGTGAAACCGCTGGGTGTAGTTACAGCACATCGCCGCCAGGTGGAGACAAAACCCAAGAAGTGCGCGCGCGTCCCTGGCGGTTGAGTAAATGCAGAAAGTCCCTTTAAATTTCCGAGTGTTTTTCTGTAAACACGACCCCGTGACAGCCAATGGGGCTTCGTATCAGAACAGACTGTACTGTAAATCTTTAAAACCTAACTGATCCCTTTAGAACATTAACACACTAAAGGAAAAGGGAAATAATAATAAAGAAAAAACAAAACAAAAACGCCACGTTTTAACGTGTGCAGGGCGGGACACTTGTTATGACTACATATCCCAGAATGCACCGGAGCAGGGCGAGCCTTCAAAAACACCCCCTTTTGGGCAGGCAGGCAGCGCGGCTCTGCGGCTGCACACAGCCTCCGCTCAGTTTATCCTCCGTAAACAACATCAGCACGGTGTAATCTCTCACAGGAGACTCGAACACGGAGTAACTCCGGCATCACTACAGCCTGCAGCTGCTGCGACAACGCAGACGACCACTTGTTTTAAAGTGCACCCCCGGAAGTGTGGCATTTCTTCGTTAGCACACCGCAGTGGAGCTGATGGCTGTTTAACGCGGGTCAGATTTTTTTAAAGCGGGTTAAAATGTTCCGGCCTGAGTTTGGGTTTGGGCTTGGAGAGGAACATTTGCACACTTTTGCCTGAGTGATGGGTTGCTGTTGTCCGGGTTAGCCTGCTGGCTAAAAAAAAAAAAAAAAGTTGTTGTCTGTGACAAGTTAGCTAGCATCAGGCTAATTAACGTTAGCGCGAGACGCTGGCTAGCAGACTTCAGAGATTTTGTTTGTATTTGTGTTTTGGGATGTGATTTATTTTTTTCATCGGCTTGTGTTTTTGTATATCACACAGATAAAGAAGCTGATAATTCTGATCTGATAATTCAGACTTTCAGTTGGTGGTTGTTGTTGTTGTTTTGTTGTTGTTGGACTGAATCTGGAGGAGGTGGTGCAGGAGGGGGCGAATACTTTTTCTCCCTCACTTTATACACAGAAATCACACTTTCTGACTTTAATGTATGATAGTTATATTGAAAGAAGTGTCCGAGTGGAGTGAAGGTGAAGTAGATGTCAGTGCTGTGATGAAGCTGATGATGAAATAAGAACTTTTTTGGACTCTTAAAGAAAAACGAAAACAAAACAAAAACATCTGGCGGTTTTTCTCCTCATCTCTGATCCACAACCTGCAGGAGATGCAGATGTGAGGGTCGGGTGAGGGGAAGAGCTGGCTGGGTTTTAGATCTGTCACTTCTTCAGAGCTGAGATCTGGCTCGGAGCTTCGGAGGAAGAGGAGGAAATCTTCATCACCTCCACCATCATCATCATCAGTGTGAGAGAGAGAGCGAGAGATGATGGAGGTAAACGTGCCGAAGATGAGTCCTTCACCCCGAGAGCTCACTCGCGTCTTCAGCAGCTACAACAAAAGCTCAGCGCTGCTGAAGAAGAACCTGAAGGAGACGAACAGCTTCTTCAGAGAGATGAGACAGAACTACAGCAACGTGTGTACGGCTGGAGAGCTCGAGCAGGGTGAGACGCAGGAGCACACTCTGCACTCTGATTGGTCAGAAGTTTCTAGAACAGCAGCTCTGACAGTAGCGTTATCGTTTCTATAGCAACAGCTCATTCACAGGGACGTGTACAGCGACGCTCCACTGATAAACAGATTTAAAAATCTTTAATACGGTGAGGTTTTTAATATAAAACTGATGGAAGGAGTCTCCAGTGTCAGAAGTAAAGCTGTAACTTTAAGTTTTCCGACGTCTTCAGGACGGAGGAGTTTACGCTTCTTTGCGGTTTCTCAGTAACATGCGGAACAAGCTGCGATTTTTAAAATCTTTTTAACTTGAAGAGAGAATAAAGAGACGCTGGCGAGGGAACGAGTGTTTATAGCTGCTATAACGTAAGCGACAACAGGAACTAATTTGTTTGGTGACCATCAAACGTAACTATAAATGGATAAAAAGTATGACATTTTTTAATCAGTAGGAAATTTTAATTGTTGGTAAATTGCTGTGGTGTAAGAGGAATAAAACACTAAATAAATAAATAAATAATCAGTGTCAGGGTGGTAACAGAAACTCCGCTTCATCACGCCACAGCGTTGATTATTTTACTGTTTCGCACACACACACGCACGCACGCGCACACACACACACACGCACGCACGCGCACACACACACACACGCGCGCACGCGCACACACACACACACGCACGCACGCACGCACGCGCACACACACACGCACGCACGCACGCGCACACACACACGCGCGCGCACACACGCACGCGCGCGCACACACGCACGCACGCGCACACACACACACGCGCTCACACACACACACGCGCTCACACACACGCACGCGCTCACACACACGCTCGCACACACAGGGTTTATTTCTCACATATTTGGTGATTGCTTCAGTAATCAGAAGCTTGTGAGTTCAGAACCCCGGCACTGACTGAGGCGGCCTGAAGGTGGCGCTATAGATGAGTGTTCTGCATTCTAGCTCCGGCTCAAGCCACGTAAAAGCTTCAACACCCATCAAGCTCCGCCCACTGAGTCTTGTAGCTTATTTTTCCAACAAATATTCTGTTTTTCTGTCTACAAATTTAATCTTCAAGAAACTTTGCAGAAAGCATCAGACTCTCGCAGATGTACAGCGGTAAGGGCTTCTGAGAACCGCTCGTGTGCGACAGGTGGACGAATATTACTGCAAAAAACGCTAAACAGGAAGCTAGGGCAAAAACTAGGAAACAGGAAGTGAGGTCATATCTGCACGTTTAACATCCAATCACACCAAATGTACTCGTCCCGTACGGGACAGGAGTTTGAGATTCTGATCATCAGTTTGGACGAGTTTCAGTCTCTCAGTAAATCAGACTTTTTATGATTTTGAATTTTCTGGGGTTTTTTTCAGACATTTTTCGTAATCGTCTGTTTTTTGAATATTGCTAACACTTTTCTAACTATTTTATGAACCTGTTTATGTAGGGAACTGTTTTTCTGGGAGAAGTGAAGTGATTGGAGGCGAGTGAGATGATTTATTTGGTGTGTAAAGCCACACTGGTGGCTGTTTGCTTCTGTAGGCAAGTGCGAGGGCGTTTAGAGTAAAGTAGCACTTTAATTCTGTTTCAGCTGATCAACAGGAATTTTTATTAGTGCGACTGAGTTGGAATATAAACGAGTTGCGGCTGCGTATCGTGTTAAAGCCCAGTTACAGGAGGAGATTATTCTGGTTTATTCACTGAGTCGAGCTGCTTTCACTCGCTGCTCAATAAAACCTTGTTCTGTTCACTAAGCGCCTTATTCACCGCCTGGGTCCTGTTTCTGCCGAGAAGAGCAACACTGATTAAACACCGCTCAGACAGAGAGCGAGATCAGACACGGGCCGAGATCAGACAGTGCTCAGACAGAGAGCGAGATCAGACACGGGCCGAGATCAGACAGCGCTCAGACAGAGCGCGAGATCAGAGAGCGAGATCAGACAGCGCTCAGACAGAGAGCGAGATCAGACAGCGCTCAGACAGAGAGCGAGATTAAACACCGCTCAGACAGAGAGCGAGATCAGACATTGGCCGAGATCAGACAGCGCTCAGACAGAGAGCGAGATCAGACATTGGCCGAGATCAGACAGCGCTCAGACAGAGAGCGAGATCAGACACTGAACTATGTGTCAGTAATTTAAAGTTTTATTCAGTCTCCGTTTTCTTGCATCTTCGCTTTATGGCACTTTAACCACGAAAACATTCTCATGATTTGTGCTCACGTGTTCGTGTGAAGTCCACAGTAACGACAGAAATAATTAAAATTCCTGGTGCTGAGTTTCTGTAACACTTTTCCAGAGGAATTGAGAAATAAAGGTGAATTTACATAAAAACAAGCGTCTGATTGTTCTCCCGGTGAGGCTGAGAAGGATTTAATCAGCTCTCACTCACGTCTCGCTTCCTCTGAGAGGAAAAATACAGCCCTGAGTTTATCCCACAACAAGCCTGAGCCCACAGCCAGACAGACGGAAAGACGCACAGATAATCTGACATTTAGGGGAGAGACAGAGAGAGAGACAGAGAGAGAGACAGAGAGAGAGACAGAGAGAGAGACAGAGAGAGAGACAGAGAGAGAGA
>CM075022.1:371543-390924 GCA_037576675.1 Pangasius sanitwongsei
TGTGTGTCTCTCTGTGTGTGTGTGTCTCTCTGTGTGTGTGTGTCTCTCTGTGTGTGTGTGTCTCTGTGTGTGTGTGTGTGTCTCTGTGTGTGTGTCTCTCTGTGTGTGTGTGTGTCTCTGTGTGTGTGCCAGTCTCTCTGTCCGTCTCTCTGTCTCACCGCCTGTCTGTCTCTCTCTCTGCCCCCTGTGTAGATAATCCAGAGGTTGTCGTGGGTGAACCCTCCCTCCATCACGCCGGAGTGGAAGAGGAAAGTAGCTCAGGACGCCATCGAGAGTCTGAGCGCCGCCAAACTGGCCAAGAGCATCTGCTCCCAGTTCCGCACTCGACTCAACAGCTCTCACGATGCCTTCGCTGCCTCGCTCAAGCAGGTCTCTCTCTCTCTCTCGCGCGCACACACACACACACACACACACACACACACACACACACACACACGGAGCGTTACTCTTATCTTGCAGTTTAATGAGACCCATGAGGCCCCGCCCCTTCAGAGGTGGAATTGTACAAGAAAGCAGGATGATGATAAAAGTTCCACAATGTTTTTTTTGGTGTGTGTGTGTGTGTGTGTGTGTGTGTGTGTAGTTGGAGGAGGGTCATACGGACCGTCTGGGTCGGACGGAGGATCTGTGGGTGCGTGTGAGGAAAGAACACGCCCCCCGACTCGCACGCCTGTCACTGGAGAGTCGCTCACTCATAGATACACTACTGTACGGTGAGAACACACACACACGTACACATACACACATGTATACACACACACACGTACACATACACACATGTATACACACACACACGTACACATACACACATGTATACACACGTACACATACACATACACACATGTATACATACACACACAGAGGTTATGGTCTGAGACTGGTCTTTTGGCACAGCCTGTTTTATAAATGTGTGTTCTTGTGTGCGCGCGTGTGTGTGTGTGTGTGTGTGTGTGTGTGTGTGTGTGTGTGTGTGTAGGGAAGCCGAAGCTGGGGCGGGAGTTGGGCAGGGGGCAGTATGGAGTGGTGTATTTGTGTGACAGTTGGGGGGGACGTAACCCCTGCGCCCTGAAGTCAGTGGTACCTCCTGACGACAAACACTGGAACGACCTTGCACTCGAGTTCCACTACACACGGTAACACACACACACACACACACACACCCTGACACACACACACACACCCTGACACACACACACACACAAACTTTTACACTTTTTATCACAAGCAAATTTAAAGAATCTTTTATAGAGTTGTCATGTGGCACAGAAGATTTTTTATAAGCTGAATTTTATTGAATGTTTGATTAATATCTGAATTTGCCATGAAATAGCCGTTGAAGCTGGTATGGCAGTAAACTTAAACACTCTCTTAAACTTAAACTCCTCTCTATCCATCTGTTTCTCTCTCTATCTGTCTATTGATCTATCTATCTATCTATTTCTCTCTCTATATCTCTCTCAGATTCAAAGCTTGCATTATTGGCATGATAAATATTAACATTTGTATTGGATACAGACTTTGTGAACAAATCAGAAAAGTTAGTTTATCTTCTCTCTCTCCCTTTCACTCCCTCTATCTCTCTCCCTCTATCTCCCTCTCTCTCCCTCTCTCTCTCCCTCTATCTCTCTCCCTCTCTCTCTCTCCCTCTATCTCTCTCTCTCTCCCTCCCTCTCTCTCCCTCCCTCTCTCTCCCTCTCTCTCTCCCTCTCTCTCTCTCTCTCTCGCTCTCTCTCAGGTCTTTACCTAAGCATGAGCGGATGGTGGATCTTCACGGTTCTGTGATTGATCACACGTATGGTGGAGGTTCGAGTATCGCAGTGCTGCTCATCATGGAGAGACTGCACCGAGACCTGTACACGGGCCTCAAGGTACACACAGACACACACACGTGCACGCGCACAGACACACACACGCGCACACACACGCGCACACAGTGTCCCAGTGCTGCCCATATATTAAATTTTACATGTAAAGTTTTTTTTTAAATTAAAAATATAGTGATTTTATATATATATATTATAAATGTATATTTGTTATATAGTGAAGGACATTTTCAGAAACAGACGCAGTTCCTCATTAACGTGCCTTGTTTCTCACTTCACTCTGAAAACTTTCAGGATTTATTTCTGTTTTCATTTTAATTTTAATTTTTTTTTTTACTCCAGCTTTAAACATTAAAATGAACTACGATTAAAGTGAAGCTTCAAATATTCATGCTTCTCAATTTAGTAAATAAATAGCTGATAGATTAATCTGTTCTAAAATAAGCGTTAATCACAGTTCTAAATGAACACACACACGCACGCACACACACACGCACACACAAACACACACACACAAATTAATGATCGCACTGATCCGATCCCCAGGATCAGAATCGGTGGATTGGAGAAAAAAGAATGTTTTATTTAGAGAGTATGATTTTATTACACTTATAATTTATACTTTATTATATTTATTATATTTGCTGTGCAAGTGAAAAACTGAAGCTATGGTTTTGTGTAAGTCATGTGCTGTTTTTTTAAGTGAAGTGCTTCCAAAAATAATTTAAATAGTTTAGTAAAGAAATTTATATCTAAAAAGAAATGGCATTATGTAATCTTATGTGTCTCTAATGTGTGTGTGTGTGTGCGTGCGTGTGCGCGTGTGCGTGTGCGCGTGTGTGCGCGTGTGTGTGCAGGCTGGTCTCTCTCTGAAGGAGCGTCTGCAGATTGCGCTGGATGTGGTGGAGGGAATTCGCTTCCTGCACAGTCAGGGCCTCGTACACCGAGACATCAAACTGAAAAACGTGCTGGTGAGATTTAGAACATTCAGTTTACATAGACACACACACACACACTCACACTCTCTCTCACACACACACACACACACACACACACACATTCCATCAGACCTTACAGTAAAAACAAGGTTTAACTCTTGTGTGTGAGTAACCTGCTCCCTAGTGGACACTGTGTGTATATGCACATGCACACACACACACACACACACACACACACACACACACCTGCTTCACTCAAAACAAGACTTAAAATTTAAAACGTTCAGGGTTCTAGAGCGCAGGAGGAGTCTCAGGCTGTCAATCAAACAAGGGGGTGGGCAGTAAACAGGAAGTAGTATTAGATGAAATCAAACAAACAGAATATGCAGAGAAAGTGTACTAACTGTGTGTGTTTGTATCTGTGTGTGTGTGTGTGTGTGTGTGTACACATAGCTGGACAAACAGAACCGGGCCAAAATCACAGACCTTGGGTTCTGCAAACCTGAAGCCATGATGTCGGGCAGCATCGTAGGAACACCGATACACATGGCACCGGAACTGTTCACAGGTTTTACACACACACACACAAGCACACACACACACACAGAACTACTTGATCACTTAAATAACATCATATGAGCTCATATGTACCCTGAAATAATGTGTGTGTGTGTGTGTGTGTGTGTGTGTGTGTGTGTGTGTGTGTGTGTGTGTAGGAAAGTATGATCACTCAGTGGACGTGTACGCGTTCGGGATCTTGTTCTGGTATCTGTGCAGCGGATCTGTTAAACTACCTGAAGCTTTTGAGAAATGTTCCAGTAAAGATCAACTGTGGACCAACGTCAAGAAAGGTCTTTCTTTCTCTCTCTCTCACACACACACACACACACATACACACTGACACATTCTCTCTCTCTCTCACACACTGACACACTCTCTCTCTCTCTCTCTCTCTCTCTCTCTCTCTCTGAGTGTGCCGTGTGTACAGAGTTCTACCTGAGTGCGGGTTCTAGCTTTACAATCAGCTTTATAATCATGTTGTGTTATGATGAACACTGCCACCTTGTGGATGAGGTTCTGTTACACCGAGCTAATGCGTGTTCTAGAACACCATGTGGGAGTGAGGTTCTAGAGTTTAGTGTGGAAGTGGTTCTAGAGCAGCATGTGCTAGTGGTTTGGAGAACGTGGGATGATCGTAATTCGAGATCGGTGCTCATGTAGTTCTCACATGCCCTGATGTCTGAATGTGAGTTTGGAACACTTTGTGAATGCGGTTCTGAAGGTGGAAGCGGTTCTACTGAACGTGGTTCTAGATCCGTGTGGAAATGATTCATATAGTGTGCATGTGATTCAGGAACATGTTTATATGGATCCAGAATGTGATGATGATGATGATGATGATGTTTCAGGTTCTCGTCCTGAGCGTTTGTCCGGTTTTGATGAGGAGTGCTGGCAGCTGATGGAGGCGTGCTGGAACGGAGATCCTTCTCAGAGACCGCTGCTGGGAATCGTACAGCCGAGCCTGCAAAGCATCATGGGACGTCTGTGTGACGGCGCTGACCAGAGAAATGCCAGCCTAGAAGACTCTACCTAACACACACACACCCTACAAAACACTCTGACACACTCCAACATCCACACAGTTCAAAAATACTCGGACTCAAACAAACACACACACACACACACACACACACACACACACTGCGACACATTCCCATGAGAACGCGATCAACTGACGATGATGTAAAAAGACAGAGGAGGTATATAGTTTTTGTATTTCCAGACGATTCCGGTGATTTGAGATCATGTGAAACACACACACACACACACACACACACACTTCTATTACGAGGCCAACACACTATTTATGATCGGATGATCTGAGCAATACAAGTTTAAAAACTGTTTTTCTTTGTGTTTAATGTATATTTATATTAAAAAAGTCCTATTCCACACACACTGTTCTCGTCATGCATGCTAATTGCTGCTTTGTCATAGGATTGTTACTAGATCTGAGAATTTTTAAGACTAGTGTGATTATCTTGCCGTATTATACAACAACGAGAAAAAAGACTTTAATTTTAGCTGGTGTTTAAACTTGCTATCTGAACACTTTTTTTTTTAATAAAAAGGTTTTGTCGAGCTATCTCACTGTGTCGAGTGTTTGTGCTCAGCCGATCTTTTTCAGCCTGATGAAGAGCAGTCAGAGCTGAACTGTGACTCCGCCCATTTTTATACAATTTCTTACAATCAAAAACTTACAGTTCGTTTCAGGAGACATCACCAGTCCATGAACAAATGTTTTAAGGAAATTTAACAGGTGACTATCAATAAACTTGAAAGGAACTTTTCAAACCAAACACACCACGGTCCTCTCACACACACTTGGGTAAATGTTGAATAATTTACAGTCATTAATTAACTCTGTAAATTATGAGAATTAACACAAATTATGGAAAGTCGATTGAGGAAGATGGTAACTGTGTAATGCACTCACCTGACCAGCAGGTGGCGACACAACGCTTTTACACAGAAACGAAACGAAACGCAGTGAAATGCATTTTGTGTGTGTGTGTGATATAGTTTTTTAAATAACAGAATAACGAGCTCTAATAATTATTATTCATTATTCATTATGCTTTCCCAAACCCTGAGAGCTTCTCAAATAAAAATCAAACAAACTGCATCGGTGAACTGAGGGACAAAATGAGGCCCAACTGATGGAACGTTCCACCTGTGTGTGAGGTGAGGAGCATGTTAGAGCTGATGCTAATGAGGAAAGCATTAAAGTTAATGAAGTGGAAGTTATAATAAAGGCTAATGAGGAGGGAGGAGCTGATGAAGGTGAGCTGAGGTTCACACCTCCATCACACCTCCATCACCACTTTTTATTCTTAAACCTGCCAAAAGACAGATAAGAACCTGAGCTTTCATAAACTACAACCTTAACACTAACTCTAACCACTACACCACAGAGGACGAGAAGAGGTGTGTGTGTGTGAGAGAGATTTTTGTCTTCATGAAGAGCTTCACAGTGTGAAACAAAATTAAACTGAGAGACGCTCAGAGCTCCTGAAGAACGAGTTTCAGGAACACACATCTGGGATTAAAGAACTGATTAAATTAAGGCTGATGAGGTTACAGTTAATCCTAATTAAAAGCGCCGAAACTCGTCCTTCAGGAGCTCAAGAACAGAAGCAGCTCCGTCTCTCAGTTTGTTTGCAGCTCATCATGAAGTTCTTCAAGAAGACAAAAGTCCAACATGCAGTTGTTACTTCTGTGGTGTAGTGGCTAGTGTTAGTCTCACCGTGGTGGTTTATGAAGGTTCAGGTTCTAATCCATCTTTTGGCAGGTTTAAGAATAAAAGGGGTGCTGTGGCAGTATGAAGGTGTGATGGAGGTGAGCTGAGGACGAGATTCTGTGGCTCAGATGGTTGCATCATTACTGCTATGAAGCAGAAGAAAGTTGGGTTGAACCCTGAAAGACCTAAAATGCAAAAACTCTATGGAGAGAGTCTGGGTGTGGTGTGGCAGGCATGGGGCATGTCCTCCCAAGAGGAGGAGGGTGTGGTGTGGCAGGCATGGGGCATGTCCTCACAAGAGGTGGAGGAGGGTGTGGTGTGGCAGGCACAGGGCGTGGCGTGGTGTGGCAGGCACGGGGCGTGTCCTCACAAGAGGTGGAGGAGGGCGTGGTGTGGCAGGCACGGGGCGTGTCCTCACAAGAGGTGGAGGAGGGCGTGGTGTGGCAGGCACGGGGTGCCTCCTCAGGGGAGGGCATGTTTTACACCCTGTGTATTTAATAAAAAAAAACACCTTACATCTTCACTAGCTCAGCTACCACCCTCCTCTTTTTTTTTTGCTACCCCATCACTCTATTCCTCCACAACTCCTGTTCTCTTCAGCTCCCACACTCCTCTCCAACACACACACACACACACACACACACACACACACACACACACACACACACTTGAACCAACAACCTGATACATGGGAGGCGAGACTTTTACCACCAAGCCACCAGGTCCTGCATGTAGCGTGTCCTTTTTTTGGGGGGTTTGTAAACATATGAACCTTCTTCTGTCAATCACTGTGACATCACAGACTCAGACTCCACCCACAGCCATTATGAAGCTCCTCCTCTCTTTAGGAAGTTTGTCTTCTAAAATGAAAGAATGTTATTGAAATGTTATTGGCTGAACTTTAACAGCTTCCTGTGTGATCAGTCGCTGATGAGCGTGAGGTCGTTATCTTGAGCATGAGGAGGCTTCTCCACATCTCCACTGGAGGAGAAACATCTGACTTTACTGCAGTCTTTGGAGTAAAACCTGAGATTCAGCTCTCAGTGCTGTCTAAAACAAACAACAATATCGACACTTTATTTTACACTGAAAAGATTCTTTGGGATCATCTTATGATCTGCTGATGGAACGGTCCAGTGTTTCCAAGACCAGAATGTCAGAACTCTGCTTTATTTAAAACAAAAAGATGACAACAACAACAACAACAACAACAGCAACATATTTGAGTCATTGTGATGATGGGAAGTGGAAGAGTAAGTGAAGGAGGAAGTGAAGGGGAAAGTGGAGGAGGAAATAAAGGAGGAAGTGGAGGAGGAAGTGGGCGCTGTAGAGCCACACAACCTTCCAGGAACATAATAAACACAACAGAAATATAGAGATGAGCGCTCTGCTAGTGCGTTTCAGTTTAAATAAATATTAGTGCACAGCTTAGTCACTGTTAAAGTCGAGTCATTCTACAGGAGCAGTGTGTAATCATTACCGCCCTCTGCTGGCTGAACTGCAATCAAAATTGATGAAAAATGAAATTGACAAGCTTCGTTTTTTCCACAATTCGATATTTTCCTCCTCATTAACACTGTATCTGTGGTGTAGTAAAATATTCCACTAGATTAAGCAAAACAAATAAAAAAATAACACACACTACAGAGCATGCTCTCTCACACACACACACACACACACACTATAGTATCTTTTCTGATCCACTGGAGCAAAGAAACTGACGCGTTGCTAAATAAGCACATGACTGTATTTATTACATATAAAAGTGAAATGACCTGAATCTTAATAACGTGATTCCATTTTGGAATAAAATGCAAAAGTGAGAACAAACCAAAAATAAGTCAGAACGGAACGAAACATCTGTCTATAAAAGCACAACACCAAAAAAATAGTTTTCCTGCAGTCCATGTCGCTTTTAACACACACCAATGAGCAGTGACTGATTTTAGTACCGTTACAGAATATTTACACTCACATCAAACCTGTACAACAGCAGAGCTGATTATTATACATACAGCTGAGTTTAACACACACAAGGGCCAAAAAAGCACAACAGCATCCTTCATTTCTAAACTACAAAATACAAAAGTCTGAGTGAAATCCTTCAGCTTTCTTCAAATAAAAAAAAATCTGTATAAAATGATTTCCTGATATTTAATTTAAAAAAAATTTCAGTGTATCAGGGTGTTTTGTCCTTTTTTCCTCCATCAGTCGTATAAAATGAAGGCTGGATGGTGGAGAAGGCATCATTACTCCGTGTGTGTGTGTGTGTGTGTGTGTGTGTGCAGTAGGCATGTGCCGATATTAAAGCAGCAGATCAGACAAAAATTTAATGCCCATGATGTCTGTTTACACCAAATATCATTTACATCGTGAGAATTACTGAATGTTTCATCACACTTACAATAGTGTCAGGATATCGTAGGTGAAATGTGTTAGCCTGTGCTGTGCCTGTGTTGTAGCTTGTGGGAAGTAAAGCACAGAGTTATGGGATCTTCTCTGAGAATCATGGGTCTGTCCAAGAAAAGGGCCGGTGAAGGACAGGTGCCCAAAAATCCCTCCTACTGAGACGCCCTCATGCTGAACTGAAAGCAGGAGCGGTATGAGCATTTTATTCACCACAATGACATCATTAATATCGCGGTATATCGTACAGCTGATTATCGGCACACACCTAGCGTACAGGAAGGGAGTTTCCTCCAAGCGTGCTCGGCAGTGAGGGAGTGAAGTGTGGAGAACAATAAACACCTTCTGATCTCAGCTGTACAATCTCTCCATAAAGGAACAGAATTTCCCTGATATTCCCGAACGCTCCACGCTTCCCGTTCAGCTGAGCGTCTTTACGCGTCCTCGTGTCTAAATTCTAGTCGTTTTCGGTTTTGCCGCCCAGTGGAGATCCTTCGGAAAAGTGCATCACTTAAGTAAACAAACACGGAAAGAGAAATAAAACCAGAGAACGGCATGGCGTCACGGTGTTGAGCGGCGTCTCGTGTGACGTTTGGCACAGTGAGGAGAAGTCAGTTACGGGATTGTTCAACACCTTCGGTTTTCCTTCTGTGTTCCTTCTGTGTTCCTGAGGCTGATGGGCGTGGCTTCAGGGATAGTGGACACACCCCTTACGTCGTCGGCACGGTCACATGGAGGTTTGGCGGGAGTGGCTGGAAGGGCGGAGGCAAACGAGAGACAAATAGAGAGAGAAAGCGAGACAGAGAGAGAGAGTGTGTGAATGAATATTAGAAAGCAAAGCTGTGACTAAATGAATATGAGACGTGATTGACAGGTGATCCGTCCAATCAGTAGAGAGCCACGTGACTGCAGCAGGAAGTAAAACGATACGGTTTAAAGACACTGAATGTGAGCTGGTTAACCAAACAAACTAATCCGAGCGCTGCTTCCATGCTGCACTTAATGATGGCGTGAAACAAACAGCGCATTTTGATGATATCATCACCGTCCTGACTTAGTGTCTGTAAGTGTGTCGTAAATCTTCACTCACTCTGATCCAGACGAGTCGCTGTCTCGCGCTCCTGTCCCCACATTCGTAGCAGCTCCGTTTGGCCGATCATGTGTGGCTCTGCCCCTTTGGCCTTGGCTGGGGGAGGAGCCTATGGAAGCGCCAGGGCCTCTGGAGGAGGCGGAGCCTGAGGGGCTGACGGACAGCTGGTTATGGATTCGATGTATACCGTTTCTCTCAGCGATCGGAGAGAGAGGCTTCTTCTTCAGAATACCTGCACACACACACACACACACATATATACACACACACACGCACACATATAGATACACACACATGCGCACACACACATACACACAGGTTCCTTAGTAATTATAAATAATGACTTTAAATGTTTTATGTGTGTGTGTTTTATCTTTTTGTGTGTGTGTGAGTTGATGGTGTGCGTTATACCTTTGTGTGTGTGTATGTGTGTTGGTGTGTGTGTGTGAGAGAGAGAGAGAGTTGATGGTGTGTGTGTTTTACCTTTGTGTGGGTGTGTGTGTGGATTGTGTAGTAGTAAGGGCAGTGTGCTCTCTTTCCCATAATTCTCAGCTCTCTCCTCTGGAGGGGTCAGAGTCTCCGCCTTTGGTTTGGCCCCGCCCCCCGAATCACAGTCTAAAACACACACACGCGCGCGCACACACACACACACACACACACACACACACACACACACAAAGAGTTATAAACACAGCTATTAATAATCATCTGTAGACTGAGTGTATGCGTGTGTATGTATGTGTGTGTGTGTGTGTGTGTGTGTGTGTGTGTATGTATGTGTGCGCGTGTGTGTGTGTGTGTATGTATGTGTGTATGTATGTGTGTGTGTTCTCACCCTGTTCCCTCTGGCCGCTGTGTGTGTGGTTTTCCCACCACTCTTCAGGTGTGTATTGCTCATCCTCCTCCTCGCTGTCTGATGAGTGTGTGGAGGCGTACGAGCCGCTCTGATCATCCTCCATCTCTGACAGGTCGCTGTCTGAATCCGAGTCAGGGTCTACACACACACACACACACACACACACACACACACACAGATATAGACATCAATGAACATGTTCTATTCTGAATGCTGATGCTGCATCATTACACATGCATGTGGACCAATCACAGTAGAGTTTTAATAATTTTTCCTGCATGTATGTTTATTTGTAGGGTGTATGATGTAGGTTATGTGTGTGTGTGTGTGTGTGTGTGTGCATGTGTGTGTGTGCGCGTGTGTGTGTGTGTGTGTGTGTGAGCTGTCACCCTCACCATCTTTGTTTTCATGGTTGTTCAGAGCATCATCGCTGTTATTCAACCCTCCATCCTCCCTGAGAAACAAACATCACACAGAATAAACACACATTCGGCCCGTGTGTGTGTGTGTGTGTGTGTGTGTTTGTGTGTGTGTGTTTGTGTGTGTGTGTACCTCAGTATGAAGGGGACGTAACTGTGTTGGCTCTTGATGCTCTGCAGCGTCCCATTTAGAGAAACACTGGACTCGGAGTAGGACAAATGATACACACGTCCGTCTACATAACTACTGCTGTACGTCTGAGAGAGAGAGAGAGAGAGAGAGAGAGGGAGAGAGGGGGAGAGAGAAAGGGAAGGGAAAAAGGACAGCAGATGGAAAAATATTACATATATATATGTGTGTGTGTGTCTGTGTCTGTGTGTGTGTGTGTGTGTGAGACTCACTGATGGTTTGGTTTTGATGGTGTGTTCCGGGCGTTTTTTGCCGCAGCAGTACTGTACAGCGCTGCGAACCTCCTTACTGAACACAATCCTGAAAAAGAAGATGAAGGGACCCTGCACACACACGCGCACACACACACACACAGACACACACACAGACACGCACACGCAAGCACACACACACAGACACGCACACGCACACACAGACACGCACACACACACACAGACACACACACAGACACGCACACGCACACGCAAGCACACACACACAGACACGCACACACACAGACACGCACACACGCACACAGACACGCACACACAGACACGCACACACAGACACGCACACACAGACACGCACACACAGACACGCACACGCACACACAGACACGCACACACAGACATGCACACGCACACGCAAGCACACACACACAGACACGCACACACAGACACGCACACACAGACACGCACACACAGACACGCACACACAGACACGCACACGCAAGCACGCACACGTTATTATCATAAATGATCAGAAATATCTGAATGAATAAAACAAATGCAAAAATGGCAAACACAAGAAAATAAACAAATTTTCACTAAAAATAAATGAGAAAGAAATTATTAGTAAATATAGATCTCATAAGAAATTATTATATTTTAAAGAGATTTTTAAGACAAATCTTTCTTAATAAATAAATAAATTAAAAAAGTAATGTTTATTGTACAAGTAACAAAATCATAATAAATGACTACAAATTACAAAATAAAAAACAGAAGTGCAAGTATATGTGAGAGTGAATGTGTGTGTGTGTGTGTGTGTGTGTGTGTAATGGTGTGTAGGTGTGTGTATGATGGTGTGTGTGTGTGTGTAATGGTGTGTGTGTGTAATGGTGTGTGTGTGTGATGGTGTGTGATGGTGTGTGTGTGAGGTAATGGTGTGTGTGTGTGTGTGTAATGGTGTGTGATGGTGTGTGTGTGTAATGGTGTGTGTAATGGTGTGTGATGGTGTGTGTGTGTAATGGTGTGTGTAACGGTGTGTGTAACGGTGTGTGTAACGGTGTGTGTGTGTGTGATGGTGTGTGTGATGGTGTGTGTGATGGTGTGTGTGTGTGTAATGGTGTGTGTGTGTGTGATGGTGTGTGTGATGGTGTGTGTGTGATGGTGTGTGTGTGTGTGTAATGGTGTGTGTGATGGTGTGTGTGTGTGTGTGATGGTGTGTGTGTGTGTAATGGTGTGTGTGTGTGTGTGTGTGTGATGGTGTGTGTGTGTGTATACCTCTAGACAGTTGAATGCAGCGAACAGGTAGTGAAACAGAATCAGATCAGTGTTTACAGAGAGCAGAGCGAGTAAACACGTCACTGTTACAAAGAACAGCACACCACATGCCGTCCGCAATCCGCACCTGTACACACACACACAAACACACACACACACACACAAACACACACAAACACACACACACACACACACACACACACACACAAGATGGCTTCAGCTCTCAGTCAGTTTCTTTCTCTTCATACAGAACCTGATGATCATGAAGGTCATGTGTGTGTGTGCGTGCTTGAGGGTGTGTGTGTGCTTGAGGGTGTGTGTGTGTGTGTGTGTGTGCGTGCTTGAGGGTGTGTGTTTGTGTGTGTGTGTGTGTGTGTGTGCTTGAGGGGATGTGTGTGTGCGTGCGTGTGTGTGTGTTTGAGGGTGTGTGTGTGTGTGTGTACTTAAGGGTGTGTGTGTGTGTGTGTGTGCTTGAGGGGGTGCGTGTGTGTGTGTGTGTGTGTGTGTGCGCTTGAGGGTGTGTGTGTGTATGTGTGCGTGTGTGTGCTTGAGGGTGTGTGTGTGCGTGTGTGTGCTTGAGGGTGTGTGTGTGCGCGTGTGTGTGCGCGTGTGTGTGCTTGAGAGGGTGTGTGTGTGTGTGCGCGTGTGTGTGCTTGAGGGTGTGTGTGTGTGTGCGCGTGTGTGTGCTTGAGGGTGTGTGTGTGTGTGTGCGCGTGTGTGTGCGTGTGCGCGTGTGTGTGCTTGAGGGTGTGTGTGTGTGTGTGCGCGTGTGTGTGCGTGTGCTTGAGAGGGTGTGTGTGCGCGTGTGTGTGCTTGAGGGTGTGTGTGTGTGTGTGTGTGCGCGTGTGCTTGAGAGGGGGTGTGTGTGTGTGTGCGCGCGTGTGTGCGCTTGAGAGGGTGTGTGTGTGTGTAACTCACACTGGAGGTTCTTTTTTGTCACTGCTGTGTGTTTTAAACGAGCACGATGCTCTGGAGGCCAGGATATACAGGAACAGATTCATCTGAGAACAAAACAGCCATTTTGTTTAAAAATGCAGTGCTTTAGAGGATGTGAGGTCACAGGAAAGCATCCTACTACAGGAAGTGATGTCACACTCACAGCCACCACGAGAGCGATCGGCCCAGCGAGACTCCAGACCAGCGTGTCATACAGAGAGAGCCAGCAGAAATCCGGGTTTCCGTAGCCCTCGGGGTCCAAACCCACCGCCAGGCCTGACGTTACACATTGACAATTATTACAAATAATGATGATGTAAGAGTTTACTATATTAATATTCATTCAGAAATTAGTTATTAATATAAATCAATAGTAGCGTAATAAGTTGCGGGGTGTATCGGAGAGTTTTTGTGTGTGTGTGTGTGTGTGTTACCGGTGATGATGGCCGGCACGCCCCAGCCGATGAGATAGTAGAAGCGCATGGGGCCGTAGTTTATGTCTCGCACTTCATTCAGCATGCGGTACACGTGGAGACTCTCGAGGAAAAGCCACGAGAACACACACATGTAGAAGAACTGCAGCAGGATGGCCATGATTGTACACACAAACTAGAGAGAGAGACAGAGAGAGACAGAGAGAGAGAGAGAGAGAGAGAGAGACAGAGAGAGACAGAGAGAGAGAGAGAGAGACAGAGAGACACAGAGAGAGAGAGAGAGAGACAGAGAGAGACAGAGAGACAGAGAGAGACAGAGAGAGAGAGAGAGATTTCCTTTGAACATATCGGCCGCATGTATATATTATAACGATGCACATAATATTCTCATGGCAGATTACAAGAAAACAGGAGGGAGACAAAATGGAGGAATGACTGACAGAGGGATGAGTTATGGAGGGAAGGGTGATGGAAGGATAGGGGATGGAGGGATGGGTGATGAAGGTACAGGTGATGGAGGTATAGGGGATGGAGGGATGGGTGATGGAGGGACAGGGGATGGAGGTATAGGTGTTGGAAGGAGGGGTGATGGAGGGATGGGTGATGTAGGGACAGGAGATGGAGGTATAGGGGATGGAGGGATGGTGATGGAGGGACAGGGGAAGGAGGGATAGGGGATGGATGGATGGGTGATAGAGGGATGGGTAATAGAGGTATGGGTGATGGAAGGATGAGTGATGGAGGGATGGGTGATGGAGGGATGATAGAATGATAACTGATGGAGAAGAGAAAGAGACTGGATGGATGACAGATAAAGACAAGACTGATGAAGAAGGCAGAAATGGAGTGATAGCTGACAGAGGTGTTGGGAAATAATGGAGAGATGACTGATGACAAGATGAGAGATGAATCGACTGGAAAGATGACAGACGGATGTAGAGAGATGGAGTGATGACAAATGTATAGAGAGATTTAGAGATGAGAGATGGGTGGAAAGAGAGATAAAGGAATGAAAGACAGATGGAAAGTCAGGGACGGAGAGAGGGGAGATGGATGAAGAGAGACTGGGAAGGAGAGGTGGATGGAGAGAGATGGAGAGATAGAGAGAGCCAGATAGAGAGAGCTGGAGGAATGAAGGATAAAAGATGGAGTGATGGAGAGAGATGAGAGACAGATGGAGGGATGGAGTACCGGGTTGTCGGTCTGGTTGATGCCGAGGATGAAGAGGAGCTGGGCGATGAAGAGGGCGGAGGCTCCATTGTTGACGATGCTGCTCAGGTTGGAGGTGACGTCTCTCAGACAGGTGAGGAAGACGATGGTGAGGAAGATGAAGCCCAGAGTCACTGACACCGCGCACATCGTCACCAACCTCATGGGCAAGATCTCACCGTTCTGATCACACACACACACACACACACGCACATATACACACACACACACACACACACACACATATACACGCATACATGCACACACGCGCACACACGCGCACATACACACACACGCACATATATACACACACACGCACATACAAACACACACACACACACACACATATGCATATACACACACACACAGGCAGACGCACATACAAACACACACGCACATACGCATATACGCACATGCACAGACACACACGCACAGACACGCACATATACACAGACACAAACACACACACAGACACATGCATACACAGACACACACACACAGACACACGCACACACACAGACACACACATGCACGCACACAGACACACACATGCACGCACACAGACACACACACACACACACAGACACATGGATTCACGTCAAGATTTAGTAAAATCAGGATGCATCTGTGTGTATTTGTGTGTGTGTGTGTGTTTCTGTGTGTTTTTTTCTCTGTGTGTGTATGTGTGTCTGTGTGTTTTTTTCTCTGTGTGTGTATGTGTGTGTGTGTATATACACACCTCTCTGTGTGAGATGTCCATCAGTACGGCAAAGCTGGTCATGTGGTAACACTGGCAGCTGATGTGTGTGTTGTTCCTAAAAACCACCTCACACCCTTTAGAGGACCATCCACCCACACTACACACACACACACACACGAGCACACACACACGAGCACACACACACGAGCACACACGAGCACACACGAGCACACACAATCGTTTTAATCAAAAGGAGAACAAAAATTCTAAAAATTAGATGTAATTGTGTGTGTGTGCATGTGTGTGTGTGTGCATGTGTGTGTGAGTGTGTGTGTGAGTGTGTGTGTGTGTGTGTGTGAGTGTTTACCCAATGGAGTGGTTCCAGAACACACAGATGGGTTTAGAGCGCTCCTCTGTGGTGAGCAGGCGGAACTGCAGCGTGACGGGTTTCTCCAGCGTGTGCTGTACGAGCTGCTCGTTATCAAACACCATCACACTGACCACCGGAGTGTTAATGACTGGCCGCTTAGGAACCCTACACACACACACACACACACACACACAGAATTAGAGACAATTGATGTATGTGTATGTGTGTGTGTATACCTCAGACTGTGTGTGTGTGTGTGTGTGTGTGTGTGTGTGTACCTCAGACTCCTCTTGTCTGTGTCGTATCTCTCAGGCAGTAGTGTAGCGAGTGTGTGAAAGACGATGATGCTGGCGATGGCGTGCTGCTCATGCTCATCAGGGTGCCGCCTCTTCCGATTGGCCGAGTGATTCCTACTGAGCTCCGTGATTGGATCACTATGATGTCGGTGACCTTTCCCCTCAGGGGTGGGGCTAAAAACGGAATCGGGGAGCATGACGGCAGTGTCGAGGTCGAGTGGGCGGAGTCCACGCAAAGACTGATAGCGAGGGAGTTTAGCACTGGCAAAATTCACCTTGTTCAAACGATCGATAGAGAGGACTGTGGGAAACACGCACACACACACACACACGCATGCACACACACACACACACGCACACACACAATTGTAGAGAGAAAGACACACAAAGAAATGAAGAGGCAGAGAAACAGACATAGATAGACATGACTGTTTGTACATGTGTGTGTGTGTGCGTGTGTGTGCGTGTGTATACCTATGTTAGGTGTGATGATGGTGAAGGGGTTCAGGTAGGTTCTCCTCATGTTCTGCGCGAGTGTGTGTGTGTACGCCTCAAACTGTTGCAGCAGCGCGGCCGTTCCTCCCTGCGTCTGCTGGATCTGCTCCCAGTGGGGACGTGTGTCTGAGGCCAGGATTGCACTACACACACGCATCAGGTGCTGCACACACACACACACACACACACACACACACACTGAGCATCATAAATTCTGGTTTCCTCTGCCAGGAGGAGATTCAGCTGTAGAGAAATCTTTTAACAAGATAACAAAAATAAACTTTTTCATAGATCAGCACACATTTTTGCTCCTTTTCATGAAGGGTGCCAATAATTCTGGAGGTCATTCAGTGTGTGTGTGTGCGTACCTCGTTGAAGCGGACGTCCTGCGTAGCGGCCAGGTTGAACCCGTGTGTGTTGCTCTCGTGCTGCAGCAGTGTGTGTGTGAGGCGGTACGCGATCTGAACGTCGCTGCCGTAGTAGGAGTGTGTGTGTGCCGTGGCGTTGTAGAGCAGAGACGCAGCCTGCTGAACTTTAACAGAGTCCAACACAGACATGTTTCTGTTCACCTGCTCCCACTGAGAGTGAGACAGGAGAGAGAGAGAGAGAGAGAGAGAGAGAAAGAGAGAGAGAGAGTGAGACAGGAGAGAGAGGGTGAGACCGGAGAGAGAGAGAGAGACAGGAGAGACAGAGAGTGAGACAGGAGAGAGAGAGAGAGAATGAGACAAGAGAGAGAGAGAGAGAGACAGGAGAGAGAGAGGCAGGAGAGAGAGAGTGAGACAGAAGAGAGAGAGGCAGGAGAGAGAGAGTGAGACAGGAGAGAGAGAGAGAATGAGACGAGAGAGAGAGAGAGAGTGAGTGAGACAGGAGAGAAAGAGGCAGAGGAGAGAGAGAGAGAGAGAGTGACACAGGAGAGAGAGAGTGAGACAGGAGAGAGAGAGAGAGAGAATGAGACAAGAGAGAGAGAGTGAGACAGGAGAGAGAGAGGCAGGAGAGAGAGAGTGAGACAGGAGAGAGTGAGACAGGAGAGAGAGAGGCAGGAGAGAGAGAGAGAGTGAGACAGGAGAGAGTGAGACAGGAGAGAGAGAGGCAGGAGAGAGAGAGTGAGACAGGAGAGAAAGAGAAATAAAGAGAAAGTAATTAATAAACCTGAACACGGTGCTGTGTGATGGAGAACAGAGTCAGCGAACACAGCGAACACTTCACAGGTGATCAGCGTACACACACACGAGCACGAAGAAAATCCACTTTTCCAAACCTTTTATAAATCTGGTGAAAAGGTTTAGTTGGGTTTGGCTCACGCAAACATTTACACACAACTTTACTGAAAGACTGATGAATGAGAGACAGTGTGCTTTAATTCTCTCTGAACACACGTTTTGAATTCTGCTGAAATCCCTGTGGTTCAGAGACACGATTTAACTCTCGAGGGCTTGTAACTGACACCTGATTTCCACTGCAGCAAAAATGACATGACATGACTGCACGACTTCTTTATGTCAAACTTTTACAAATTTGCACTATTTACAGCTGAAAATTAAATCCACTGAAAACATTTTCTCTGCTCCTCGTGCTTGATGTAGACGCACTGCTCTCCAAAACGACTCATGTTAAAGCTCCAGCTTGCATTTTCATAATTCGAATATAAAACCCAATGATAAACACTTAAGGACCATGAAATATAATTTATAAGCACTAAACACAACAATACACAAAATAATAACTAAACAAAACACAAATAACATAAAACTATTAAAAGGCATTTGTTTGTTACAGCTGGACTCCAGCAGGGGGCGCTGCTACACTGAAATGTAAATATTCCTCAGATTCTAGTTTTCCCTCATGCTGTTGCTGTTAATATAATCTGTCTCGAAAATGTTTGTCTTAAATTAGAAAGCATCATAATCTCCATCCTACATCCTACAGGCGACACAGTGAAGGCGGAACCGAGGGACTAAATTTACATGTCGTGTTTAAAGCCAGCGGAAAAGACGACGTCTCTTTATCGACTGCTGTGATAAACATGTCATCAGTGCTGATCTGGTTTTACGCCGCACTTGCATCACACTGCTGTAAATCCACACTGTGATCAAAGTCGTCTCAGCAGCTCAGTCTCTCTACACCAGAGCTCACTATGTGGATGTGGGCGGGGCTTATCAGGACCTAACGTGGACACGCCTCCTGATGGCGTCGCCACCCGAGAGCCCTGCTCCTGAGGCTGACGATGTCACTGCTGATGCAACATACACCTAGAGAACCTCCTGAGTGTAGCGCAGGTGTGAGTGCAGCGCCCCCTGCTGCCCCAGCCAGGTGTGTGTGCAGCGCCCCCTGCTGCCCCGGCCAGGTGTGTGCAGCGTCCCCTGCTGCCCCGGCCAGGTGTGAGTACAGCACCCCCTGCTGCCCCGGCCAGGTGAGTGCAGCGCCCCCCTGCTGC
>CM075022.1:413281-426618 GCA_037576675.1 Pangasius sanitwongsei
CAGAGAGAGAGAGACAGAGAGACAGAGACAGAGAGAGAGACAGAGAGAGAGAAGTCAACTATGTTCAGAATGCACATTTACACCTCACTCAATCCCCCTCTCTCTTTCATTCGTTTCTCACTTCTTTCCATCTTTCCTTCTTTTTCTAGCTCTTTCAATTTTTCATTTTCTCTTCTTCACTCTCTTTTCTATACTTTTTTCACACTCGATTAGTTTTGAGACATTTTCACTCTCTTTTTTTAAATTTACTAAACCTTTCTTTCTTTCTTTCTTTCTTTCTTCAATCACCTGTTTCTCACAATTATTTCTCTTTGTCTTTGTTGCCTGTTTGTCTTCTTAATTTATCATTATTTAATTCTTATTCTCTCTCTTTCACTCTTCTTCCTTTCTTTTTTCTTTCTCTTTAATTCTTTCTTTCTCCTTCTACATATCTGACAGAAGCCTTCTTTTTTCTTTCTTTCAAACATCATAATCATTTTGTTTTTTTCTCTCCTTCTCTATAAAGCACCAGGCAGAAGTGTTTGTGACGTGCTACAGGCAGGAAACCAGAAAATTCACAAACTGCTTGTGGTTAAATGTTTTTAAGTGCCAGAATTCCCAAAGAAATAGCTGAACTAATCCCACACAAACATCCAGAGCGCAACACCTCATGTCCTGTGTGAAGTTTAACAGCAACACACACACACACACACACACATACACACACATACACACACAAACACACAAAGAAAAAAAAAATCACAAAGGAAGGGAAATTTAAACAATGATGGAGATTATGTTCTGCGTACAGGACTAAACCACACACACACACACACACTCGCACACATCAGCACTGATGTACTTGTGTTTTACAGCATCTATCTCTCTCTCTCACACACACACACACACACGCTCTTTACCAACAGAAACTGGATGTCAGCATCACATCAGTGTTGAATATCGGCGGAGCTCTGATATCGATATCACATCAAATATGGAAAAATTGGGACCTGTGCTTCTTTCTCCTTCTGATTAGAGACATCAGTATTCACAGTGAAGTTCCTGAGGAAACGTCTCTCTGTCTCGTCTGACCCCATGTGTGTTTCTTCTAACTGCAGATTAATCTGAACAGGACGGTTATCTCTCAGCTTTGTTTACATAATCCACTAAAACATCTTCATTTACTGATCAGATTGAGAGAGCGGAATCAGTGATCATTAATAAAGCAACACGACTCATCATTAGACGCATCATTACCTCCCAACTCTCTCTCTCTCTCCCCCTATCAGGCATTATTGATTATAATATATGAGATTATATGACATCACCACACTGACACCTAATAAAGGAAGTAAGACGTCTCGTGTTCCTTCGCCCCCCATCACCGTCTTGCCCTTTCTCTACCAGCAGGTGTGAGGCGCGCAGCGTTCCTGCATTCTGATTGGTCACGACGGGGACCCAGCTGTTGCCCTGACTGAGCCCTCGGTCCGAATCGACCCACACACACACACACACACACATCTCATCTGTCAGCAGGGACCTTCCCTCCCTCGCTCCCTCCCTCACTCCCTCCTCTAGGGCCCCTGAGGGACTCGGAGTGATAATAACAGGCTTTGCCATCATGCGCAGCTCTAACAAGCTTTTGAGTTAAACGATCTTGACAAAGCCGTATACCTCCATCCAGCAGGTCCAGGAACCGGACCAAACTCCAACAGAACTCACCCCCCCGATAACGGGTCTCCACCCAGGAGCGCTGAAACACATTCAGCCCAAAAGCACTGAGATTTCAGGAACCTTGTGAACATTTCATTTTTACTGAAACCGCTCCTTTATGATTATGTAACTATGAGTCTGCATATCACACGGCGAGAGAATGCAGAATTTAATAAAATCACCCAAAAATCACGAGGAGGGAGCGAGGATGTCGAGGGGAGTTCGGCCACCGAGGCACAAACGCAACAGGCTTGATTAAGCCTAGAGAATTAAAGGACCTGCTCATTTCATTTGTCCAATATTTAAGCTATGGACAAAATACACACTTCTAAACAGCTTCTGTAATAAAATAAATAACATGGAGTGTCTTTGTGTGGGTGAACCCCTGTGACAATACGAAGATAGGCCACTGGATTTAGTTTTTAGCAGAACATGAAAGTCTTCAGCTTGGATTTAAAACAGAAATTACACAGAGATGCTCATGGCGGGTGTTTCTCTGTCTAGCAGGAACACGGCAATATAAAAACAATCTGTGAATCTATTCCTCAGCTGGAGATGCAGTTCTGTCCACCATATTGTTAAAACATTTACAGAGCTTTCATCCAGTAAACAGAATTAAGGGATTGCATCCAAAGTGACTGACTTTTTCTCACAAAAACAAATGCCTCCCAACACCGTCACCTACCAGAATTAAATACAGAAACATTCACCATCCTAAAAATTTATTGATTTTTCTCTCTGGGGAACTCTTAAAGCTTTGTAGAACCTACAACAGAAGGTTCCAAGAACGCTACAGCCATGGAAGCAAAGACTGAACCCATCTCAGCGCTCTTACTGTGAGACGTCTCTTCATGAATTCCTCTTTAAACCCACAGCACACAAGCAATCATCAGCCATACAACTGTCAGACAACTGCACAATGCTTTGTGAGCTAGGCTAATGTGTGTGCATTATTAAACACAAAACTACCACACACACACACACACACACACACACACACACTCTAATCCCTGCTTTGGTCAAAAACACACCACTCAAGGGGAAATTCCCACTCAAATATCCTCCCACAGTCCAAAGCAGAACCCAATCTGCAGCAGGCCCTTTTGATTATGTAATGTGATATTTATCTGAGACTTCGAGTTCTGCTTGTAACATGCTTCTTGGTTAGCCAAGCGTAAATCAATCAGACATGGTGAAGCATGACACCCCTTGAGACTTGCACAGCTCTCACAGACCACAATTGTAATTCATTATCTAATTACAACTCAGTGAATAAGATTTTATTATGACTGTAATCGCACTTAACACTTTACCAGGTACGATCTACACTCATTGGCTCAGGTGATTTTAGCCTGTCTCCATTCTGAGAACCAACCACTACCCTAATAATGTCTCATAGGTGTACAGTCAGCACTTGTACACCTATGAAGTTCATCTTAACTCAGCATACACTTGACATAACAGAACATCCATTATTGCTGCTAACTGTATGGATCGATATTAGGATTAGAGCCATAAAACCAAGAACCAAGTTCCATCCACTATAAAACAGGATAAAAGTCAGAAAAATCAGAGACATAAAAAAAACAGATCTCCATTAAACTCAACTGGAATATCATTCCAAACATGACTCACATAGAGAACCACAGAAGAACATCCTCAGAACTTCCTTCAAGCACCATCAATTATCCCACCAATACTGAACGACAGGTTTAAGCAGTTTTATGTAAATCAGTTCCAGATAAGCAAATATCCAACAGGGAACACTGTTTTGAAACAATCAGGTGAGATTCATGTGTTTGTGTTCAAGCAGCTCTTACCCGAGACAGCGATCCTCATCGAGGCCTCCAGCGGTCGGTTGTTGTCCAGATCTCGGCTGAGTCGTATCTCTCCGGTGGTCTGGTTCAGAATCAGCAGGTGCAGCTCATTTCCCGCCTCAAACTTGTAGCTCAGCTGATCCGATACATCTGGATCGTGGGCTGGGATTTTTCCAATCACCCCCGTCGGGAAGCTGCTGGACTTTTCCGTCACGTAGTTGTTGAAAATAATCTGGAAGTTCTTCAGGACGGGCGCGTTGTCGTTCCTGTCGATGAGTCTGATGTGTACGGTGGCTCGGCTGACCAGAGGAGCGGAAGTGGCCTGGACCACAATGACGTACTCAGATCGAGCCTCGTAGTCCAGATCCGTCAGAGCCATGAGCTCACCTGTGAAAATGTCAAGTTGGAACACTTCGGGGATGTTCCCCTCGACGATCTGGTACATGATCTGGGCATTGCTTCCCTCGTCGGGGTCTGTGGCTGAAATGTGGGCCACGACGAGACCGATGGGGCTGTTTTCCTCAATAAAGATATCAAACTCGTCCTGCTCGAACACGGGCGGGTTGTCGTTTACATCCAAGATCGTCACTTGAATGTCCACTGAGGTTTTCAGGGCAGGAAGTCCTTTATCCACAGCGAAAGCCTGCAAGCTGTAGACGGCAGTGTTCTCGCGGTCCAATCGCCTCAGCGTGCGCACGATTCCTGATGTAGACTCGATGATAAAGTCACCGTCACCATCATCACCCCCCTGGAAGGTGTAAAAAACCCGACCGTTTAAGCCCGAGTCCTGATCGGTAGCTGACACCTGGACTACACTCGTATACACAGGTACGTCCTCCATTACAGAGCCCAGGTAACGGTCTCTCAGGAATCTGGGCGCGTTATCGTTCACGTCGTTCACGAGGATCTCCAGGTAGGTGGTATCGGATTTCTGTGGTATTCCATTGTCTCGAGCCGTGATGGCCAGCGTGTACGACACCTGATCTTCGTAGTCCAGCTCCATCTGCGTTGTCACAGCGCCCGAATCCGAGTCAATGCTAAACTGCGGGATGCTGTCATCCATGTAGTACGTGATGCGCGCATTCTCTCCCGTGTCCTCGTCCGTGGCACTGATCACCACGACGGTGGTACCCACAGGACGATCCTCGTTGATGTTGATGGTGTAATGCGAGCTTTGGAAAACAGGACGGTGCGTGTTGGCGTCCGTGACATTGATGTACACCTTAGCCATGTCAAATCGTGTGCCGTCAGAAGCAGTTACGCTCAGAACGTACTGCCTCTCCAGTTTATAGTCAAGTGGAAGTGCGAGTGTGATGAGTCCTCCTCCGCTCTGGCTGGTGATTGAGAATCGGTTTCTTGTGTTTCCGCTAGAGATCTGATAGGTCACCACGCTGTTGATGTCCCGATCCACTGCGGAAACGGTCACCACACTCGTTCCTATGGCGGCATCCTCATTTAGACGCATGTAGTAGGCTTTTTGGGTGAAGTCCGGGTTGTTGTCATTAACGTCCAAGACGGTCATGCTAATGCTAGCGGAGGACGACATTACGGGTGTGCCGTGATCCCGAGCCTCCACTCCAAAGCTGTAGAAGTCCACACTCTCTCGGTCTAGCTCTGCTGCTACAACAATCCAACCGGTGCTGTTATTTATTGCAAATGGGAAGTTCGGTGTCGTCTCTGTGAGACGGTATTCCAGTCTGGAATTGTCTCCGGAGTCGGCGTCCACGGCCTGGATATGTATAACCGAGTATCCCAGCGGGACGTTTTCAAGAACCGTGGCCTGGAAAGGTGTGCTGACGAAAATTGGAGCGTTGTCATTCACGTCCAAGACCTGCACCGTCACCAGGCCGGAAATGTTGGACAAAGGTGGACGTCCACCATCCTGAGCTCTGATTCGCAGGGTGTATTCTTTATTCGTCTCATAGTCCAGCTGGCTAACAAGGTCCAACTTCCCGGTTTGTGCATCAATATAAAACTGTCCTCTAGTGTTACCGCTCATGATGCTCAAGTGAACCACGGCGTTGCTGCCGCGGTCCTGATCAGTGGCATTCACTTGCAAGATCTCTGTATTGGGCGTTAGATCTTCAGGTACTTGAACAATATAGCGTTTCTCACTAAACTGTGGCGCGTTATCATTGTCGTCCTCCACCACTATGTGCACTGTCGCCGTCGCACTACGAGGTCCGGGGTCACGACCTTGATCGTTAGCTTCAACGAGAAGCACGTAAGACTCGACCGTCTCGCGATCCACAGGTCCACGTGTTCGAATCACTCCAGAACGTGAGTCAATCTCGAAAACGTCATTGGATCCATTGCTGTTCAGGATGTTGTATAGAATGTTGCCGTTCACGGGGGCGTCTCCGTCTGTGGCTCGCACCGTGAGCACCTCGTAGCCGATCTCCAGGTTTTCCCGCACGCTCTCTTTGTAGTCCTGCTGCTCAAACACGGGATCGTGGTCGTTTGTGTCGCTAACGGTCACGGTCAGAGTTGCCATGGCTGTGCGTCGTGGTGAACCGTGATCCACGGCCGTCACTCTAAAGACGTGGGTGTCCTTCGTCTCTCGGTCCAGCTCCTCCACGGTGGACACTAATCCGCTCGCAGGGTCCACGACGAAGAGGTTGTTGGAACGGCTGTCGAAAAGGGCTTCGATGGAATATTCCAGACGTCCCGCTTCTCCTTCGTCCGGATCCGTCGCTCTCAGGGTGACCACGGACGTTCCTGCAGGTTTGTTTTCCGGTACTGACACTTGATACATGGGAGGCTGAAACTGCGGGTTGGTGTTTGTCTTTGCGTTCCTCTTTTTCCTGCTAAGCAAACCGGAATCGCTCTGCGCCGCCACTTTCGATAGTAACCGTTCCAGGTAAGTCTGCCTGAAGGAACCCTGACCTATGTGCCAATGTGCGGAAACTGCCCCGTCCGGTGCTTGTCCCTGGCAACGCAGATCAAACTCGAACAGTGAGTTGTGCTTCAAGCAGAGCGGCTCGGATACGAAGAGTTCGCTTCCAGAAACGTAAAACTCAGTCCCGCTTGAGTTGCAAACTGAAATTGTGTGTAAAGGTAGCACTTCCTGTACGTGAAAGAGCGCACGTCCGGGCTCGTGACATTTGGTCTCCTGGTCGTGCAAGTTCAACAAAGTTATGACCTCCATGTCCCATCTTTCCCTGCGTCCAGGTTTGCTCTGGCAGTCCTTCCCGCGGACGCGCACGTGGTACTGTCTGATCAAAAGGTGCCTGAACCCGGGGGCGTCGCTCGCGCAGTCGGTCACCGTGTACACCGGAAAGGGGTTTGCCGGTAAAGCGCGGCAGCGGGGCAGAGACCCCGAGACGGACACCGTGCCCTCGGAGGGGTCAGTTCTGAGAAAACTCCTCGTGAACCTTGGAGCGATGACTTGATCCAGGGCGCACGCGGAGCCTCGGTGCCCGGCGCGTGCGATGGTGCTGCCCGGTTTCGCGTCCGCGCGGAGGTTCACCACGAAACCGTGCACGAAACGCGACGGGAGTTTTAAGCACGCGAGGAGACAAAACAGCAGATCCCACCTCATCTCGGAAATTTCCTGCTGTAGTTTCTGTTCAACTTCACATTCACTCAAAACTTCTTTTCCGTCTTTGTTGAGACGCGTCCATGCTTCTCCTCTTCCTCTCCTCTTCCTCCGCCGCGCGTTAATCCGGTGCAAGCAAAAGAAACACAAACCCCGGCTTTTATTCCTCTCCTACTCTCTCTCTCTCTCTCTCTCTCTCTCTCTCTCACACACACACACACACACACACACTCGTGCAGAGTGAATGAAGCTCCGCTCTGCTCAGAGTCACGCATTAAAATGGCTCCAGCACCGCCACTCATTTACATAAACCGGTTTCAATGCACCGCGGGGGACTGAGCGCGCGAGTGGAGTGGAGGGTGTGTGTGTGTGTGTGTGTGTGTGTGTGTGTGTGTTTAAAGGACAACCTACAGCACCAGTTCGGAGTGAGTGTAAACTCTCAGCATTAAAGGTGCTTTTCTTTGGCGCTGCGGTTTTTTTTTTCTTTTTCTTTTTTTTTTTTGTAACTTGTTTTACCTGTGAAGGTGTGTGCTGACGAATCTTTAATTAGCTTTTAGAGCAGGACACCTTGTAACTGTAAAATACAATAAATACAATTCCACACACCGCCTCAGCACAGGTTTATTTAATGAACACAATCCAGCTGTTTAAATTTCAGGTTGATTATCCAGATGTGTTCAGTAGTGATGTGCTGTGTACAGGGGGCAGGGCAGCGTTGGTGTTATTTATAGACTGAAGTATTTTTGATTTATTGAGGTGTTAAATCACCAGGTCAATGAGCTAATAACTAAAATAAAAAAAAAAATAAAACTATAAAATGAAAGAACATGAATCCTCAGGCTCAATTACAGAGCAAAGCTTTAAAGGCACACAACTGGTCTCTGAGTTTCAGTGATGTACCTTAAATGATTTTAAAGCTGTAAACACTTTTAACACTATATTCACATTTCCAGGTAAAATATACACGCTGTCATATGCACAAGCTTCTTTGTACAACTAAGTTCACAGTTTCTGATGAACGCTACAGTAGAATATAAACAATAAATAAAATAAAACTGTTGGACTGTTCGCTAGATTTGTTCTGGATTTAATCCAAACCCCAGTAACTCAAAATCGAGTTAAAAATGTTATCACTTGTGTGTGTTGTAATGTGTCCTGTCCATGCAGAGTTCAGGAATAAAAAGCTCAGGGGCTGCAATGAATATTAATCTTATTAATGTACGCATTTAAAATAATGAGCAGAATATTTGTAAAGCTGGATTATAATCATCAGTTTCAGAGTTAAACAGATTCCTGAGTACAGAAAGTGGGAGAAGCTCTGTTCCAGATCATGTAATGTAAATGAAAAAGAATCCAGAAACAAGAATATTATTGTGTCGCTGGCGCGCTTCTGCCCTCTGATGGTCAGAGTGAGGAATTACACCAAACCTGGATTTCACCGGATCCTCAATGAACCGTTATTTCCGTTGAATAAAGTGTTTTATAAAGCCGGAGCGTCGCTGTGTTAACATTTGTCAGATTTTGAATAGCTTTCTTCATTAAAAATGTAAGAATGTGAGAAGAATAGCTGTTTTGTAGAACATTTCTGCAAACGAAGTCGTGTGAACAAATCAGAGAACGCCGTTACATCCGGGTACTGTGACTGTAGCGCTACAAACCTCGGCTACTGAGCTACAGATTAATTTAATAGCAAAATAAAAACCGTATTTAAAATGTATAAATATCTATTATTTTAAATACCTGTGGAGTGAAATAATGAAAAATCACTTCTGGCATGAAGGTAACGTGGGGCTGTTTTTTTTTTTTTTACTTCCGGGTTCAACCGGAAGCCAAATAGCGCTTTAAACCCAGTAAGTGTAAACATCAATATCAGTTTTTTAAATAATAATAATAATAATAATAATAATAATAATAATAATGTGGCCTTAGATTACAGAAACAGCTCTACTTGAGATGCATTTAATTTTAGTTTATTAATATAAAACTGTAAAAGACTTTAGTACAAATCTGGAGTTTTGAAGTGATTAATAGATATAATGAAGTGTTTATTTTTTTAAATCAAGTTACAGTGAGAGCAACCTGCCGTGACGTCAGCGTGACGCTGTTCAGGGTCTGAGACGCAGAGCTACAGAGACTCGAATGCTGTATGAGCATCACTCGCTCCGAGTTCTCCATCAAACTGTACGACAAATTAGACTTCAGGGAAACTCCTGATTTACTGCTTCGACAGGTGTGTGTGTGTGTGTGTGTGTGAAGTTCATATGTTGCTCGGAGATGTCTTCAGGGAACAAGACACCCAAATTAAATCATCCACAGTGTCCCGAACACCACAATCAGAGACTCCGATTATCGTTTATAGCATTTTACAGTTTTTATTGTTGCTGGAGGCTCTAATAATACATGAACTGTAAGCTTTACAAAAACAAAACAAAACAAAACAAAACAAAACAGACACATAATATTCCACCCCCTTACAAAAAAACAAACAAACAAAAAAAAACAACAGATTGCAAAGCTTTGGGCGAGAGAGATACAGAAACAGGGGGGAGAGAGAAGGGGGGGGGGGGGAGTCATATGACATTACAATGATTAAAGGTGCGCATGCGCACACACACACACACACACACACATCACCCAAAGAGAATTACTAACAATAATAATGATGATGATTAATAATAATAATAATAATAATAATAATAAATTTTACTCTCCTGCAGCTACACAAACAAGTGCATTTGTAAGAGAGACATTGTGGGCGTGTTATATGTTGTGGGCGTGGCTCATGCTGTGGGCGTGGCTTATGCTATGTTTATGTTGTGGGCGTGGTTTGTGTCAGGGGCGTGGCTGTGAATACAAATGAAAATTAAACACAGATGTACCTTTCATCGGTGTGATACAGGGGGTGTGATACAGGGGGTGTGATACAGGTGAGGTGATACAGGTGGTGTGATACAGGTGAGGTGATACAGGTGGTGTGATACAGGTGGTGTGACTGTGGGGACAGACACGTCACTCTCATTAGTCTAACCGTCATAACGAGCCGAGCGATAGATAGAGACAGCAGAGAGAAAGACAAGTGCCGCAAAACCTGCAGGAAAAACTCTAAACAAAACAAAACCCAAAGCCAAGCGTTTTTCTCCTTTTTTGTCGTTCCACAGACAGATCGCAGCACAGAGGAGACGACGACGAAACTGGAGAGAAGACGGGGTGGGGTGGGGTGGGGGGGGTTGTCTGAGGGGGGGTAAGTGGGGGGTGAGAATGGGGGTAAGTGGGGGGTGAGTGACAGAGTGTCTCTAGCTTTGCAGTTTGCGTTTGTTGAGTGCGTCGATCAGATCGGTCCTCAGAGCCTCCTGCTTGGCTCTAACCGCCGCCAGCGTCTGCACACTCCTGCACAGAGGCACAACAAGGACATGAGGAGTGTTAAAGGACACACACACACACACGCACACACACACACACACGCACACACACGCAATAATCCTGCTTCAGGCACATGCAAAGATTAAACCTTCAAATCCTCAAACGTCCATCAACGTGTCACAGAATAACACGGATACTTAAAATTAAAAAATAGTACACCTGTCTGTCTGCTGTATTTTCCCTCTCTCTCTCACACACACACACACACACACACACACACACACACACACACACACACACACACACACACCTGGTCACCACACGGGGGCACCAGTGAGCCAAAGTCCTATAACTGAGTACAGGAGGAACCAGGAAATACACAAGCATGCGTGCTCTCTCTCTCTCTCACACACACACACACACACACACACACAGATTTTGCTCTTTTAAATAAACAGCCTGGTAATTTGATTACATTTGTTTGGGAATGTAAATACCAGCGTTTAGACAAATAGTGAAAGGAAAGAACCTGAGAATGAACCAATAAAAGGTCAGTTATTTGCATAATGTCCTGTTGGGTTCCTGCTGAATTTGGTCCTCCTGTAAGAGAACCGAACACAGACATGTGGGCGGAGCTAGAAACAGCGTACACCACTGATGAATCAAATAACCACCATTCTGGGTTTAAAAAAAACAAAACAAACAAAACAAAAAATCTCTTGGGCTTCAGCTCAAATCTCACACTACAGACTTAAAGAGTGTGAAACAGAGCACTATAATAACACGGACCTGCACTTTCAGTCGACTTCAGTGCCGTCATGTGGTTTGGTAAACGCCAGTGTCATGTCATGATGTCACCACACCACACCCACCACAGACTCCACCCACTTTCACAACACACTGGTGATCGCTCCTCAGTTTAACATCAGCTGTTAGTTGTTAAGAAACAACCGCAATAAACACCAGTGTTAGTGTGTGAACAGAACAAACGGCTCTGCCAGGTTTGTGTGAGCGGCATGCGTTAGGCAGGCAGATATCTCCCCACACACACACACACACACACACACACACACACACACACACACACACACACACACACACAGAGCGAGCCCTATACCTCCAGCCCTATTCTATGAAGATCTGACGCTGAGTGAGAACCTGAGAGAGCTCTCGCTGCAGCTGCCTGTACTTCTGATTATCAGGGAGAGACTCGATAGATCTGAAAACACCACACAGACGGAGAGAGAGAGAGAGAGAGATGAGAGAGAAGAAAGACAGGGAGAGAGAGGGAGGGGAGAGAGAGATAGAGAGGGAGAGATGAGAGAGAGAGAGAGAGATGAGAGAGAGAGAGAGAGAGAGAGAGGGAGAGATGAGAGAGAGAGAGAGAGAGAGAGAGAGGGAGAGATGAGAGAGGGAGAGAAGAGAGAGACAGAGAGAGATGAGAGAGAAGAAAGACAGGGAGAGAGACAGGGAGAGAGACAGAGAGAGAGACAGGGAAAGAGAGAAGGAGAGAGAGGGAGAGAGAGGGAGGGAGTGACAGTTATGATAGCAAAGAAAAAAAAATTAAAAATGAAAAGACAAAAAACAAATGCAGATGACAAGAAAATGAAAAAAGAGAAAAATGATAAAAGAAAAGAGAAAACATCAGACGAGGATTGTGTGTAGAGGGATTTTCTGAAAACAGCAAGAACAACACACACAGTCTACCTCACACACACACACACAGTCTACCTCACACACACACACACACACACACACACACACACAGTCTACCTCACACACACACACAGTGTACCTCACACACACACACAGTGTACCTCACACACACACACAGTCTACCTCACACACACACACAGTCTACCTCACACACACACACAGTCTACCTCACACACACACACACACTTCTCTCCTGTACCTCAGGCCATTGACGATGTCCTTGGTCTTGCCAAAGTAGATCTCGTTCAGGGTGGAGCGGATCTTATTCTCCATGTCCTATAAACACACACACACACACACACACCAATCAGTGCTCACACAGGTCAACTCAATCACACAGTGTAATAACATGACAGAAAATACAGGACAGTAAGCTGAATGTGTGTGTGTTTTACCTCAACCAGGCGTCCGATGTTGGCGATGTGTGGTGAGGACTCACTGACCGTCTCATCTTTCTCCATCTGAGGAACGAGAGATCAAGAAGGAAGAGAGAGGGAGACAGCGAGAGAGAGAGAGAGAGAGAGAGAGAGAGGGATCTTTATCAGGACGGCATAAAAGCTTGAATAAAATATTATTCTGTTGAAATGGCTGCAGGCTCCTCTTTAACCGTGACCCACGTTTGATTTGGTAAGTTACAGGACACTCTCTCTCTCTCTCTCTCTCTCTCGGGGACAGGACATTTATAATAAATAAACTCTGCTCTGATAGGAGAGGAGCTACCAACCAACCCCTCACGATCAACGGGACCCCAGTGGACAGAGTGGATAGTTTCCGGTACCTTGGTGTTCACATCACGCAAGACCTGTCATGGTGTTGCCATGTTAACTGCCTGGTGAAGAACACCACCTTAGACACTTGAGAGACTTTCGACTGCCCTCTAAGGTGCTAAGGAACTTTTACACCTGCACCATGGAGAGCATCCTGACGGGAAGCATCACAGCCTGGTTGGGGAACAGCACCGAGCAGGACACGAGGCTCTACAGAGGGTGGTGCGATCAGCTGAGCGAACCATCCGCACAGAGCTCCCTGACCTGCAGTCTATCTACAGCAAGCGGTGCTGGAACAAGGCCAGGAAAGTAGTGAAAGACCTCAACCATCCGAACAACGGACTCTTCTCTCTGTTGCGGTCAGAGAAGCGCTTCTGCTCCCTAAAGGCCAATACAGAGAGGATGAGGAGGAGCTTCTTCCCGCAGGCCATTCGAGCCCTCAACCAG
>CM075022.1:429911-458842 GCA_037576675.1 Pangasius sanitwongsei
ACACTCAGTCACACACTCAGTCACACACTCAGTCACACACTCAGTCACACACTCAGTCACACACTCAGTCACACACTCAGTCACACACTGTTCAGGTTTTAAACACTGCAGGTGATAAAGTCATGGCTCTGTGACTGCACTGTAACTCGGTGTGTGAGTCACTTCCTCAGAAACATGGCCTGCAGGATCACAGGATCACCGTCTCCGCCTGATCCACCGCCCGAGTGACCGACTGGAGCAGCTCCAGGATCTCAGACGCCCACGTTAACATTCCCACGTTTAATAAATCAGTGAGTGACTCGTTCAGATAACCGGAATAAAGCTAGAACACTATATAGCGCTCACCACAGCTCACTTCATCTTCACGCAGGACTCAGTGTCACGACTGTCGTTTCCTACACACACATCTTTAGGCCATTTATCATGTGAAATCAAATCCTGCATTAACTGTATGTGTGTGAGAGAGTGTGAGTGTGTGAGAGTGTGAGAGAGTGTGAGAGTGTGTGAGAGTGTGTGAGAGTGTGTGAGTGTGTGTGAGAGTGTGTGAGAGTGTGTGAGTGTGTGTGAGTGTGAGTGTGTGTGAGAGAGTGAGAGAGTGTGAGAGAGAGTGTGTGTGTGTGAGAGTGTGTGAGAGTGTGTGAGTGTGTGAGAGAGTGTGAGAGAGTGTGAGAGAGAGTGTGTGTGTGTGAGAGTGTGTGTGAGTGTGTGAGAGTGTGTGAGTGTGTGAGAGTGTGTGAGAGTGTGAGAGAGTGTGAGAGAGTGTGTGAGTGTGTGAGAGAGTGTGTGAGTGTGTGTGAGTGTGAGTGTGTGTGAGAGTGTGAGAGAGTGTGAGAGAGTGTGAGAGAGAGTGTGAGTGTGTGAGAGTGTGAGAGTGTGTGTGAGAGTGTGTGAGTGTGTGTGTGAGTGTGTGTGAGTGTGTGAGAGAGTGTGAGAGAGTGTGTGTGAGTGTGTGTGAGTGTGTGAGAGTGTGTGAGTGTGTGTGTGAGAGTGTGTGTGAGAGTGTGTGAGTGTGTGTGTGAGTGTGTGTGAGTGTGTGTGAGGGTGTGAGAGTGTGTGAGTGTGTGAGAGTGTGTGTGAGAGTGTGAGAGTGTGTGAGTGTGTGAGTGTGTGAGAGAGTGTGAGAGAGTGTGTGTGAAGCATACACGCGATGTGAGAGGAGGAACGAGACAGGACGTGTAGAGCTCACGGATCCGCTGAGGAACGAGGGAAAAGGATGTGAGAGTCTGTGCCTGTGACACACAGCGCCGTGTCTCTCTCGGCCAATCAGATCGCAGCGTTACTGTACTCACTCGCTGAGTGATCACTGGGAATGTTTACCTCACACCTGAGAGCAGTGACGTGTGGACTGTTGTTGATTTTAGGAGTGCTGCATGTTGCCATGGCGATCCAACTTCCCTTTCTGTCTACAGGACACACGTCTATATTTAACACCTCCAGCCTTCGCCCGTGCATACACACCGTCTGTACAACAGTGTCAGTGTGTGTCTCTCACTCTGTCTTCCCCTCTCTCTCTGTCTGTCTCTCTCTCTCTCTGTCTGTCTGTCTGTCCCTCTCTCTCTCTGTCTGTCTGTCCCTCTCTCTCTCTCTCTGTCTGTCCCTCTCCCTCTCTCTCTCTGTCTGTCCCTCTCTCTCTCTCTCTGTCTGTCTGAACCCTTATTTAACTCTATGTATAGAGTGTTTGGGGTCAGAGGACACGGTGTCCTACGCCATGCAGATGTGTGGAAGTGGAACAGGAAGCGTAAGCGCGCTTGAACCCTGCTGTGTGCTGTGGTGAGCGGGGTGTGTGTGTGTGTGTGTGTGTGTGTGTGCGCACGTGTGTGTTACACAGATGTACAGTTTGGTAAACAGTGGAGTTTGGAGATGATTGAATAAAGCTGAGGAGTAACAAAGCGGTCAGCAGCGAGCTCTCTGAAGTGACCGACAAACATCTGCAGTGTAATCAGCCACGCGGTCAGCAACACACACGCACAGGCGTGCACAGACATGCGCACAGACACACACACACAGTCTCACACATGCGCACAGACACACACAGACGCGCGCACAGTCACACACAGAGACATAGACGCACACAGACACGCACACAGACGCGCACAGACAGACGCACAGACAGACGCACAGACACAGATGCGCGCACATTCACACACACAGACACGAAGCGCACAGGCACACACACAGACACGCGCACAGTCACGCACAGACCCAGACCCGTATAGACACACGCACAGTCACACGCGCACAGACGCACAGACGCGCACAGACCCAGACCCGTATAGACACACGCACAGTCACACGCGCACAGACACACAGACGCGCACAGACCCAGACCCGTATAGACACACGCACAGTCACACGCGCACAGACGCACAGACACACAGACGCGCACAGACACACAGACGCGCACAGACACACAGACGCGCACAGACACAGACGCGCACAGACACGCGCACAGACAGACAGACACGCGCACAGACGCGTTACAGACACAGACAGACACGCGCACAGACGCGCACAGACACAGACGCGTTACAGACACAGACGCGCACAGACGCGCACAGACACAGACGCGCACAGACACAGACGCGCACAGACACAGACGTGCACAGACACAGACGCGCACAGACACAGACGCGCACAGACGCGTTACAGACACAGACAGACACGCGCACAGACACAGACAGACACGCACACAGACAGACGCACAGACAGACACGCACACAGACAGACGCACAGACACAGACAGACACGCACACAGACAGACACAGACAGACACGCACACGCGCACAGACACGCACACAGACACGCGTTACAGACATGCGCACACCACAGACGCACTTCCTGCGCTGTTCCTCCTCCTCACATGTTTTACGCAAAAAAGGTTTTTGATTTTTGAAATTTTTTTTTTTTTTTTTTACAATTTTGCAAATTCGTGTCTGATGCTCTGGAGCCGCAGAACACGATGTTCGCACATGCTAATGCTATCGCTAACGGTGCAGGAACACGTTTATCATGTTGTGTGAATGTTACAGATAACTGTTCAAAGAAAGAACCAGCACACGAGCAAATAAACAAACAAACAAATGATGAACAAGGAACAAACAAATAAATGGCCACGTTGGTGCAGATTTGTGACTCGAGTGACTTAAGAAACTTTACAGCATTAAAGTGCATCCTGTCCATCTGTTTATCCTCAAGTGACGATCGGATTAAACACCTTCACGAGGAATAATCTGCGTCCTGATCGGATTAAACACCTTCACGAGGAATAATCTGCGTCCTGATCGGATTAAACACCTCCAAGAGGAATAATCTGCGTCCTGATCGGATTAAACACCTTCACGAGGAATAATCTGCGTCCTGATCGGATTAAACACCTCCACGAGGAATAATCTGCGTCCCGGTGTAATCCGGATGCAGGAGGCCATTAGGTGTGAACGCGGTGTTAGTGGGAATCTGGATAACTTTTAAAAACACACACTTTGTGCACTTTTGTGGGTTTGGACCTGCTGAGAAACAGAACTTCACTTCCTCAGTTCTGCACATCACCAACTGCACCGGAGCAAATGAGTGCAGGTTCATGTCAGAATCCACACAGAGAGACAACTTTAACTTGTGTATTGAATCTGTGTGTGTGTGTGTGTGTGTGTTGAATGAGTGTGTATTTGATGTATGTTAGTGTGTTTTATTGGTGCTGGTGCTGTGGAGTCGTGTGAGCTCGGACAGGAGGATTTATACCCTGCAGAACTGCAGTAACCTGAAGAGGCTTTGCCATATCAACACCTAGCAAGAGTTAATCCACAAACATCCAACACACACACACACACACACACACACACACACACACACCCCTAAGCAGCTAGCACTGCTACACACACACACACACACACACACACACACACAGGTCAAAACACTAAATCACTGCTCATGAAAACACACAGAACATCCCTCATTTCCTTTCAGAATGAACAGAAATAGTTTTCTGGGGTGGCACCGGACACGCAGCGCTTCTCCTATAAAAGGAAAAGGCAGTGACTAGCCTAGCCTAGCCTAGCATATCATATCATAGCTTAGCATAGCATAACACCCGGAGCTTAGCCTAGCAACGCCGCGACAGGCCTTACCATGTTTGCAGCGGTCTCGGAGGGATAAACACGCGGTCCCGGGTGAGTCTAAGCGCTCGTCTCGGAGGCTGTTTGCTGGTTCGGCTCGGTTCGGTTCGGTTCTCTCGGCGCTACACCGTGTTTTTAGCCGTGCCGAGCGGATGCTAGCAGCTTTCTCCTCAGCGCCCAGCCCTGTCAGCGGAACTCACTTCCTCAACCGGGCGGGGGGGGGCGATGGCGGAAAGGGGGCGGGGCCACGCGAATAGAGGCGGGGACTGCAAAAAAAATAAAAAAGAGCATATCCGGGTCATGATAAGGCTTAGCGCCACCAACCAATCAGAGAGAGGTAAGTTAGGCATGGCCATGTATGGAACAACAAAGGGCGTGGCCTGGGCCTGCAGTACCGCGTGCGGCCGATAGAGGGGCGCGATTTCTTTTCATTTATTCTGTATATAGCGCCTTTATATCCTCCTTAATTTATTTACATCGTTTGCACTATTTTTTTTGTTTATTTTAATCTATTAGTATTTTGTTTTTTTTTGTTTGTTGCGTTTTTATTTTATTTCTCCTGTTTTTACTCTACCCTTCCTTTATACCTGCTTTGGCAATACACATGTACAATTATTTGTCATGTTAATAAAGCAATGAACAGAGAGAGAGAGAGAGAGAGAGAGAGACAGGCTATATACCTATACTATAACTATATAGTTAGACTATATACTGTGTGTATATATGTATGTTTGTGTGTGTGTGCATATATAGAGAGATAGGTGTATATCATTTTTCTTTTTTAAATAATAATAATAATAATAATAATTAATATTATATATACATATATTCAGGGCTCTATAAGTGTCATTACTAGTGTTTCCTTTTGACTGTATTGCTGAATGTATGTACATTTGTTTTTATTTATTTATTTATTTATTTTCTAATTTGTTCCCAAAGTCTGTATCCAAGCTTCAGCAACACAAATGTTAATATTTCTCATGTCAATAAAGCAAACTTTTCAGAGAGATAATCACTGAATATGGAAAAAAAAACAATAAAATGAAAATGTTGAAACAGAAACATTGCTTTTTTATTTCCTTTTTAATATCTGCTTATATTTCTAATGTTTATTAATTTCTAATTATAATTTGTGTGTAATTAAAGGTGCTTCCTGAGAAGGAAAGAGCACTTTCTGATGAAGAGACACAGCTTCCAGACAAGGCAGGTGAAGAAGGACTGAAATTAAATACTTACCTTAAATCTATATTACACCTTTATTAAATTCATCATCCGTTCATGGATTTACTGATTCATTCATTCATTCGTGTATTATAGAGAGAGAAAGGAGAGCAAATTGCCTGTCAGCCCAAAATGCAATTGTTTAAAAACACATATTGTAGGAATATAAGTTTTAATAAGTCCATGTATTAGTACAGTAACTGCACTCTGTTTTAATTGGCTGTGTGTAGTTTATGTGTTTACTCTGTTGTTTATATAATAATAATAATAATAATAATAATAATAATAATAGTAACTCAAAAGCAGATTATGTAATCTTGAATGTAATGTAATCTTATCGGTGTGAATTACAAAAGTTTATAAAAGTTCATTATTTCTAATTATAAGTAGTTGAAATTTAGCGCTCGTGTATTTCCGGCAAACCCCACCCCCTGAGCTCTGATTGGCTGCTCGCGCCGCTCTTCCTGCGCTGTGATTGGGTAATGATTTTGTCAATCATACTGCGGTCTGAATTTATTCCTGTTTTATCCAAAAATCTTACACTTCCGTGTTAAAGATGTGTACAAACAGAAAAACAGAAAAACGGATACAATAAACGAATACAATACAATAAACACGGATCTACTTTACTGTCCTCCTTTAACTGAGAAAGTAATAAGGCGTTGAATCCGGTATGTTTACGTCCCGCCTGAAGAGGTCTCTAATTCTCGCGAGACTTTCCGAGATCAGCCTTCAGCAGTAGGTCAGCTGCAACATGGCGGAGGAGCGCGGCCGGAAGTGGGACCGGTGTCTCGCGGACAGCGCTGTCAGATTAGGTAAATAAAACCTGCAAGCGTTTTTCTGTTGCGTTTTAAACTCGAGCTGTGTATGTGCTCGGGTTAAACCCTGAGTTTCAGTGCTTTAAGCGTCTGCTGCGGGTTTTAGATGAAGTGTCTCAGCAGAAGAGGTCATCCTGCCATGATGTATTTATTCTAATAAGTCACGTGATTGATCATGGTTCCGGAAATATTACAGTGCTTCAGACCTTCTTCATTATAATCATATCATTCATTTAGCAGCTCGAGTAGACAGTGTAGCCGAGCTGATGCTGTCCTCCCGAGTAATGTCCTTCAAAATAACACCACTAATGCATGCTCAGAAAGGAGCCAGAAGTCGCCAGATGACGTCAGAGAGCAATTTAAATATTCACGGCATCGTCATGATCATATGCATATCAATTATTTTCCTCTAACAGCACGTCCCCAAGAGTTTTATTCCTCTTATACTACAGCAGTTTACCAACAATTACACTCTTTTAATTATTAAAACACAACCTGTCGTACGTTTTATCCATTTATAGTTACATTTAATGCTGGTGAAATGAGTTAGCTCGTGTTGTCGCTTACGTTATAGCAGCGATAAACAGTCGTTCCCTCACCAGCAGCTTGTTACGCATGTTACCGAGAAACCGCAAAGAGACCACGTAATCTCCTCTGTCCTGAAGATGTCGGAAAAACACCTTAAAGTTACAGCTTCACCTCTGACGGTTACAAAGCGCTGACACTGGAGACTCCTTCCATACATGTTACATAAACACATTTCTCCTTACAGAAAACTTCACCACATCAACGATCGCACACATTTTTTGAAAAACTTGTTTGGGAAAATAATAAACTTCCGGGTGCTAACAGTGACTCTGCTTCATCACACCATGCCATCACTGGGTATTTTACTGTAACACACACACACACACACACACACACACACACAGTGTTTATTAGTTGCTTGTTGTGTTAAAACCTTCAGGCTGCTTTACGAGGCGTCTAACACACGATACTGTTTTTTACATGATGTGGTGAATTAGCTGTTGGTGCTCAGCGAGTCCTGGAGGAGTTTTCAAACACTCGTCTGTTTCTGGAATTTCCAGAAAGTGTGAATTGTATTTTTTTTTCTTTAGAAGGTTCTGCAGAAGTTCGCCTGCTTGGCAGGAACTCGCTGGCTGTCAGATTGTTTCCAGAATCAGTGTGAAGATTAATGGTGCTGTGAGTCGCTGGAGTTGTTCGTCTCATCTCGTCTCATCTCATCTCATCTCGGCTCCGTTCTACCCGTGCACTCCGGTTCCGTGTAGACAGCTGGGGGAAATATTTCCATCAGTCATGCTTCTCGTAGCCTCACAGAGGCTGCAAGCTTTAACCGGGATTTTACACTGAACAGACTCAGATAGGGGGCGTGGCCTAAAGTCTGAGGGCGGGGCTGTATGTGATTCAGATGGTGATAAGAAAGTTAGGAAATTATGAAATGTTCCAGATTACACGTAAAGAATTCGATTGTAGTGAGATTTGGGACGCAGCCCGTGTGTGTGAGGTGTAACAGTGATGATGTGGATGAAGAGAGGAGGCGATAAACACACGGTTTCACAATAAGCAGCGAGTTTGTGTGCGTGGGATTGGCTGGCGCTCTTTTGATGACATCACCACATCGTTTTCTTTTGACATCTTTCGTTTCGTGTAAGACATCAGCTGAACTCTGTAATGAGAGTTAGCGCTGCAGAGTTAGCGCTGAGAGACTCTCACATACACACATGTGGTTTTAATGAAGCTGATTCCCCTCTGCGCCCCGATACGACACGCCGTAAAACATCAGGCAGTGTGCGTGACTCCTCGCAACACACACACACACACACACACACACACAACGCCAAACAACACGACACGGAGAGAGAGAGGGAACGGGGGAGGAAGGAGGTCAGAGTGCCGTGATGTTGATGTTAGTGGCATCATGGTCAACACACAGCTCCTGTTATTACACACACACTGAGAGAGAGAGAGAGAAGAAAGGGAGAGAAGAAAGAAAAGGAAGCAGGGGAAAAGACAGAAAATGTGAGAAGGAGAAAGAGGGAGGACAACAGGATGGAGAAAAGTAGAGGTGGAGGAAAAGAGAAGAAAAAGACAAAGTTTAAAAAAAGGAGAGAAAGACAGGAATAAGTGTAAAGAGAAAAATGAGGAGGGGAGTTGGAGAGGGAAGAAGAGAAAGAGAGAGAGAGAGAGAGAGGAAAAGTGAGAAGGAAGGAGAGAGAGAGAGCAAGGAGGTGAGTCAGTTCAGCCAAACTGAATTGTTGAACTCCCTAAGTTTTTATTGGAGAGAAAATGCAGAGAGAAAAGAGCGAGAGTGAGAGAGAGGGATGAAAGAGAGAGAGAGAGAGAGAGAAAGAGGGGGAGTTAGTGGGAAAGTGAGAGAAGGGTGGAATGTTGTTTGGTGTTTTTGCGGTGTGTTTGAGGCGGTTGTGTAACGGTTCACTCTCCCCATCACACGAAAAAATAAAACCACAGTGTGGAGAAAACGAGTGCAGGGTCTGACTCTCTGTCCTGCTGAGAGAGAGAGAGAGAGAGAGCAATAATGAAAGTAGGAATATTCACTGTAGAGACAAAGAGGGTCACAAAAGAAAACCATGAGAGGGAGAAAACTAAGGGGGCGAGAGAGAGAGAGAGAGGGAGAGATGGATTAGGAAAGATAGAGACACTCGTTCATCTTTATTCCTGTGTTTATATCAGGTTTCATATAAACTGTGTTAATAGTTCACTGTGTGTGTTCCTTTAGCTGTGTTTACACTGCGTGTGTGTGTGTTGAAATAGAGGGAGAGAGAGAGAGAGGGAGCGAGGGAGGGATACAACTCAACTCTCTCCAGTTCAAGTCTTTTTTTCTGTTTAATAAAGGAATGTTAAATCTCAGCTCTCTTTGTCTCTCATCTGTCGTTCTTTCTCACTTAACCTTTCTGTCTAACTCCTAACGTCTCTCTCTCTCTCTCTCTCTCTCTCTCTCTCTCTCGTACGCACACACACACACTTCTGTACATTTCTTGCCCTCTGCCTCACTCCTCATCTGGTTAGCAGGTGCTATTCAGCAGTTCAGAGGTCAAAGGTCACATCAGGGCACCCCTATACCTTGGTAGAAGAGACGTACCTAAGCAGGCAGCCTGGGGCTCATACCTGTGTGTGTGTGTGTGTGTGTGTAATGCAGTACCTAATCCCTCCCTCTCTCTCTCTCTCTCTCTCTCTCTCTCTCTCTCTCTCTCAGTAACGGGGCTCAGCGCCGGCGCTCTGTTCTCCGTCCTGCTCTTCAAACGTGAGTTATACTTCTGTCTCTCTCTCGCACACACATACACACACACACACAAAACTATGTCAGTGGACAGGGTCGAGTTCTGATAAAGTATGAAGCTCTGTGTGTGTGTGTGTGTGTGTGTGTGTGTGTGTGTGTGTGTGTGTAGGACGTACATGGCCCATAGCGTTCGGAGCAGGAATGGGGATCGGCATGGCGTGTTCCAACTGCCAACACGACTTCAGATCACCGTACCTGCTACACGGACATGTGGTGAAGGTAACACACACACACGCATACACACACGCATACACACACGCATACACACAGAGACTCACACATACACATACACATAGTGTCTAACAAACTAAAAATATTTTAACAACATCTCTCTCACTCTCCCTCACTCTCTCTCTCTCTCTCACTCTGTCTCTCTCTCTCACTCTGTCTCTCTCTCTCTCAGGATCAGTAGATGAATCCTGTCTCCTGTTCTGCTGCGTCTGACTCCAGGCAGTGTGTGTGTGTGTGTGTGTGTGTGACAGGATCTTTAATAAAGTTGAAAGAACTCAACAAGAAAGTGTGTTTGACTTTTTGACCTCTGTGTGTATGTGTGTGTGTTTAAATCACTGAGGTCTCAGGTCTGGGTATTAGTGAGAGGGGTAAACTGTGTGTGTGTGTGTGTGTGTGAGTGTGGGTTTGTGTTAATGAGTAGGAGAGTTGTTCAGCTCCTGCTGTTTTGGAAATGGAGGCCAGGATCAGCACCTGCAGCCCTGAGGGACAGAGAGTGAGACAGGCAGAGAGAGTGAGAGACAGACAGGCAGAGAGAGTGAGAGAGTGAGACAGGCAGAGAGAGTGAGAGACAGACATGCAGTGAGTGTGAGAGACAGACAGAGAGAGTGAGAGACAGGCAGAGAGAGTGAGAGACAGGCAGAGAGAGTGAGAGTGAGACAGGCAGAGAGAGTGAGAGACAGACATGCAGTGAGTGTGAGAGACAGGCAGAGAGAGTGAGACAGGCAGAGAGAGTGAGACAGGCAGAGAGAGTGAGAGTGAGACAGGCAGAGAGAGTGAGACAGGCAGAGAGAGTGTTTTTTATTTTTTTTATTTTTTTTAGTATAAATTTTGGTTTGATCTACTTGCACTATTTGCTTTGGCAACAATGTGATTTATAACATTCATGCCAATAAAGCACTGATGAACTGAACTGAGAGAGAGAGACAGAGTGTGAGAGACAGACGGAAAGTGTGAGAGACAGGCAGAGAGAGTGAGACAGGCAGAGTGAGTGAGAGGCAGGCAGAGTGAGAGAGAAGAGAGAGAGAGAGAGACTGAAAAAGCCAAATACAAATGAAAGAAGACCAGATGAGAAAAAGAGACAGGAAGATGGAGGGAGTGATATGGAGGAAAAACACTGCAGCTGGAAGATGAAGGGAAGTGTGTGTGTGTGTGTGTGTTTGTGTGTAATTAGGATTATTAGTCACTAATGAGTGCTGTTACAGTAATGCGGGCTGTGCATGTCAGCACTAATGCTGCTAATACACCCACAATGCTAACTTAGGTTAACACAGAGCAGGCACGCACATACACACACACACACACATACACACACACACACACACACACACACACAGCTGCTCTCCAGACTCCACTCACACACACGTCAGGGCTAGAACAGGGTATAACCATCATGTGGCCATGACGATTTGGGAGTGTATTTAGTCTCATTGTTTTGTGTGTGTGTGTGTGTGTGTGTGTGTGCACGCGCGCCTCCTGGTGCTGCAGAATGTTGGGAATGTTCTAGAATGCTTGTTATGGGCCGAGGCTCACAACTTATTACTAACAGGTGAGACACACACACACACACACACTTCCGTAGGCCTCGTCTGAAATCACAGAGCGCAGAATAAAAACACACACACACACACACACCTTCAGGAGAAAATTATGGGTTCAACTTGAGTGCATTATTGGCTTGTTTCGATTTCGCCAGTCAGGGCTCAGTGCGTGGAGGATAAATCTTTAGAATTGTTCTAGAATTCATAAACACTAACGCTGCATAAACACCACACACACACACACACACACACACACACACCCTGAGACAGATGGGTGTGTGAATCAGTTAGCAGTTAGACAGATTCACAAATCTTGAAAAAGAATCAACTCAAAAGGACGACTCGTTCACCAGTTGGACATCAATAAGAGACAAACATGGAGTCATTCTCTAAAGATACATCATACTGCTTTAGAACATCCCAGTACTCTTAAATTCTGGACTCTGATTGGTCAGAAGGTGTTGATTATTTTTCTGTAGCAGCAGCTCTGACGGTAGCGCAGTCGCAAATCACTGGTTTATATTAATGCGCTCGTTCTAGTACGTTATCGTTTCTATAGTAACAGCTCATTCACAGGGACGTGTACAGCGACGGTCCACTGATAAACAGATTCTGTAAGGAGAAATGTGTTTATTTAACATTTAGGGAAGGAGTCTCCAGTGTCAGCGCTTTGTAACAGTCAGAGGTAAAGCTGTAACTGTAAGCACGGGGTCGTGACAGTAACTCTGCATCATCACACCACCCTGGTGTTGATTATTTTCCCATCATGGCACACCTCCAACTGTTTTATTCCTTACATAAAGCCGTCAGTGTGATGTCATAATGTAATATCAGCCTGTTTCTACGGTTACAGCTACAAACACACACACTGAGAAGTTTGTGAGTGAGAGTGTAGGGAAACACGGTCGATGCCGCACACAGCTCCTCCTCACACCTGCAGCACTCAGCTGGTTCTCACCCTGCGTGCACTGTGGAACCGTGTGGGTTCCGTAACTCCAACCTGAAACCTGCCGGCTTTTTCAGATCTGTTTTTTATTATGTGCATGAAATTAAATTTCAGCTGAATATTAAAACCTCCAGGCCTCTGATGCGACGGGTTCGAACCTAAATCCCTGTGGATCAGGTTAGTGTCACCTTCCAGACTGAAGCCATTTTTTAAACTGGAACTTCTAAAGAGAACCGCCAGAGTGCTTTAATAAAACGCTGATGGATTTTCCACACGTTTGTGCTTTTGATCCCGTGTTTCGGCTCGACTGTGAATCCAGCAGGTGCTGCACTGGATCTCTCGTCGCTCGGCTGCAGGGAGGGAACGAAACCTTTCTCGTCACGTTGAGATTCCACCTGGCTCTCATAGCTGTGGTGCAGGGAGGGATTTAACCCCATAACCCTGTGGTTTTACACTCACATGTACAGAATACAGTGATAAAAATGCAAAAGTGAGTGTCTTTAATCTGAGACAAGTGTTTCATCGACATGTTTTAAGAGAAGTGTTGACTAGCATGCTAACACGGCTAACGAGGAGCGGAAGCTGGTAGCCACCAGTGATCAAGGCACTATGTATGAACAGTGGTGGAATTTCGCAGACTCTGTGGGATTTGAACCTACAACCTTGTGGTTACTGGTTAACAGTAAACGCCTGCTCACTCACACTCATTCAAATGTCTAAACGTTGCTGCTGCTTACACGGAAACGCGGTTTTATTGTTCAAATGGTGCCGCTCAGAACCACGCAGAACGTCAGCAGGACCTGGTGTTTATCTCAGCGCCGGCTCGGGAAGAATCCAGCGAGCGAATGAAGAGTGTGTGAAGCTGCCTACACGCGTCCTTCAGAGAAAACACGAGCATGTGAGTTTTATTCGTCTGTTTGGCTTCCTGAACGATTTGATTTGGAAACGTTTTGGACTTCAGAGAGAACTCGAGCTCTGGAATCCAAACCTGGGGTTTCTGTGGTTTTGTAGTTTGTGTTTGAACAAACCGACCCTCAGCTCTGTTTTGACAGCGTTTTCCTCTCAGTCAAACTGAGAGCAGATCTGGAGGAGGTTTCACACGCCTGAGACTGGAGACGAGACAGAGGACCAGAGACAGTGTCTTCATTTCTGTTCATTCCTTTTAATGACGTTAATATGAGACGAGCTGCAGACGACGTTACCTTATTTTTCTAACATGTATATTACTTTATACACACTACAACTTTACTACTTTATTACTCTATTACTACTTTAAACCTGAACCTCATGTGACTATGAGGTGTGTTTTTTTATTTGTACCGACACAGAGCAGACTCGATGTGCAAGTCACCACAGAGTAGCATGTATAAGGAATAAAACATCGTGTGTGGTGCTGTTATAGGAAAATAATCCACAATGGGGTGAAGTGATGATGCAGAGTTATTGCTATCCACTCCAAAGACGATTAATTTCCTCTAACAGCACGTCCCCAAGTGTTTTATTCCTCTTACACCACAGCATCTTACCAACAATTAATGAACAAAGTCACATTTAATGTCGGTGAAACGAGTTACTTCCTGTTGTCGCTTATGTTATAGCAGCTATAAACAGCTATAAATTCTCTCTTTTCTCTCTCTTGAAGTTAATGAGACTAAAAAAATAGCAGCTTGTTACAAATGTTAGCGAGAAACCGCAAAGAAACCACGTAAACTCGTCTGTCCTGAAGATGTCGGAAAACTTCAAGTTACAGCTTCACCTCTGACTGTTATAAAGCGCTGACACTGGAGACTCCTTCCATAACTGTTACATAATCGCTTTCCCCAGTGTTTTTTTGTGTGTGTTTCATTAGCAGGGTGTCGGTGAGAAAGTGAGTGTGTTCTTGTAAGAAGAAAGAGAACTTGTTCGTGTGCTGATAGAGAGAGAGAGAGAGAGAGAGAGAGTAACGGAGGGGTGAGGGCGGGGAGCGGGGAGGGAGGGAGGATCTACCGGAGAGAGTCAGATAGAGTTACCGTTAGTGCCGCCGCACTGCTTTCTCTCTTCACGGGGACAGTCCGTGCGCTTTCTGTGCTCTACTCCGTTTGATCTTCCATCTTCATCTTCATCCTCCTCCTCCTCCTCCATCAGCGACATCCCAGCGTCCGGCGGCTGTAGCGGCGCTTCCGCGGGCTCCCGGAGTGTGTGCTGCGGCTTGGTGCGCGGCTGTGAGCGGTACGTCTCCTCCACTTTCATCACACAGCACAGCCTGCTATCACTCAGCTCATTTGGAAAGTATGATCAATGCGTGTTTGTGTAATGAAGTCTGAAATCTTAGTGCACTTCCTTCCTTGATGCAGTTCTGCAGAGTGAAGTTTATTAAACAACGGCTCCATTAAAACAAAAAAAAACAAAAAACAAAAGAACAATACAAGTCAGTTTTATGCGTCTGCTCAGAGCTTCAGCTCCTTACTGGGGCTTCTGGAGGATTTCCTGCTGGTAGAGGTGGAAAGTTACACCTTCACAACTGTTTACAGGATTAATTCAGATCCATCTGAACACCAAAGTGTGCTGAATAACACCAGGGAGAGTGTGTGAGTGTGTGAGTGTGTGTGTGTGTGTGTGTGAGAAAGAGAGAGATCTGATTATATCTCTAGGTCCTTTAGCCCAAACTTGCACGACTTCGCCAAGCGTTAAAGCGTTCACTCCTACCATGGACTCAGATCTTTCCTCTCCTCCCAGCTCGTCCTCGTTTCTCCTGCAGCGTCCCGCGGGCCACGTCCACTCTGGACAGGAATATTGAATCAGAGAGGAATGTTATTTAGCCGAAGCGGGGCTCGGGGCCAGTTACTGACACGCCGCTTGTGTCTTGGAAGGAAAAGAAACACGAGTGCGGGGCGTTTAGTGTCTCCTCAGTTAAACATACAGTCCCCAGGGGACGTGGTGAAGACATTTTGGAGACATGTTGATACGCTGTGGTGTGTTCTGGTTTATTGGAGTCAGGTGGAGTCCGTCTCTCTCTCTCTCTCTCTCTCTCTCTCTCTTTGTGCCTCTCTGTGTCGGCCATGTGAGCTCTCTGAAGCTCATTAAAACTCTCTGAAGCTGTGACACACCACTGGAGCAAAACCGTCCTGAACAACAGAGCTGTTATGCACACACACACACACACACACACACACACAATCCAACACATCAGAATAATAGTTTTATAAAGAGGTATTTTATAGCCCTCTCACATGCCCTTTGTGAAGTTTCCATTGGAACGGAGTTTGTGTGTTTCTTCAGGCGATACTTCATCTGTTCTGGAACAAATCAGAGACCGAAAGCCAAATCTCTCTGCAGGTTTCCTGTTATGACCTGTTCGATACCGAGCTGCACACACGCTATAACCAACACAAACATGAAGGCCTGAAACATGAACTAGAGCTCTACATGTAGTGCGCTGTGTAGGGTGGAGAAACTTTTAAACACACTCCACATGCACTGAACTCAGTTTCCCTGCACTGATCCTGCGCTCGCTAATAAACTACCAATTAGCATGGAGTCTATAGCGCGTGATGTGTGTGTGAGGTGTATATTATGTCGAGTATATGGATATTCCTAACCTTTTTTGGCCAGTGACTCCACCTTGAGGGCTCAGAATTCTCTGAATAATTCCTAGAGTGAATTAGTACAATTTTAGGCCTAGTACTGAAACTGGTCTTAACAAATTGATAGCAAAATAAAAGAACACATAAAACACATAAAAACATTTTAAAAAAACACCTCACACATCACCTTTAATCGTATACATCGGAGAGTAAAAGATCAGAAACGAGTTCTTTATATTTCCACATTTAACGATGTGATGAGAGGACTGGGCTTGTGCGGCACACTGCAGCGTGTCAGATGCAGGAGGTGTAGTTCAACATCACGCAGCTGATCTGGAATTTCCTCTACAGGAGATCAGTAAAGGTACATCTCATCTGATCTGATCTGATCTGATCTTATCTGATCTGAACTTACGTCCAACCTCGATCCAACAATGGCATGTGCTAGCAGACGGTTGGGTTTGTAGGTTTATTCCGATTGTGTTTCACATCATATTTTCATCAGACTATTTCACACGCACTGTGATCTTGAAAGGAACTCCAAACTGAATCACGTCTAATGATCTTTTATTAATTATCTGATAGATTTAATTCAGTATTAAATTCCATAAATCGAGTTTATATGCATAGAGCTACATCAGTAAAAATTTCCCATGACCTCGTGTACATCTCAAGCGACCTGTCTTAGACACGTCCACAGAGCCCAATCCGCCATTATTTCATTCCCTATGCAGTGTATTTATACAGCACACAAGAACCGGGCTCTTCATTAGACCTGAAGTGCACTACATTATTTCATTCCCTGTGTAGTGTGCCTGTATAGGGAGGAGGGAATGTACAGATTTGTTACATCTGCATTGTAAAGGATGCTGAAGACTTTATCTCAAGCCCTTTGTAGTGCACTTGTGTAGAATGTAGGGAACTGAGTGTATGGATACTGTAGATCCCTACTGGAGATTCAGGACACTGTGTATGAAGGTGGATCTGTTATTCCTGATGCTGTAGATTATACAGCGTGTACAGCGAGAACGTCTATACATGAAGTACTCTATATATTGGACATGTAGTGCACTTAATCAAGTGTCGGTCTGATAGTGTTTACAATTATTAAACCCCTTATTAAATCTCTATTTATCAGTCATGGAGTGCACTACATAGGGTGTGGAAGCTAAACAGTGCACTTGTGTACAAAATAAGAACGAAATCACAAAATGGCTCCCTACGACTCCAAACTGCATCTTTATCAGACATGATGTGCACTACACAGACTGTAAAAGCCACTCGTCTGTACCCTACGTAGTGCACTTACATATGTACATATGAAGTATTGGAAACTTGTTAAAGACCCAAATGCCTCTCTGTTGGAAAAATAGTGCACTAGAAAGGGTGCAGAAACCAGTGTTTCACTTACTCTGTGAGTAGTGCACTTATACAGACTTATACATTTATGGAGTTAAGTTAATGCGCTGTTTAGGGAATAGGGAGCGTAATGCTAACTGACTCTCTATAGTGCATAAAGTGCACTACATAAAGTGCAAAAGTAATTATTTTATGCACTATTATTTCAGGGTCTATTATTTCACACTCGGTGTAGTGCACTAAATAGGGTGTAGGTGCCATTATTTCATCCCACATGTAGTGCCCTTACTTGGCACACTACATAGTGCACTTATACAGTACATGGAAATCAGGGAGTAATTGTGAGACTGAGCATGTCATTCTGACTCCGCCCCCTCCAGGTGCAGCGATGCTGCTGATTGGCTGTGTCCTGTTGGCTGTGTGTTCAGCAGCGCCGCCTGCACACATCAACCGCCTGGCGCTGTTCCCTGATAAGAGCGCCTGGTGTGAGGCCAAGAACATCACACAGATAGTGGGGCACACGGGGTGTGTGTCTCAGTCCATCCAGAACAGGTCAGTGCACACACACACATTATACACACACACACACACATTATACACACACACACACACACACACATTATACACACACACACACACACACACACACACATTATACACACACACACACACATTATACACACACACACACACACATTATACACACACACACACACACACATTATACACACATTACAAACAATACACACACAAACACACATTATACACACACACACACACACATTATACACACACACACACACACACACACATTATACACACATTACAAACAATACACACACACACACACATTATACACACACACATTATACACACATTATACACACACACACACATTATACACACATTACACACACACACATTATACACACACACACACATTATACACACATTACACACACACACACACAAGCACACATTATACACACACACACACATTATACACACATTACACACACACACACACACACATTATACACACATTACACACGCACACACACAAGCACACATTATACACACATTACAGACAATACACACACACATTATACACACACACACTATACACAAATTACACACACACACACATTACACACAATACACACACACACAAACATTATACACATATTACACACACACACACTAGACATACACATTACACACACACATTACACACACACACTAGACATACACATTACACACACACATTACACACACACACTAGACATACACATTACACACACACAATACACACATTACACACAGACACACATTACATTATTGACTGGCATCAAAAATACTCATTGCAACAGGAAAAATGTTTGACACTTGTGTGTGTGTGTGTGTGTGTAATGTGTGTGTGTGTGTGTATAATGTGTGTATAATGTGTGTATAATGTGTGTGTGTGTGTGTGTGTGTGTGTGTGTAGAGCGTGTTTGGGACAGTGTTTCAGTTACAGTGTACCCAACACATTCCCTCAGTCCACCGAGTCTCTGGTGCACTGTGACTCGTGCATGCCTGCGCAGACGCAGTGGGAGGTGGTGAGTCTGCGCCTGCTTCCTCCTCTGATTATATCATATTACATCACCACACACACACACACAGCTCTGCTGAGTTCTGGCTTGTGATTGGTCAGAAAGTGTTGATTAGTTTTCTATAACAGCGGCTCTGACAGTAGCGCAGGTTTATATTAATGCGCTCGTTCTGATACGTTATCGTTTCCATAGTAACAGCTCATTCACAGGGACGTGTACAGCGGACGCTCCACATAAATGGATAAAAATTGTTTTCATGTATGGAAGGAGTCTCCAGTGTCAGTGCTTTGTAACAGTCAGAGGTGAAGCTGTAACTTGAAGTTTTCGGGACGGAGGAGTTTACGCTTCTTTGTGGTTTCTCGCTAACATGCGCAACAAGCTGCGTGTTTTTTTTTGTCTTATTAAGTTGAAGAGAGAGAATAAAGAGACGCTGGTGAGGGAACGAGTGTTTATCGCTGCTATAACGTAAGCGACAACAGGAACCAACTCGTTTCCCTGACATCAAATGTGACTATAAAATGTTAAATAAATAAACAAGTTTGTAATTGTTGGTAAGTTGCTGCAGTATAAGAGGAATAAAACACTTGGGGACGTGCTGTTAGAGGAAAAATAATCATTGTTGCTGATTTTATTCACTTTATATTCGATTCGATTCTAACATTTGTATTCAGTTCTCTAATTAATTTATAAAATCAGATTTCATTAATATCATTTATGTTTAATGTCTTTTAGGAGAATATTTCTAGAATAATTCACCATTAACATAAACACATGCTGTTTTTAAAAGAGAGAATATCAGCGTGTGTATTTGTTCTCACTAGAGGGCAGCAGTGAGTCGCTGATTTCACACACACACACACACACACACACCCCACTACAGTAAGAGTATCTGTTATTCTGAGAAGCTTGTCTTTGACCAATCAGTGATGTTTTCTACAGCAAGCTCCGCCCTCCAAACATCTGTAGCCACACCTAATCTTACACATTCACACATAAAAAAAAAAAGAATATTAAAATAATGTTATAAAGCTGTTAAGATTTTGCTGTGTTGCTGCGTCAGTCATTGCGCTGTTTCATTTCAGACCCGGTGTGTGATCAGTGTTGTGTTACTGTTCCTTTGAATTTTTAAAAAATTTATTAAACAATGACATGTCATACTTTCAATTCATCTAAAGTTACATTTAATGTTGTGAAACGTCAGATGAAAACGTAAAATGAGTTAGTTCCTGTTGTCGCTTACGTTATAGCAGCTATAAGTTAATAAGTTAACAAGACAAAAAAATACGCAGCTTGTTGCGCATGTTAGCGAGAAACCGCAAAGAAGCGTAAACTCCTCCGTCCCGAAAACTTCAAGTTACAGCTTCACCTCTGACGGTTACAAAGCGCTGACACTGGAGACTCCTTCCGTACATGTCACATAAACACATTTCTCCTTACAGAAAACTTCACCACATCAACAATTACACACGTTTATATCGCTGAATGAGCTGTTACTATAGAAACGATAACATATTAGAAGGAGTGCGTTAATATAAACCTGTGATTTACAGTTGTCTTAGGAAATTAATCAACGGTTTCTGACCAATCAGAATCCAGAACTGAGCAGCGCTGTGGGATGTTCATGGCAGGTTTGTCGTTTTGTTGAAAACGGTGGATGAAAAGTTCAGTGCAATGTATAGAGTGTGTGTTGAGTGTGTTTACTGCGGACATGTCAGTGTGTGTGTGTGTGTGTGTGTGTGTGTGTAGGTGACTCTGGAGTGTCCCGGCAGTGTGGAGGCTCCGCGGGTGGAGAAGTTGGTGGAGAGGATTCTGCACTGCAGCTGTCAGTCCTGTGGTAAGGAGCTCGGTCAGGAGGGGGCGCTGCTGCAGCTCTACAGCCCCGACAACACACTCGATCCCGACACACACAACACACACACCGACACGCACAACACACACCTGCACGCCGACACACACAACTCGCACACACCTGCACACGGAGACACACGCACGCAAGGCGAGCCCAACACGCACACACACACAGCTGAGGGAGGATGAGCACTGGCTCACTTTATCTGTCCTCACACACACACACACACACACACTCACACACACACACACACATCCTGTCGGTCTCTCTATGGGCGAGAGATGAAAAGGGTTTGCTCTGTCGCACATCAGCAGCTGTCATTAATATTACAATTTAAATTAAATTAAAAATGTTAAACTTCATTTCAGAATAAAATCTGGGGATGTTTTGTCTGTGGTCATGTGATTCCTGTGTGTTCTCCACATAAACGGAAGAAAAAGCTGATTTTTAACTGTTTTCTGTTCAGTCAGTGTGAGTTTGTGGCTTTTAACCTTATTTTGGAATAAAAATAATAAGCTTGTAGATGAAACACGCCAATGTGTAAAATAAAGCCTTCAAATTAATTTCGAATATTTCATAAATGTTGCTGTTCTAAAAACCCTTTTCATCTGGGAAAAGCACCTGTTTCTTTCTTTTTATCTCTTTTATCTTTTATTTCTATCTCTCACTTTTTTCTTTTCTACTTTTTCTCTGCTTTTTCAAATATCTGTTTCTATTTTAAATTTCTATTTTTCCCTTTCTGTCTCTTTTTGCTTTGTTTTATTCCATCACTTTAACCCTGTCTTTCTTTTGTTTTTCATTTCTTTTTTATTAGTACTCTTTGTCTAACTTCTTTTCTTTCGTTTCTTTCTTTCTTTCTTTCAGTTGCCGAGTTTAAAGCACTTTTTCAAACAACTCTCTTTCTGCTCTACTGACCAATCAGAACCTCCCTGCTCTCTGCTGGGTGTAGACACACACACACACACACACACACACACATGTGCATGCACACAAGAGCACACACACACACACACACACACTCTGGCTTGATTATTGAAGTTATATGTCACCTGTGTACGTCTCTGTAAACACAATAAACACTTTAAACACTGCTGAACGTCTCAGCGTTGTTTATTTCAGCACCAGTTCAGTTTTAAAGCGGCAGTATGTGACTTTCTGTCAGACTAAAGGTGAGTGAGTGGAGAGCAGCGAGTGTGCACTACTACAGCTCCAGATACAAATACTTTCAGATTTGTTCATTTTCAAGGAAACATAATACAGGTGTGTGTGTGTGTTTCAGTTTTAATCCAAACTTCCAATGAGATCAGGCTCATAAACAGTCCATTTTATAAACACACACACACACACACACAGAGCAAAAGGTAAATTGTTTATGATGATTGTTGACTCTGAACATGAAAAGGCCGTCTGGTCACATCAGAGGAGAGGACTATGGCGACGTCACCATGGAAACCACGAGGACCGACTGCAAATAGCGGTGCCCTGATTCTGTGTGTGTGTGTGTGTGTGTGATGGCAGAGGTCCATTAGTGCTCAAAGCCAGTGAGTACACATTGTGTGTGTGTGTGTGATGGGAGAGGTCCATTAGTGCTCAAAGCCAGTGAGTACATGCGCACACACACACACACACACACACACACACTGAGGAGGGCAGCTGTGTGTGTAATAGAGAGATTTCATTATTGATTTATTATTGTTATTTTTTAATGTGGTTGTCATTGACTGTATGTGCGTGTGTTTGCGTGTGTGTGTGTTCGCGTCTGTGTTTGCATGCATATGTGTGTGTGTGCGTTTGTGTTTGCGTGCGTGTGTGTGCATGTGTGCGTGTGTATATATATGTGTATGTGTGTGTGTGTGTGCGCGTGTGCATGTGTGTGTGTGTGTGTGTGTGTGTGCGCGTGTGGTTAGATCTCAGTCAGAATGATGTGTGTTCAGTGTATCAGTGATAACACACTAGCACTAAATTAATTACATGTAGTTCAGACACACACACACACACACACACACACACACGGGGCTGATGGGTAATGGGCAGCAGGGGATTGTGGGATGTAGATAATAAAAACACTTTTCTCTGTTCTCTTGGCAGAAAAGTAAATCAGCTCGTCCAAATGTCCATCACTTACCCATAAAGCATTTCTGTTTCCACTGGATTTAATCCCCTAATATACACAAGTCTGTCTGTCTGGCTACCTGTCTGTCTGTCTGTCTGTCTGCCTACCTGTCTGTCTGTCTACCTGTCTGTCTCTCTGCCTGCCTACTGGTCTGTCTGTCTGTCTACCTGTCTGTCTGCCTGCATACCTGTCTGTCTACCTGTCTGCCTACCTGTCTGCCTACCTGTCTGTCTGTCTGCCTACCTGTCTGCCTACCTGTCTGTCTGCCTACCTGTCTGTCTGTCTGTCTACCTGTCTGTCTGCCTGCCTACCTGTCTGTCTGTCTACCTGTCTGTCTGTCTGCCTGTCTGTCTACCTGTCTGTCTGCCTGTCTACCTGTCTGTCTGTCTGTCTATCTGTCTGTCTGCCTGTATGTCTGTCTGTCTGCGCAGGGGGGAGCACTTTGCTCCATCAATCCGATTTACAGAGAGACAGAGAGAGTGCTGTACAGTGTGTTCTGATTGGCTGAGAGCAGTATGGCATGTTCTGATTGGCCGAGAGTGGTACAGCGAATCAGTATCAAGTGTTAGTCGTAAAGGGGTAAACACACACACACACACACACACACATACATGCACACACACATATGCACAAGTTGACGGCGTGCTGTCATTTGCTACAGACTGTAGTGTGTGAGGAGAAAGAGTGGATCATAATGGCTTTTCATCTGCTTTCCATCACACACACACAAACACACACACACACACAGATTCTATGAATAAAAAAGTGACACAAGACTAATGATTACATGAGAAGTAGAAAATGGTTTATTTGTTTTTTTTCTTCTCTCACTTCCCCCTCCCCTCAACTCTCTTTTCCTCCCTCTCCCTCTCTCTCTCTCTCTCTCTCTCTCTCACACACACACACACACACGATGCTGATGTACTGATGTGGTACACTCCACACACACTCAGCACTGCGCTCTGATCTCCACGCGATTGGATTCATCACCACTACAACTACAGCAGGTGAGCAGCGCACACACCCAACACTTTAAAGAACCGTGTGTGTGTGTGTGTGTGTGTGTGTGTGTGTGTGTGTGTTATTCTTTGGCTTGAATGGATTGGGTTGATTTATTGACATACACTCTGAGCATGCTGCCAGAATAAATGCAAAACTACTGTGTGTGTGTGTGTGTGTGTGTGTGTGTGTGTGTGTGATTTATGCACTATATCTATATCTCATTTTATCTCCATCTCTCTTTTTATTTCATTACAGAAATGTCTGAATTGTTTATTTACTTTTCCACTCACTGCACACACACACACACACACACACACAGCTGAGAGCTTTTACACCTCACCGCTTTATTAATGCTTAAATAATAATGCTTTCATTGGGTGTGTGTGTGTGTGTGTGTGTGTAAGAATTCAGGCTGTCATCAGTATAATCGTCTTCATTTTCATCTCTCTCTCCACCTGTCTCTCTTTCTATCGCTCTCTCTCTCTCTTTCTCTCTCTCCCTCTGTCTCTCTCTCTGTTTCTGTCTCTCTCTCCCTCTCTCCATCTCTCTCTCGCTGTATGTCTCTCTTTTTGTCTCTCTCTCTGTTTCTCTCTGTGTGTCTGTCTGTCTCTCTCCCTCTGTCTGTCTCTATCACTCTCTCTCTCTTTGTCCATCTGTCTCTCTTCTTGTCTCTGTCTGTCTGTCTCTCTGTGTGTCTGTCTCCCTCTCTCTGTCTCTGTCTGTCTCAATCACTCTCTCTCTCTTTGTCTGTCTGTCTCTCTTCTTGTCTCTCTCTCTCTGTGTCTGTCCGTCTGTCCGTCTGTCTGCCTGTTTGACTCTCTCTCTGTCTCTCACCAGGTCTCTCTCTCCCTCTGTCTGTCTCTATCACTCTCTCTCTCTCTTTGTCCGTCTGTCTCTCTTCTTGTCTTTCTCTGTGTGTCTGTCTGTCTGTCCGTCTGTCTGCCTGTCTGTCTCTCTCTCTGTCTCTCACCCGGTCTCTCTCTGTCTGTCTGTCTCTCTCACTCTCTGTCTCTCTCTCAGTCTGTCTCTCTCTCAGTAGGATGTGTGGTGTGGACGTGGATCTGGACGATGACGGTGTGCAGGACGAGTGTGAGGTGGAGGAAGTTTCCCACGATGCCGTGCGGTTGTTGGCCCCGCCCCCGGCAGAGTGTGATGGGGAGGCGTGGGGGTCACGGCGGGGTCACGTTGTGTGTGCGCTGTGTGGCCTGATGCTGGCGCTGTGGAATGTGGGAGTGGGCGTGGCCTGTGGGACGCTGCTGTGTGTCGTGTTCACGCTGGTGTTAACGCCACCAACACTCCTACTGTACACTGGCTTCCTGTGTCACACACGGGTAACACACACACACACACACACTCATTAAATCCATCAACACATACAGCAGGTGTGTTAAGCTCCACTAAATCCTAATGCACACAAAAGCTCACCTTTGAGTTAACTCGTAAGCGGGAAGTCCGAGCTCGGAATAACGACATTTTCGACCTCTGTGTGTTCAAGCTACAGAGTGGGAAAGAAAATCATGGCCGCCTCCATGTTTGTCGTTCGTTATCAGCGAGCTAGCCAGCTAACTTCTGCTGAGCGATGAACGTTCACCTCAGAACAGTGAGCTGTAGAGTCGGTGTTATAGATTTATCAGGTGAACATGTCTGTATGCTGATTGAGCTAAAGCTAATGTGTGTATATACAGTATAACTCATTTACAGGTAGGAAGTGCTGCTGTGTTTACTGCTGATTGTGAGCGGCCATGTTGATCTGATGTCTCTTGCTGAACTCGGAGTTGAGGAAACCGTCCCAAATTCCCGAGTAGGAATTCCGACTTGAGGGGGGTGTTTACTTTAGTTTTTCATTGATGGATCTCCAGAATTACAGTTTTACGTCCTCAGCATATGTGTGAGTGTGTGTGTGTGTGTGTGTGTTTTAAGTGACTGACAGCTTAGGGGATTTATTGACAGCTCTGTGGCCAGCATCTGTCACACATCACTACCTCTCTCTCTCTCTCTCTCTCTCTCACACACACACACACACACACATTCTTTACTAACTCCACCCTTCGACGTTTCCCCCCAAACAGGTCCTGGCTTCCCCCTCCCCTCTCTGCAGTTACCTTGACGACAACAGTTGCTCCGCCCTTATCATCTTAGGCTTCGTGATGATGTCACCGTTAGTCGTGGTTGCCGCAGCGACATTCTGCAGCCTGCTCAGAAGATTCCGCCTCCTTCAGCTCTTTCAGCCAATCAGCGCAGCTCGATACAGGGGGCGGGGCTTCGTCTGGAGGCGGGACATCCGTGCTTGGGTCTGATTGGGCAGTTCTGCAAATCTAAACTTTATCATTAATTCCTGGACAAAGACTGAATTTGTGACCATAAATATGGATTAAACACACACTTGTGTGCACACAGATAGTCGCTAACTGTGAGCAGCTACATCGCTAATCACAATATAGAAGCGAGTACGACTGACTTTAATTAAAGCAACAATTCGTCTGAAAATAAAACATCCACAGTGTTTCTTTACCCCAAATATAGTCGATTAGCCGAGATGTGTTTGGTGTGTGATGTTTAAATTAAGAGGACATTTCTTTTTTTTTTTTGCTAATTGTTGTTAAGTATAAAAACTTTGTATTAACTTAAAAAAAATTGCTCTCTAACTCTACACTCACGCTAGCAGTCAGCTACACCATCATACCTAATTTTCATAAATTTGAGGAAAAGTTGTTTCAAATGTTGCTGAAATGGCAGCTGCATGTAACACACGCGCGTAGAAACTGAACATCGCCCGTCACTTTGTCGCTCGTTAGCGTGAACGGAGAGTTACTGGCGTCTGTGTGATGTAAAATCCTGTAAATACAAAACACACACACAGAGGACGTGTTTTAACACGGACAGCTATAATGGCCTGACATTCATCTGTAGCATTCAGGCTTTACAAAACACACACACACACACACACACTTAGTTAATCTCACGAAGGAGCCGCAGAACTGACTTTCATTGAGAGAGATCTGAAATGGAACACACGCTATATCCACGAAGAAAAATTAAAATGGATTTGTGTGTGTTTGTGTGTTTGTGTGTGTTTGTGTTTGTGTGTGTTTGTGTGTGTGTGTGTGTTGATTGATCTAAAGGAAATACTACTATTCACTTATTTAAAGTAGTGAAGTGATATTTTATTCACTGTTTATACAGCAGTTAGTTCCGGTCCACTGATCTGATTGGACGAGCGGTGTTCTGAGAGCGCTGATATTTAGTATAACAGCTCTGGGACACTGCGGTGTGCGTATCACCCTATCAGTCAGTCTGTGCGTTACCATAGCAACACACAACGCTCTATCCAGCTGTGGCTTCTTTGGGAACTATAGCCAGAGCAAAAATAAACCATATAGTCAATATTAAGTTCTTGTTTATAGACCAAGTATATATAGTGTTGTATAAAAGTAGTATCATACTCGCAATCAAGTGAGTGAGATCACCTGAGATCACCTGAGATTACCTGCGGCACTCATGACTACAGCCGAATCACAACCGTGCTGATATTCACCACAACAGCACTCATGAGCGGCCATTTTGACACGGCGTCACGCTGAACACGAGGCTCTGGAGACCTTCCTAACTTTCCGGATAGGAATTCCAGGTTGAGGGAGTTTTCTTTGGATTTTGCTAGTTGGAAATTCCAAGTTAGGAGCTTTTTTAAATGAACGCAGCATTACATCTCTCTCTCTTCTTCTTCTCCTTTCTGTCCTGAGGTCAGTGTGAAGCGTTTATCGAGAATTTCAATGGAATTTTGTGTTTTTATTTAAAATAAACTTTATACAGTGTAAAGTTTCAGATTAAAGTGTGAAACCTTCCCAGCTAAACACACTAAAGACTGCAGAATTTAAGTTCCACCTACTGATTGCAGCTGATGATGTCATGATGGGCGTTTCAGCAGCTGACCAATCAGCAGCTTGTTTTCTGTCCAAATATCCAAACTCACCTTGTATTCATGTATGTAATTCTAATAAGACCTGTAAAATGTGGAATAAAAATGAAATAAATTGTGTATCTTTGTGAATTTTTAACTAAAATGAATTACAGTAGCATAGTTCTGTGTGTGTGTGTGTGTGTGTGTGTGTGTGTGTGAGAGTCACTTATCTTGTTGTTTGATCTGAAATATCTCAATGTGTGTATGTTGGACAGAAACATGGTGACCTAAACTGCAGACGACTCATCCTACTCCAATTTTTATGCAGAAATATTAACACCCCCCCCTCATTACTGATGTGTCACCATGACAACAGGTAGTCACCGGGTGTTCGCCATGGCAACACAACCGGATGACAAAGAGATGGCGGGAGTTTGATGGGGTGATTATAGAGAGACAGCGAGACAGAGTGTGTGAGTGTGATCTCAAAGGAGAAGTCACGGGTGTGTGAACAAGAGAGTGTAAGTGTGTGTGTGTGTGTGTCTGTGTGTGTGTGTGTGTGTGTGAGAGAGACAGACAGAGAGAGTCTAAGCTCTAAAAATGGCTTGTCGACTCAGTGGGACAAAGAAAGTCTGATTTGGGGATCTAACCATCTTTACAGAAATTAATGCAATGCATTTTCTGTTAGATGTTCCTGCTCACTAATTAATTACTGTGTGTGTGTGTGTGTGTGTGTGTGTGTGTGTACAGAGTGAGACACGCAGTCTTGTGAGTGTTGCCATTATGAACACATAAAACAGGGATTCATTATTATTTCATTGTGTCCTTGTCTCATGCGGTCCCGCGCAACACACACTGCGCTTTTGTATAGAAATGACTGCTCTCATTTAAACGAGAGTAAACGAGATAAAAACACTTCCTGGGGTTAATTGAGGTAAGAGTTAATGATAATGGTATAATAATAATTATTATATAATAATTTTTAGCATTTGTGAGAATATTAGCAATTACACAACAGCCATCTGGGGTTAAAAATAGGGTACGTACCTCACAAATGAGTGTGTTTAAAGGCGACAATCAGACGGTGAGTGTTAACCCTCGATTCAGAACATATGACCACATCACCCCTATCTTACCCTCCCAGTCAGACTGATTATAAAATACGACACTTGACCTATATATGCACTAAATGGTCTCACGCCGCAGTACCTGAGTGGTCTTTTCTGATCTTCTGGTCTTTCACGCCTACTTCGATCAAAAGGTGCAGGCTGTTTGTTGGTACCTCGAATAGTGTGGGCTACAGCTGGGGGTAGAGCTTCTCTTACAGCCCCACAGTTATGGAACAGCCTTCCACTTAGTGTTCGGGGCTCAGA
>CM075022.1:458942-475499 GCA_037576675.1 Pangasius sanitwongsei
GTTATGCTGTCATAGCTAGTCTTGCCAGAGTCCCTGCTTGCACTCTGCATGCAAAGTATATTGTCCTTAACCATTACAGCACAAGAGCATACCTAATAATGTGTCTCTCTCTCTCTCTCTCTCTCTCTATACACGTTACTCCTGCTGTCTGATAAGATGTCTGGTTTATAACGCTAAACATCTAATGAAATCAGAAATGACCCTGATGCTCATAACCAAGTTCCTTTAAGCACAATAAGCACTTTTTGACTCTGTAGTACACAGTTATAGAAGGGAATGATTTATAATCGCACTATCCGGCGTCACCCAGACGAGGTTCACTTCTGAGTCTGGTTCCTCTCAAGGTTTCTTCCTCAAGGTTTCTTCCTCAAGGTTTCTTCCTCATGTTGTCCACAAGCGACAAACTAACGCAGCGTAACTGTAAGTGGAAGAGAGTTTCAGAGTTCTGCTATAGAGAAGGCAATATAATAGTGTGATATCCGTATTTATATTATAATTAACACATAATGCATTGTTAATAGAATATTAGTTCTAACTTCTCAGTTTTTCTCACTTCTACTGAGAAGCTTTTTTATATTCATATTTTATTTTTGGCATACTGCAGGTTATGAAATTCAGAATGTCTCATGACTTCAAGGTTAAAAGTCGAAATAAATGACATTTTATTTACAGCATGGTGATGCGAGTGCCTCTGTAGAGGTGTTGATCCTTACAGTAATACATGCGTGAGTGAAATTCATTTCCCGCTGTGGCAGTGAAGGACGAATCTTTTGATTTTCCGTCATTGATATGCAAGAGAGGAAATCGCTTTTTAATTTCAGCAGCACGGCGCTCTGCAGTGGAACAGCATGTTGAATGTTTTGGGTGCTCTGTCTCTCTCACACACACACACTCTCACACACACAGCTAGAGTTAGAGCTAAAGGAATACCTCCATTTTGAGCAGTGTGTCTTTTAGAGGAAAGATGTGTTTTTTTCCCCCCGTGTTTCATTCCTCTCGCTCCTGCTCCAGCGCAGCTTGGACATGGCCTCTGATTGTTATCACATGTGTGTTGTAATTAGGTTCATTGTGCTGGGACTTCTGGGGAAGAATCTGTCTCATACATCATATTCTGGAAATTAGGAAACATAACAGATTAGCTAGGTCATTTAGGTCACAGTTATTAATCTGATTCGGAAATTTGTTATTTCTTTATTTATTTATAACATGTGAAAGTGGTACTCTGATTTCCACAATAGCTAGCAATTTACTGAAACCAGATTTTAGCCATTTGTAAGTGTAGGCGTAACTTACAGTCTGGACATCGTGTCCCTGCTTCCTTCTGAAAACGTACGTATGTGTGTGTAATGTATGTCTGATAAAAAACTATTATAGAATAGCTCTTTACACAAACTGATCCAAACTGCTTTCTAAAACAAAACAGTCTGTCCGTTTCACCTGTATTCATTATGTTTAGCTTCCAGAGTGGCGTCAGTAATAAAACGTTATTTATTAAATAACCCAGTCTCCCACGAAAAACATTCACATGCAGCTTTTCTGCAGCACCTTCTATACGCTACATATCAGTGTTCCTGCACAAGCATCGCATCAAACTTCCCCTCGAATGCTCTGTATAAGATTTTAACCAAGCTAACCGCTAGCATATTAGACTTACCAGCCTCCTGGAACTTCTCCTCTTCTCTGCAAACACAATCAGCCTTGCTTGGTAACGTTCCAAAGAAAAACTATCAGTGTTATGAAAATACCCGCTTTATTGTACCGTGTTGACGTGGTACCACATGACTTACAATCCTGACTGAGATTGCAGAGAAGAGGAGAAGTTTCCGGAGCTCGCTAAGTCTAATCATATGTCCTGAAAAGCACAAACTTTACACATGAAGTGGGTTACACTCAATAATTTAATATAAAAGAGAAAAACCTGTTTGTTACATATCGATCTTATTCAAATAGTGTAGCGGTAGAGGCTAGTGCCATTAAAATGAACACATCACTGCTTTGTAATCTGTTCTTGTGCCAGAGGGTTGATATTCAACCTGTAGAAGACGCTGCAAATAAGCTGCACGTGAACGTTTTTTCTCCGAGCCTGAGTTGCAAAAAACAGGTTTTATTCAGTCTTTGATGTGGTGAAGTTTTCTGTAGGAGACATTTATTTAACATGTATGGAAGGAGTCTCCAGTGTCAGCGCTTTGTAACAGTCAGAGGTGAAGCTGTAACTTGAAGTTTTCCAGCATCTTTGGAGTTTACGTTTCGTTGCGGTTTCTCGGTAACATGCGCAACAAGCTGCGTTTTATTTTTCTCTTATTAACTTCAAGAGAGAAAAAAGAGCGGCTGGTGAGGGAACGAGTGTTTATAGCTGCTATAACGTAAGCGACAACAGAAAATTCACTTTTTAATGACGATTGATAATAAATAAAATAATTGTACCCGTTGGCAAATTGCTGTGGTACGAGAGGAATAAAACAACGGAAACGTGTTGTTATAGGAAACTAATCAACTTAAAGGTGGCAACAGGGACTCCGCTTCCTCACACCACTCCGGCGTTGATTATTTTCCTATAACAGCACAAGCAGAGTGTTGAATAAGACATAATGTAGATGATATAACGCAGAGAAAGTACACTTTAGAAGACTTGCAGAGAATCCATCAGCTGGGGACTGAAGTGATTAAGAAGCTGGTGTGGGTTTAAACGCTGGTTATCCTTTTCAAAATGTTCTAAAATAATTCTGTTCTTTGCCTGAACTTCTCAGAAACGTCTGAATGATCAGTACATTGTGAACTCATTTCTCTCTCTCTCTCTCTCTCTCTCTCTCTCTCTCACAACTGTTTTTCACGACTTTCCTCCAGACTGAAATGTTTAAAGGTCAAATTATCTTCCTGAAGATAAATCCACACCAATTTTCAGTCTGAAGTTGGAGAAGTCGATGTTCTGAGCTGTGATAAATAAAACAGCAGTCCCACCCTCATTACACACCAATTAAAGCTGCATTAATGTTATTTCCTATTGCTCCACAAGCCCATTTGCATATTTTACAGTCTTATGGAGAGACAGCAGGAATCCATTATTCTTTTATCTGCATGTGTGTGTGTGTGTGTGTGTGTGTGTGTGTGTGTGTGTGTGGGTGGGTGTGTGGGTGGGTGGGTGTGTGCAGTTGTTTAAATGCTTTTAACCCTCTGGATTTGATGGAGGATAAAAGGAGGAAGTTCAGTGTTTGTGCACATTTCATTAATTTTACACGCAGAGATATTACAGAATTTTGGAACTTTGGGACAGGAAGTAGATCAGGCTCGTATGATTTCTGCTCCAAAAACATACAAAATGTAAACTGTAGTTTTAAATTGTATATTTTTACAATAATTTAGATATAATTAAGTCCCTCTGTCACAAAACAGCTCCAGTCCAGCAGTGTGTGGGGTTAACAGGGTCAGACTGGAAACCTTTAGAAGATATTGCTGCATCATTGAGTGAGTGAGTGAATGAGTGTGTGAGTGTTTGTATGAGTGAGTGATTGTGTGAGTGCGTGTATGAGTGAGTGTGAGTGAATGAGTGAGTGAATGAGTGAATGATTGAGTGAGTGAATGAGTGAGTGTGTGAAAGGGTGAGTGAGTGAGTGAGTGAGTGACTCAGTGAATGTGAATGAATGTGAATGAGTGAGTGAGTGTGTGAATGAGTGAGCATGTGACTCAGTGAGTGTGTGAGTGAGTGTGTGAGTGTGTGAGAGAATGAGTGAGTGAATGAGTGTGTGAATGAACGAGTGAGTGTGAGTGAATAAGTGAGTGAGTGAGTGAGTGAATGAGTGAGTGAGTGAGTGTGTGAATGAACGAGTGAGTGAGTGAGTGTGAGTGAGTGAATGAGTGTGTATGAGTGAGTGAATGAGTGTGAGTGAGTGAATGAATGAATGATTGAGTGAGTGAATGTGTGAATGAGTGAGCATGTGACTCAGTGAGTGTGTGAGTGAGTGTGTGAGTGTGTGAATGAACGAGTGAGTGAGTGAGTGAGTGAGTGTGAGTGAGTGAATGAGTGTGTGTATGAGTGAGTGATTGTGTGAGTGCATGTATGAGTGAGTGAATGAGTGTGAGTGAGTGAATGAATGAATGTGAATGAGTGAGTGAATGTGTGAATGAGTGAGCGTGTGACTCAGTGAGTGTGTGAGTGAGTGTGTGAGTGTGTGAGAGACTGAGTGATGAATTGGATGTGAGTATTGTTAATACATGTTGCTCTGATGGTAATTAGTTACATATATAAGTGTGTTTAGCATTAAATAAATCAGTGAGTGATTAAAGCAGTCAGATTCTCTCTGATCAGTTCTATTTCATGCAGCTTAATGATTTTAGACGTTGTTTGGAGATGAGAATAAAATAATGACTGAGCTTCGAGAGAGATTACCACACAGGGCAAGAGATGACAGATCGGCCGACTTTCTACATCGCTCACAATCACTGACAGGACACGCAAAAGATGTCAGAACGTGTTTAGAGGAATGCATCGTGGAATTTACCGTCTCACGCATCAGGACACGCCACACACCAGCAAGGACACAATCATAATAACAATAATTACATAAACACTTTCCCCGAATATCTCAGGAGCTCATTTCAAATTAAACACCAGGTGAAACCGCAGAAAACAACACGTCTGAAAACTACACGTCTTCCTTTCCTAGCATCCGCTAGCTGAAATGCAGCCTTCTAATCTTCATTTCCTTCCTCTATGTGTAATAACACACACACACACACACACACACACACACACACACACGGAGTTAATGAACCGAGCTGGTGCACTGTGACATTGTAATTACAGAGAGAGCGATGCTGAATGCTCCATGATTGCACATGATCAGAAAGAGTTAGCATAGTCACTAGCATAACTACAGGCTGCTAATCAGAGTGCAGAGGCATTATAACGCATTATAATCAGCACATTATAATCAACTATCAGTGCCCTTTAAACAGTAGTGACAATTTCTTAGAGAAAGCGTGTTGAGCTTTGAGTCTGGCTTTAACTAACGCTGTGAGCATTTTGTCAGCGTCCTGAGTGCCTCCTCCTGCATTTTAGTTTTTCTTGTAAGCCAGAGAGCGAGCTTGGCCTGACCCATTATGAAGTTTAGTAAAACAACAGATTTTTGCTTTGAGATGTACTTTGGCCCCTGTATGTTCAGGTGTTCTGCCCAGGTGACTCCCGTCCCTCTGCACCAAGCTCTCAGCAGTGAGAACAGTCCGTTCAGCCTTTCACAACACAAAAACAGGTGGTCTACCGTTTCTTCTCTACCACAGAAGAGACACTCTCTGCCCCTAGAGGGGTCGATGTGTGCCACGTGTCTGTTCGCGGCCGCGGCCCCAGGCACTATCCGCCACTGTAGATCACCTGTACGCCTCTCTACGGGAGAGAGAGAGAGAGAGAGTTCACTCTCTTGCACTATTTTGTGTTCCATCAAACCGAATTACTGTTATTGTGGCCTCTCTTATGTCCATCAGGGCTCTGGGATAAGACATTATCTCTTCACACACACACACACACACACACAGACACACACACACCTGTGCCTATGTCTGTGGTATCTTCAGTGAAGAAATTTGATGAAAGAAGAAAAAGTTCAACAGAATTTGTTCTTATCAACGTTACTGTTAGCATTATTACCGCTGCTCTTCTGCTTAATATTGTATTTAATGTATTTAATGTGTTTAATGCTTTATTTTATGTATTTAATGCTGTATGTAGTGTGTTTAGTGTATTTAATGTGTTTAATGTGTTTAGTGTGTTTAGTGTGTTTAGTGTATTTAATGTGTTTAATGCTGTATGTGGTGTAATGTTTAATGTGTTTAGTGTGTTTAATTGTTGTGTTTAATGCTGTATGTGGTGTATTTAATGTGTTTAGTGTGTTTAATGTGTTTAGTGTGTTTAGTGTGTTTAGTGTGTTTAATTGTTGTGTTTAATGCTGCATGTGGTGTAATGTTTAAAGTTGTGTAACGTTACAGAGTTTCTGGTATGATCCAGCTGAACGCTGTGTTACTGACTGAATTATTGCTAAACGAGTTGCTCTTGGACGTCCCTTCAGATTATAATTATAAGTCGGAGCTTCAGAAAACAGTTTAGTTTGCAGAGGTTCTGACATGTTACTGATCTTTATCTGTTCATCACAGCAGCGGAAAAAGAACAGCTCCAGTGTTAGATGTAAGATAATTCCTTTTTTTAAAAATAAATCTTTTTATAATCGCTGATTAGACTGAGGACGCGATCAGGCCTGTAAACACTGGGTTAGAAAATACACTAGATAAAACCTGGATAAAGTTAGCTAACGTCACGTGTCCCTCGCACCAGGCGCTGCATTTTGATTTGTTTCTTGTCTCCCCTCATGTCTTGTCACTGGTTGTCTCCCTAATGTGTCCTGATCACTTTCACCTGTTGTCCGTTTGCCCCTTGATTAGTCTGTGTATTTAAGCCCTCGTGTTTCTGCGCGAACTATTGCTCACTGCGTCTTACCTGAACTTACCAAGCCTTTCGAGTCTGTGCTTGATGTTCCGCTTTTCATCTTGTCTTGTTACCTGGTTTGTGCTTTCTTGGATTTTGCCTTTGAGTTGTTGTTTGTCAATGGCCTGACCTTCTGCCTGCTCCTGTTTATGATTTTGCTTCACGTTTTGGATTTGCTTGATAGTTTTTCTAATAAAATTCTAACCAGCACCTGCATCCGTCTCTGACTGCAAAAACTGTAAAATATACAAACTTCACTAAAGTGTTTAGGAGAACACACTGCTGCTGCTAAACCGCTCCTCACTGTTATTACACTGAAAGGGAGCACAATGATTCAGCTAGATAGCATGTAGCTGTTAGTCTTTTATAGACAGTGTGAAGACACAGTGAGAGACAGACAGACAGACAGACAGACAGACAGACAGACACAGTGAGAGACAGACAAACACAGAGACAGGCAGACAGACAGACAGAGAGACAGACAGGCAGACAGGCAGACAGAGAGACAGACAGAGAGACAGACAGATAGAGTGATAGAGAGACAGACAGACAGATCGAGAGACAGACAGACAGACAGATAGAGAGACTGACAGATAGAGTGATAGAGAGACAGACAGACAGATCGAAAGACAGACAGACAGACAGACGGGGAGACAGACAGATAGAGTGATAGACAGACAGACAGACAGACAGATAGAGAGACAGACGGGGAGACAGACAGATCTGAGTGTAGTGGCATGACAGAAGGAGTGCAGAGGGAGGAGGAAGAGTGAATTTATTCAAAACAAAAAACTGCTCTCATCAGTCTGATAACACACTCCATTTTCACACACACACACACACACACACACACACACACACACAGAAACCACTTGATTCATATATTAGCGTGTGTTTGTGTGTGTGTGTGTGCTTGTATGTGTGTGTGTTTGTGTGTGTGCGTGTGTGTGTGTGCGTGTGTGTGTGCGCGTGTGTATGTGTGTGCGTGTGTGCGTGTGTGTGTGTGTTTGTGCGCGTGTGTGTGTGCGTGTGCGTGTGTGTATGTGTGCACGTGTGTATGTGTGTGTGTGTGCGCGTGTGTGCGTGCGTGCGTGCGTGTTTGTGCGCGTGTGTGTGTGCGTGTGTGCGTGTGTGTGTGCATGTGTATGTGTGCGTGTGTGCGTGTGTGCGTGTGTGTGTGCGTGTGTGCGTGTACCCACAATCCTTTGCACTGCAGTGGTAATTAATCACAGCGATACTCAGTCGAGAGCTCGTTCCTCATCATAACGATCTCCTCTCTTCCTCTCTTCTTCTCCTTCTCCTCCTTTCTTTTATATTTTTCTCCATTTTTTTACCATTCTTTTTTTCATTTCTCTTATCTTCATTTTTTCTCCTTCGTTCTTGTCTGCAGTTTTTTGTTTGATTTTTAGAGGGTTTTTTTCACTCTTCATTCTCATGTTCCTCACTTCTCTTTCTCTCACTCCTCTTCTTTCCATTTCTTTTCCTTCACCTAATCTCTTCATCTCCTATCCCTAACCCTCTTTTCTTCTCCTCTTCTTTGTCTCTCAATCTCTCTCTCCACCACTCATTTGTTCACCGCTCTATTGTCCTCTGTTGTATGATAAAAATTAATATAACTCATTCATCTTCTTTATTCATCATTTATTTTTCATTTATTAGCAGTGTGTCGCTCTCACACACACACTACCATACTCTCACACACACACTACCATACTCTCACACACACACTACCATACTCTCACACACACACACACACACAAACACACACACTACCATACTCTCTCTCTCTCTCTCTCACACACACACTACCATACTCTCACACACACACACACACAAACACACACACTACCATAGTCTCTCTCTCTCTCTCTCTCTCTCACACACACACTACCATACCGTATCTCTCACATCAAATTCTCTCTGATCGAGTGTACGAGAGATAAAGTTTGAATTTTGTCTGTAATGGCCTCTCATACTGATACAATCTGTGTCTCACACACTGAACAGGATCACACAGGTTCAAACAGGTCCCATTTTTGTCACACACACACACACACACACACAAGTTGGAGGTCTGACGACTGAAAGGAATTTGAACCCCAACCTCTGAGCTTCTTCTCTCTGACATTCTGTTCCTCCTTTCTCCCCCTCACACACACACACACACACACACACTCATATACACACACACTCACACACACACACACACACACACACATGCACACACACTCACACACACACACACACATGCACACACACACACTTATTGTAGGCTGTTGAAATGAGGGAAGCAAGATGAAATGTCACGTTTTCCTCCAGTAAGGAATCACTGTATCCAGTTTTCACTGCTCTGAAAGATTTCACTTTCTTTCTTTCTTTCTTTCTTTCTCTCTCCTCTGAACCTTGAGATAGAACGTGGGCACAGTTCATCTATAATGTCGTTAATTATACATTCACTAATTTCATTTTTCTCTCTCTCCCTCATGTCCATTTTCTTTCCTCTCGTCATTTTTAATGTCGTTAATCAGAGCCTCATCATTTTTACGGTTCATCAGATGTTTTTTTTTGCAATATTCTTTCACTTGAGCTCTGTGCTCTCCGAGAGCGTCGATCCTCCTCATTTATTCACCCATATCCAGCTGATGGTGGTGAGGTGAATCGTCCCTGTAGCTCTGCAGGTGTTTTATATATTTATTTGGTGCCACCCCTGCCCCCTGTGTGCCACCCCGCTTGGCCACGCCCCCTGCTGCTCTCCGTCTGCGTGTCTCAGTCGTTTATCACGCTGCTCCTCCGGTCTCAGACACTTTAATCCACCACTCCGAGAGTGATGAAGACAGGAAGAGACCTTGAGGTGACTCCACATTTAGACTCATCATCATCTCATCTAACACTCAGAATTAAAGACTCAGGACTCAGACTCTTCCTTTAATCGACCCACCCTCCCTGCTGAGAGTATTTACGCCTCATCCTTTCCAGTTTAAAGATGCTAGTTAAAGGAAACACTCAGCTCTAGGGTTCTACGCAGAACCTTAAAGCGTTTCCTTAAAGGCATAAACAAATAAGTCTTAAGGGTTCCAGGTTCAACCTGCCACCTTAAAGATGTGTTACTGGTGTTTTAATGGTGTGTTACGAGTTTCTTACAGATTTGTTACGGGTTTGTTACAGATGTGTTATAGATGAATTACAGGTGTGTTACAGGTGTTTTACAGATTTGTTACCAGAGTGTTACAGGTGTGTTATAGATTAATTACAGGTGTGTTACAGATGTTTTATAGATGAGTTACAAGTGTGTAAGAAGTATGTTACAGATGATTTATAAGTGTGTTACAGATGTGTTACAGGTGTGTTACAGGTGTGTTACAGGTGTGTTAGAATAAACTCATATGTGCATTCTATAAGCCCATCTCTCAGAGAGCCATACTGAGGAACGTCAGCATCAGACAGCTGTGTAGAGTCAGACTGCAGGAGCGAGACTGACTCTGTGTGTGTGTGTGTGTGTGTGTGTGTGAGTTTATCTGTGGAGATTAAAACTCTGAGTGCTGATGTGTTTGCTGTTTATCTGTCATCTTCTCTTGGGGAAAAAAAGCCGTTAATCAGAGCTCTGCAGGAGAGAAAGAGAAAGACAGACACACACACAGAGAGAGAGAGAGAGAGAGACACAGAGAGAGAGAGAGAGAGAGAGAGAGAGAGAGAAATGAAACGACAGGAGCGAGGAGAGAAAATCAATGTGTGAGCTCACAGAGCCGCGGCTCGGAGTTTACAGCACTTTATTACAACCTGGGGGATATTTTATGTGCAGGAAAGAGCAGAGTGTGAGAATCTGCTCATGAAACTCAAGCTGCAGTGTGTGTGTGTGTGTGTGTGTGTATGTGTAGGGGATTTATTCGGTGTTTGGAGGAGACTCTTTTTTCCAAAGCTGTTTATTATAGGCAGAGATTATGGCGGAAAACATTTCTCTCATTTTGTCCTACATCCTGTTACTCCAGGCTTGTTCAGACGTATGTGTGTGTGTGTGTGTGTGTGTGTGTGATGGCCAGGACTATGATGCACTATGAACATTCAGTGGAAAAGAGAGTGAAACTAAAAGACAAAGCTCAGGTCATTGAACCACTTCAAAATGTTCCAGTACACTGAGTGGGTTTTTTTTGTACTGAAGCTGGCACAAAGTTTCGGAAAACCATGTGTGTGTGTGTGTGTGTGTGTGTGTGTGTGTGTGTAATGGAGTGAGTCAGGAGCGAAACAAAGCCCTCATTCACACCAACACAAGCGCAAATTCAAAACAAGCTAAATGTCAAGAGTGTGATATTGTTCCATCTCTCCGGTCGTCTCTACACACACTGCGGAACACGAAACACCAAACACCGCTACCTACTGCACAGAGGAGAAAAGAAACTCTGCAGGAAACAGGTTCTTTAAGGGTTCGTTGGAGAATTAAGTGTTCTTACCCTCCTAAAAGCCTTGTACTTGGAAACAATCTGTTGTAGGGTTCGACATTTTTCCAGAGTGAGGTGTGTGACTGATCCGGATTGTCACAGAGCCTTTCTATTTTGTGCTTCCTGGTCACCTGTTCGAACCTGGCCACGCCCAGTGATCTGACAGACTCGTCTCATAATCTCTCAGCAACTAGTGTGTAAACCTCTCTGTGCTTCATACCACAGGTTCCCCTCCCTGCTCCTGGAGAACCCTCTGACCTCACACGCCTGATTACACTAATCAGGGATGCAGGAGAAGATGAGATCTCACACACAGGCACAGAACCTGCAGGAACCAGCACGGTGTGTGTTTCTGTGAGGAGGGAGAACGTGATGGTGTGTGTTTCTGTGAGGAAGGAGAACATGATGGTGTGTGTTTCTGTGAGGAGGGAAAACGTGATGGTGTGTGTTTCTGTGAAGGTTGTGTCAAGGAGGAGCGAGTTTCGAGCGGGATGCGTTGTTTATGAAGCTTATGATGTTTGAAGTTTATGATGTTTGTCACATGATCACATGATATTAAAGGTCGTGTCAGTGATACGACTAGTCATTATTTATAGGCTGATGATATTGTGCGTATGTGAACACACAGTAAAGTAATGCTTTATACCTTTGTACCTGTCGTTATAACGGCTCGTATAATCCTGCAGGATCTCGCTTTTTTTAATGATTTTATTTTCTTTCTCTTTCTGAAAATGATTTCCCAGCTAGTGTGTGTAGTCGAGGTTTTACTACACAGACCAGGTGTAAGGCTGAAGACCTCTCCTAAAGCTCCCGTTTAACGTTTGTCGATTGGGGATACGCGCACTATGAGACTAAAAACAGGAAGCAGCAGCAGTCAGACATCTTTTTTCCCAACGTGACGCGACACCTGCATAGAAGATCTCGGACGTGTGTATCCGGAATAAAATGATCAGAGTTTGGAGAAAAACAGCAGGCCTGTAATGTTCTGAGAGGAGGAGAAACACCGAAGTGGCCGATCCAGACGGAGATAAAATCACAGAGTAGCTCCCGTAAAACAGGAAATGACCTCAGAAGCCCGTGTACAGTTAACCCCGTCTGAAACGGGCTATAGTCAGATTATTTTATAGCAGCTTTCATTTGCTGATTTTAGTGACACTAAAACAGGAAAATCTCTGTTTAATGTTTAGCTCTTTCTCTTGTACACGTGACTGTGACACAACAAGTGAACCAAAGAAACCCACAAACACTGTGTGATAACTCTGTAGAATTAGAAAATGAGATCTCTAAGATATATTTCAATGATTGAGACTTAATGATGTCTATCAAAATCTAGACTTTATGTTTTCTTAAATATGTATGAGTCCGTCCGTCCCCTGAAAAAACCGCTAGCCCTATACTGAAGTTTAGCCTTCTGTTCTATTCTTGTGTAATTTCACTAAGATTAATTCACTTTATCCACATCAACTCTCGTAACGCTGAAGATTTATAAATCACTGTTAATAATCACATCACCTGCAGCCGAGCTTCAGTAGGAACGACTAATTACTACAAAACCCAGAACGCTCATTACAAATCATTACAAATATGATCATAGCAAATACTTTCTATCCTTCCAGCACACTCAGTAGTGTATTTACTCGTCTCCACCTCTACACTGGAATGATTTATAATCACGCTATCCTGTGTCTCCCAGAAGAGATCAGCTTCCCTTTCCGCTCAACGTGTTTTCTCCTCACGTCAGGAGCTTTTCTTCACCTTCACCATTGTTTATTTGGATTGAAATCTATATCTGGAGTTCTGTAAAGCTCTGCTCTGACACTGTCTGTCATTAAACGTGCTGTATGAATAAAATGAATTCAGATGTAAGAAGAAGCAGCATTAATAAGCTCTACATTGTTAAATGATCTTATTGTGCAGGATGAGTTATGTGTTTCGTATTAATCATTAAGCATAACGCATTCTTTCTTCTTCTTTCTTCATTATTTATGTCAGTTTTATACCAATGTACTGCATTTAATATATTTTCATTAATATATTTATATTATAGTGTTTGGTGATAACAGCTCTTCAGGTTTTATTTCATTACGAACACAGACGTGAGGAAATACGGCGCAATCATCAATCAGCTTTAGCCGTGTGTATAACTTGTGTAACTTTGAGATTTGTCTCTCTTTCCTTGAGGCTTGAATCCACCTTCTGGAACGATACACAAAACAATTTTGTAGAAGTGCGACATGGGATACAAAGCCATAACCCTGCTCTGTTCATTACACTCTGGACACCAGAAGGTTCCTGAACACAATCATCATGTCCAGTCAAGTTCTCTTCAGTTCCTTTGCCTTGTTTTGTAGCTTAAAGTACCAGATGTCCTTATTTCATTCCACTGTGGTGTTGGATAATCACACAATCAGGCTAAATTACGGCAGGACAAGTCGAGGCAGTCTTAAACCTTAACCACATCGTTCCACCAAACCACCGGTGCATTATGTGGATTTTATTCAGTGATAGAATCTTAAAGACACATAACACAAAAACATTCAACATCATAATTAAAGCATTCTGTCACTGGAGTGAAATGTGTGCCGTAAGACCTTAAAAGCAGTTTATGATTTAAAAACAAATCTTCTCAGGACTCCTGTCTGGTTACTGAATGCTGGCTAGCCAGCTAGCGTTAGCAATTATGATTCTGAACCTTAACAAATATGACATCATTTTTAAAAAAAAATAGGTTTATTAACATCTATTTATATGACTTAGGACTTCAGAATAACCCGATCCTGTCAGGTTAGCGTATGTTAGCTAACAGTCTAGCGTTAACAGTGAATATTATATTAGCAGCTTAGCTAAGGTCAGTAAAGATTATGAACATTTATGGACATGAAAACTTATGAAAGTTTGAAAGTGTTAGAGGTTAGCATGTGTTAGCTAGCTTGGTAGGATCAGCAATGAAGATTATGAACATTTGTAAATATAATACAGAGAGATTAGCTCATTGTAGCTAGCCGGCTAACACAATGTGTGTAAAGGTGTGTATAAATGAATGTCAGTGTGTTTATTCTTCACGCTTGGATGCTGGTGGTACAGGATTTTAGCTCATACACTGTAGAAATGGTGCATGTCAGAGTGTTATAGTTCCTCAGAATTTCCTGAACCCTCGTGGCTCAGTCTGCATGTTGAGGAGGGAGAATTATATCGTGCCCAGGCAGGAAAGAAAAACATCAAATAAAATGCACGCATCTGATGTTTTCTTTTTTCCAGACATCTATCGATGAGTCAAATAGAGCAGGAGAGAGAGGCTGAGAGAGAGTCAGGCGTTTTTTTCAGGTCCGAGTTCGTACCCATGATCGATTCTGGACTTGTTTGTAGGAGTGCATCGTCAAGTGCACACCAGGTTTAAAAGTTACCACACCCCGGGACTGAGTCACTTTCACACATGGTGCAGTGACATAAGTGGAACGGAGATTGATGTTTGTTTGTTTTTTTATTTTATTTTGGGCTGCACTGCGGTTTGAAAACAACTTTCACACGTCATTAAATGTTCTGACCTCTCAGGGCAAATGCGCTCCATACAAAGGGAGAAAAAGTACAGCAGAAAGAAAATGGCACACACTGGAACACTGAAGTGTTCTACCTCGCTGTGAAGTTCTACCTCGCTGTGAAGTTCTACCTCGCTGTGAAGCCTTCTACCTCGCTGTGAAGCCTTCTACCTCGCTGTGAAGTTCTACCTTGCTGTGAAGCCTTCTACCTCGCTGTGACGCCTTCTACCTCAATGTCCCAGGGTGCCCTCATGTCTGTGTTAGCTTCTGGCTCTCCCTTTTAGTTATGCTGTCACAGCTAGTCCTGCCAGAGTCCCTGCTTGCTCTCTGCACAAGAAATACATTGTCCTTAACCATTACAGGACAAAAGCTTACCTAACAATCTCTCCTTCTCTCTCCCTCTATTTCTCTCTCTCCCTGTTTCTCTGCCGACCTGCACATGCTATTCCTGAGATACCAGTGATCCTGACCCCATCTGCTCTCTGGACCTGCCTGATCCATCCTGATGCCCTACTTCTGGTTGGAGTTCTCATCGGTTGGAGATGCTGCTGCTGGGGCCCCACATGGACGGCCTGAAGATCAGTGGGATTGCTGTGGATGGTGCAGCTTGGGGACCATGGAGATGGCTTTGGACTGCGGTTCATATGTGCACTTGTACTCCATCTCCATCAGTGAACAGCTGATAAGTTCAACAAACCAGACTTCATATGAAAACTGTGATGAATTTCCTGGTTACACAACTGCACTATTTGTCCATGTAGTTCACAGTTATAAAAAATAAATGATTTATAGTCGCACTCTCCGGCGTCACCCAGATGAGGATGGGTTCCCTTTTGAGTCTGGTTCCTCTCAAGGTTTCTTCCTCATGTCGTCTCAGGGAGTTTTTCCTCACCACCATCACCTCTGGCTCACTCATTAGGGATAAATTCATACATTAAAATGTTTATCCTGAATGTATTTATTTCTGTAAAGCTGCTTTGTGACAATGTCCATTGCTAAAAGCACTATACAAATAAAATAAAACTGAATTGAATTGAATCTGCACACTGACGTAACGGCACATTGTGCATAGTGCTGTATGAAATATGAAGTTGGTCACATGACTGCAGCGTCGACCTCAGTAAAGTTTTGCTCCTGGTTATGGACGTGTCCATACGGTCATCGAAAAAAAGCCTCTATGTACAATACACACACCTCGTCGCTTAACACAAACTGATTGCTTTGCCCTTTATTATCCTTCATAGCCCGAGGCGGAGCTCACACTCTGGTGCACGTTATCACCAACACGGCACCTCTGAATTACTGCACATGCAGATGGACATGATGAAACACAGCAGTCAAAACTGATGAAACACCTGATAACAAAAAATTCCATACATTATAATAGAAATGTGCAAAATTATAAATGATAAATGATGAAATAACACACTGTGGCACAGAGCTGCGCAAGAACAAGAAAAAAAAGAGAAGAAAATCTCCTGAGACAGAACAGAAGTTTGCCTGAGTAGCAGAGGGGCGGGGCAGAAAGTGACGGAGGGAGGGGCAGGTGGAGGGCAAAAAAAGCGGAGAAGAATTCAAATGTGCGCGAGATACCGATCTTCATCATCATCATCATCACCTGAGAGCTGAGGAGCGCGCGACACCGACATGAAATGAGGCTCTAAAGATCAGCATTGAGCTGCAGGGCAGGGGGAAGGATCTCAGGTGAGAGGAAGATGGACACGTGAAGGGGCAGGAGAAGCTTCCTGCTGCTGAGGAGTGTTCAGGAGATCAGGAGCGAACTTGGTTTATCTGTAGAGAAGCGCGCGTGCCTCAGAGGAATGGACGCTGCTGGGTAACTTCACTGCACTTCCGGTTCTCAAACACCTGTCCCGCGCGCTGGTGTGTGTGTGTGTGTGTGTGTGTGTATGTGTGTGTGTGTGAGACCATGAGGCGGTTCGGGGTCGCTTGCTTACTGCTGCTGCTGCTGCTGAGCGCGCGTGTGCCGCGGAGCTGCGCGCGAGACACCACACCTGATTCAGGTGAGCCGGTGAAGGGTTTAGACACACACACACACACACACACTGTTTAATGCGCGCTGTCAGAGCAGAGGGAAGTGTTTAATCTGAATCTGATTCAC
>CM075022.1:485784-496384 GCA_037576675.1 Pangasius sanitwongsei
ATTTATTGCTTTGGCAACATTGTGATGTTACACAGTCATGCCAATAAAGCTCATTTGAATTGAATTGAATTGAGAGAAAGAGAGAGAGAGAGAGAGAGTGCGAGAAAGAGAGAGAGTGAGAGAGAGAGTGAGAGAGAGAGTGTGAGAGAGAGAGAGAGAGAGAGGGAGAGAGAGAGTGAGAGAGAGAGAGAGAGAGTGTGTGAGAGAGAGAGAGAGAGAGAGGGAGAGAGTGAGAGAGAGAGTGTGTGAGAGAGAGAGAGGGAGAGAGTGTGAGAGAGAGAGAGAGAGGGAGAGAGTGAGAGAGAGAGAGAGAACCCAGAGCAGTACCAGCGAGTGTGGTCATTAAATATGAGCGCCAGGTGCCAGGACAGACAGGAAGTACGCGTGTCTCAGTGCTCGTACAGCTGAAGTGCTCTTATACGTCACAGCTTCACTGCTCCACGCTTACCAATACGCACATCTCATGACACGTTGCTTTCGTTTTTAATGACCACTCAGCCGCCCTCGCGCTCTCTGTTAAACACACTGTTTAAAAACATTATAAAGTTGTTTTATCAGGTTAGTATCGTCAGCTTGTATTGTAGGAAGCTGCTGAAGTTCCTCCCTTTGATATTTTCGCAGTCTGCACTCTGCTTTGAATCGATCATTAATCGTGAAATACGTCATGTTGAGTCGTCTGTTCATCAGCGTGACGGCGTACACCAGGCGTCCATCACACGATATCATGTGGCAGTAGATCAGATGTTCGTATCAGAGCATTTTTTTACCACAGTATTGGGCCAGTACTCCATACTGACGCATCGCTAGTTGTTATAGTCAAGAAGAATAAACTTCTTAGTTTACTGAGCGCATTTTTAGCGACCTGCTGACTTTTATTCACACATGACTTTTACGCTAAGAAAGGACCAGTTCATTCTAATTGAAAAAAGTGCTTTTCTTTGTCTAACACACCACACGTCTGTCTCCTTCTTCCAGCAGCTGCTTCGTGAAAAGAGAGAAGGTTCCAGACTCCAGAGGAAGAAGAAGCGTGACCGGCTTTTGATGTGCTGTGCAAGAGAAAAAAAAACACTTTCCCACTAAAGGACACGCTTCTGAGTATTATATCATAGAGAGTGGCTTTTGTATTGTGTTATTAAGAGTGTAATTTATATTAATTAACATAACAGGTGTGGAACAGCAATGTATGTTAATGAATAGTATTTAAAATTCTCTCAGAAATCCTGTCAGGTTAGCGCATATCATCTAATCTTTAAGCTAACGTCAGCATTAAAGATTTATGAATGACTCAAAATCTCCTTCTGTCAGGTGAGCACATCTTACTTTCTGAAGACTGTTAGCTAACATGAGATAAAGGTGATTTTTTTTATATCCATTATATCAGAAATCCTGTCAGGTTAGCTCCTGTTAGCTTGCTGCCTAGCGGTAACAATGAAGATTTATGAAAACGAAAATTTAATAAAATCCTCTCAGAAATCTTGTTAGCGTCTGTTATCCAGGTGGTGGTAGTTAGCAGTAAATATTATGAACATTTGTGAATTTTATTTAATATTCCCCCAGAAACACTGTCAAGTTAGTTCTTGTTAGCTAACATTAGCAGTAAATGTTTTGGACATTTCTCAATTTGTCACAAAAATCTTCTAGCGATGAAGATTTATGAAAACGACTTTAAAATTCCCTCAGAAATATTGTCCGTTAGCTAAATAGCTTGCATTATGAACGTTTGAAATTTGACTCTCAAAACTCCTCAGAAATCCTGTCAGCTAGCTCAGGTTGCTAACTAGCTTCCTAGCATTAGCGGTGTAGATTTATGAATATCACTTTACAATCTTCTCATGATCTTGTTTTACATTAGCCGACTAGCTAGCGTGAGAAGTGCAGATCCAAAACCTTTATGAAGGTCTTAAAATCCTGTCAGAAATCCTGCTGGATTTGTTTATATTAGACAGGCTGCTAGCGTTAACAGAAAAGAGCTAATAAGAGCTAAATCATACAATAATGTAAAAAAAACATTATTTGACAACATAGCTTGATATATTAAAATAGCTATTAATATTAATATAAATATATTAATATAAATATTAATATAAATTAATATAATATTAATATAAAAAAGCTTTAATATTAAAATAGTCACTTCTCTAGTGTTGCTAAGAACAAATAACCCAAATGATGTTACAAACTACAGATTTACAGAATAATAAACGATCCGTCGTGTTGTGTATGATTAACTGATGTAAACGGAGTAACTCCTGGTGTTCGCTGTTAGCCCTGGAGGCTGGATTATCACCCCTGAACAAAGGAGAACAAAAATCTTTACTTCATCTTCACAAGTGGTGGTGTGACCTGAATAAAGCCTTCTGGATCAAAAGAAGTGATCGATCAGGATCAGTCAGAGACGCAAGAGGTTAAAGGTCAATGAGGGAGAGGAAACAAAGACATCTCGACATCTCGGTGTGATGAGGTCTGTGGGGATTAGATAAATTCATTCAATCCCAGCCTTTCATTCTGATTCTCTCTCTCTCTCTCTCTCTCTCTCTCTCACACACACACACACACACACACACACACACACACCCTAAATCACTTATCCGCTGCAGCGCGGCTTTGTACACGCTGCCACCCAGTGGCCTCTGCACACTGTTATGCAAAACTTTGCACCCCCCATTGTGTAAAAAATGGAAATGTACCTTTATTTAGTCATTTATGTCCAAGAACAAAGAATTCCAAAAAGATATACTTGAAATGTTGGCATTTCCTGCAACAAAACAACAACCCAAAACGAAATGAAGTGGAAAAATGATCTAAAAAGAAGCAAAAGCCACGTTTATTTTTTTAAATAATGTTTTCAGGCATCATTTGTTACACAGAGATGTTAATAGAAAATATGCAAAACACATTTATAAAGGGAGAAACAAACTTCTGATCTGATATCAGTTTAATGTTTCACTATAGATACACATTTGTTTGTTACTTGTGATAAAGAAGAGACATCTGTGAAAGCAAACTCACTCACGATCCTTACACAGTCTCTCATTTTGTCCTGAGGGCGTGCAGACATTTGTTCTCAACCGTATGTATAACATTTCATCGTTTTTATGCACTTTGTTAACTTGAAATGGAATTTAATATAAATAAAAATGTCTGAGTACCTCTTGTTTGTCATAGTTCAGGTCCTTATTTTTTTGGGATCACCTGCACTGTTTCCCTTTTACACCACGAAGGTTAGGAAAGATATTTAACACTTAATATTTTGTGATAAACGATATGAAATATTCTTTAGAATTATTGTGATTTATCTCTGTAGGTTTTCATAGTTAAGTTACTGTTGGAAACAAAAGAGTTATAATCTTGAAATGCAAAAATCCAATGATCTATTTGGGAGATTTATTTAATAATTAGTGAGTGGTGCTGAAAATAACCAATCACATTTTATTACGGCAAAAGCAAATTACAAGCGATATAGCAATGGTGCTCAAGCAACGCAGATACTGTTACTTTAAGCAGGTTTTCTTGGTGGTCAGTTGTTGGTTTTGGTTTCTAATAATGACTGCATGTAAATGAAGGGAAGGAAAAATAGAACAGAAATGATTTATAATCGCACTATCCGGAGTCACCCAGATGAGGATGGGTTCCCTTTAGAGTCTGGTTCCTCTCAAGGTTTCTTCCTCATGAAGTCTCAGGGAGTTTTTCCTCACCACCGTCACCGCTGGCTTGATCATCAGGGATAAATTCATACATTTCAAATTTATATTAAGAATTTATATATTTCTGTAAAGCTGATTTGTGACAATGTTAAAAGTGCTATACAAATAAAATTGGATTGAATTGAACATTACTTCTTATCATCATGTCTTTAAAGGAACAGTTAGGCCAAAAATAAACTTTTTAACTGAACTGAATACTTGTCCATTAGAGGTTGGTCACTTGGGGCTGTTCTTGTTTGGTTGTCAAATTTTTTTTTTTTAAGTATTTTAAGCCAGCATGTAATTTAAGGTGTTCACACGGTGAGCTATTTGATTTTAAATTGTTTTCTTAGCGCTATAGCATAAATTGACTGACCTGTTTCACACACACACACACACTTTTTTGTTTCGTTTACTCTTTGACACACTCCACTCTTTCCAGTTTTTTGTACAGGAGTGTGTTTCCTCCAACCCAACCTCCTCACCTGTACGTATAAATCCACACGATTCTGCATGTGGCTTGTTACGTGTATATTCACATGTCCAGTAGCTGTTGTGATCCGTTGACCACGAGGGGCACTGCGCGGGATACTTTACAAACAGGGAAAAGCTCTGCTATTTTTTTTTGCTTCAGATTTTATTTGATAGCTTCACTTTATAGTAATAATATAATTTAACGATGTAAGTATCATCTAGTGCTAGTGAGTGGTGCAACAGAAAAATGTTTGCCCTATCATCTGTAGGCTGTGAGTGTGAGTCCTGATGATGCCACATCCGCCCGTGGCTGAGAGTCCAAGAGAGCAAAAGTGGCTGAAATAATTTATATTGTTATTTTGGATAAGCTTTTCAAAACCAAAGCTATCAAATAAAATCAGATTCAAACTCAGGATCCGAGCTCAGCATCACCACATAATAGGGCAAACATTTTCCGTTGCGTCACTCAGAAGCAGAAGACAGTAATGTTATATTGAAGCTATGAAATAGAATCCAGCGGAGCATTTCCCTGTTTGTAAAATATCCTGCATAGCGCCCCTAGCCACGGGATGTATGAATAATAATCCACCTGCAGAGCCGTGTAGACGTTTACCTACATGATGGGAGGTTGTGTTGATATCCTCAGTGCTGAAGTCACATCGTCACTTTCTTTGTTTGGGTCTCTTGTTTGTACGAGACGGTGGTGCTCTCCAGCGCCCTCTTCTTCTTCTTGTTCTTGTTGGCTTCACTGTTTGTGGTTCTGCAGCCCGTCCAGACAAGTAGCTGCTGCACCATTACCACGATCCTCTTGCGCAGTTTGCCGTGGCCAATCACCACCACGATGGGGCTGAAGCCACCGAAGACGGAGGCGGCAAACTGTGAGACAGTCAGCAGGCCCTCGGTGTGCACGCCACCGTCGTAGTTGTAATAAGTCACAGCGGCCACCTGCATCACCCAGCACACGACGAACAGCACCACCAGCGTCATGATCACGTGACCCGCCTTCCGCTCTGTGTGCACGTGAGCCGCTCCGCTCTCCACGCCCGCCGTCACCATGCGGATGTGTTTAGCCAGCGCCCGGAGAGTCGCCAGGTTAACGGTCACCATCAGCAGCAGGGGCAGCACCTGGAGGAGGACGACATCATCAGGTAATTCTGAATTCTGACTGTCTGTATCTGTCTATCTTCACACATATCGACCTGTCTATCTCTCTGACCATGTGTCTGAACAAACTCCAGAACGTGTAAGTTCTCTACATCTGTATTATCACCGAATGCCGCAGTTACTTCGTGCACGAACCTCGTTGAGAGCGAGTGAGGTGGAGGCGAAGGCCGTCCCCTGCTCTCTGGACGGGAATTCCCACATGCAGCCGAGCAGCGGGCGCGTGGTGCAGCTGATCACCATCAGTTCCGAGGTGGCATTTCCATGGACGTGTCTGGAGTAGATGGCGGCAGGTAGCGAAAACACCAGGTTGGCACCCCAGACGAGTCCCAGAGCCAGAATGACGCGTCTTCGGTCCTTCTTCTGCGCCAGCGGGCCCATGGCCACGTGCTTACGTCTCAGCGTGGTGTAGTGAAAGGTGCTGAGGGCCAGCGTGGCCCAGCTGCCCACGGAGCGCCACCACACCCACAGCAGCATGAACACTCGGCACCAGTTCGTCTCCAGAGACACTTCCAGACCCAGGTCCGAGATGAAGATGGGCACGGTGCGGAACAGCGACGTCAGCAGGTTCGCGAGCGATAGATTGAGCAGGATCAAGTCAGACGGAGGCATGTGATGAGATGTACTTTCTATCGTACACAGTACCACCTGAGAGAGGGAAAGCAACAGGAGGTGAAGGAAAATACAAAAGTTTGGCATGTATTTTTATTGTGTATACGTTTCTGATAGAAACGACAATGAATCTGTTTCGTATGTTCCTTAAAAGACAAGACTTCCCTGCAGCGTTTTAGTTACTCACTGGTTTATATTTTGGGGACCAGGGCCAACCTAGTTTACAAAAAGTTGTTGTGGAAATAACTGAGCAAGTGGGCAGCGGTGAAGTGTTTTGGTGGGAGTGGGCAGTGTGCGGACAGCGAGTGGGCGGCGAGCCTGATATAATCATCTGTTATCCAAACAGTAACGCAGTTTCCGTTCCCAATGCCACTGAACACCAAACGCTGAATTTTTGTCTGAAGGTTGTGGGGGATTTTTTCAGCTGTTGTCCTGCTAACCCAGAATCAAACAGGAAATAACAACAAGAAGTGATGCAACACTGTCCTGTGTGTCTGATAAATATGTTCTGCTAACTGAGACATATAAAGGATGTCGTAGGTGTTAATGACGCACAGATGGACGCACAGCAAATGGAGGTGGCCAGCTAAACTATTCTTGTGATTAGTTAGTTTAGCGTAGGACATCCAAACGTCGGAATTTTGCTTTATTGGAATTTGTTTTTTGATGTCATATTGACATTTGCATACATTAACACTGAACACTTAATACATATAATAAGTGTAACAAAATATGTTTTGGCAGCTCAACATGAAAACCCCAAAATGTGTAGCTGTGTTTCTGTAGCTGTATAATAATAATAAATCCTTTCTGTTTTTCTCTCTCTTGAAGTTAATGAAACACAAAACCTTGAGGAGCGTCCGTCACACGCGTCCCTATGAATGAGCTGTTACTATAGAAACGATAACATATTAATATAAGCCCGTGATTTGCAGCTGCACTACTGTCAGAGCTGCTGTGATAGAAAATTAATCAACACCTTCTGACCAATCAGAATCCGACTGCACTGTGATACGAGTAACATTAATCCACGGTCAGTGTTTAGAGATTAAAAGGGCAGCGAGATTTTCATGTTTGGAGACTAAGCCCGATTTTGAAAGCACACTCAGCCTTGTGTTTGATTTTCATATGTAAAAAAGCAAACCGCGGTTAAATATCATATACGTGCATTTATGTAGATGCCGTTTGAAGAGGTCTTAGTTTTGAGAACTGAATCTGGCTGAAATCAGATCTCCCACATTTATGTACCAGTGAAAATGTCACGAGCCTCAGTGGCTGACCTTAAAGTACCTCACGCTGACGTGTAAGTGAAACCTACAGCCACCAGTTTAGCACTGAGCACGTTCCTAAATAATTCCACACTCCATCATCTCAAAAAGGCTTGCTTTGGGTTTTTTTTTTTTTGTGATTTTTTTTTTGTTATTTCATCATGTAACACTCATAGGTACAACACCGGTCCTTATGGTCCACTTCCTAGGTAACTAAAGTACACGAGACGGACCCATAAGGGCCCGGTCCCGGCTCCGGAACGTCACCATTTTGATTTCGAGAATTATAAAAGCACCAATCTGATTCTGCATATCCTTATCAGACCCACTCTCGCTGACCATGTCATCAGGTACATCTAAATATGGGACACATACACTGACTGTAACTCATTTGTTGCACTGCATAAAGTATTGGCACCCCTCTACCCCATCCATCGTACTATGTGCTCTGTTCTCACTGCTGTAAGTGTCACATTTCAGCCAAAATGCAGAGATCTAAAAAAAATTTGACATCTGCGCAACCCTTGTGTGTATAGCTTTCCTCTTACCGTGTAGACGACCAGGATATTTCCCAGAATTCCAGAGAAGACCAGAATGCCAAACAAGATGGCATCCAAGGTGAGCACTTCAGCCATGGTTTCTTCTCACTCCGCTTCTAACCTGCTGATCTCTCTTTCATTCTAATTTATGTCCATCATGTGTGTGTCACTGCCTCTGACTTCCTTCCTGATACAACAGCTTTTCCTTTTATGCAAACAAAAACACACACACATACACACACACACACACTAGCCCACAGTCCTCTGTCAGCAGTACCAGTGCTGACCAGCACACAATTTAAGGCCAATTTAACATTAGCATCAGTGGCTAAGCAACCGTAACCCAGTCTGCTTTCCCAAAAGGGTCACAGAGCCAAGAGCTGAACAAGACGACGGTACGATACGCACAATTTTGACGTCACTGAAGACGTTCTCTGTGAACATTATTGCACTATTCATTGTCACCCAGATGAGGATGGGTTCCTTTTGAGTCTGGTTCCTCTCAAGGTTTCTTCCTCATATCGTCTCAGGGAGTTTTTCCTCACCACCGTCACCTCTGGCTCGCTCATTAGGGATAAATTCATAAATTTAAAATGTATATCCTGAATATATATTTCTTTAAAGCTGCTTTGTGACAATGTCCACTGTCAATAAGCTCTATACAAATAAAATTGGATTGAACTGAATTGAACATTACTTCTTATCATCATGTCTTTAAAGGAACAGTTAGGCCAAAAATAAACTATGCCTTGACCTTGATTGATTGATTGATTGATTGATTGACTGATTGATTAGCCAAGACATGTCTGGTGTTTGAAGTTTTTGAAGTAGACAGCACCTCTGTGATGATTTAGACATGAATCTTCCCTTCGTTGGTCTGGTACACAACAAACAACCGAATTACGATTCCCCAAAAACTCTGAGGATCTCTGTGCTCCTCCAGCTGAACGAGTGAGCCATGCTTCTGTGTGTCACAGCCGTAAACACAGTTTAATGCCCCTGATACCACAGAGCGGCTGAACAAGTAGAATGTATAATGATTGATGTGGTGATGGTTTTTCTTTTTTTTTTTTTGGAGACGTTTATTTAACATTTATGGAAGGAGTCTTGGTTGTAAGTGCTCTCAGTCCCGGTTCTGCTTTCTCCATTTTCTTGGTAAAATGACATGAATAGGGATTTTCTCCATCACTGACCCAAGCAACATTCCTCTGCACTTTGTGTGTGTGTGTGTGTGTGTGTGTGTGTGTGAGAGAGAGACAGAGAGAGAGAGAGAGGCTGGTGAAGAACAACTGTTTATCGCAGCTATAACGTAAGTGACAACAGGAACTAACTTGTCTATTGGACATTACACAACATTAAATGTAACTATAAACAGATAAAATGTGTGATTTATCGTTCATTAATAAACATCGTAATCGTTGGCAGATCACTGTGGTGTAAGCAGAATAGCACAATCCAGACCATGCTGTTATAAAAATAATGCACCTTGAGGGGTAGCAGTGACCCGGCAGCGCGTCGTGCCGCATCACACCCGCCTTCCCGGCGTTGATTATTTTCCCACAACAGCACAGTCTGGAGTGTGTTATTCCTTACATTATGATGCTGAGCACTTTTTTTTAACCATGGTGAAATTTTATTTTCGGTGTTCACCTTTACATCATCTGTCTTGCTGTCTCTGTGAAGTAAGGCCTCCTTTCCCCTCTGAACAAACTGCATTTATTAATCTAGAGTGTGTGGATCAGTGAGCACACTGCTGTTTAACTACACATGGCTCAAATACATTGGGATATTTTCCATGTTCTAAAAAATAGTAACAGCTCTATGAGGGTGTATAAGAAATGTATTTATAGTTCTTACTGTAATATATGTCCAGTATTGCCATGTTATTCACTGTTAGTTTACAGTTATGTAATCCAATGATTTATTTTTTCTATACATTCATATAGAATAGGGATTTTCTCCATCACTGACCCAAGCAACATACCATGCTGAGCAATGTGTGTGTGTGTGTGTGTGTGCGCGTATTTACCCACGGGCCTTATTATACTGACTTAACATTTTCCCGTTATTAAGAACAACGCTGACGCACTCAGTGCTGCAGAGACAAAACTGTCTGTTTCTCTGTTTGGGTTAATTGTTGTTCATTTGTTTGTTAGTTCCAGAGAAGTGCACAGTTTAATGTATTACTGAATGCATCACTGAATGGAGTTTGTCTAAAAAAAAATACAGTTTGGTGAAGAGTGAAATGTCCACATTGTCCCTTTTTACCCCGAAATGTAGTCTGTCAGTTACGAGACATGTTTAGTTTAAAGGAGGTGTTGTGAACAATTTTTATTTTAGCCTTTTCTTTAAAAAAAGGGTGTTGTTTTGTGGCAGGGGTAATGATTAAATGTGGACTATGTCAGCACTCCTGTTGTAGGAAGAGGCCTGTTTTTGCCATAAACAGAGACTAAATGAAGGTCAGTGCTAAGAAATGTGTGTTCAGAATTGTTAGGGTTCATTCATTCATTCATTCATTCATTCATTCATATAGTTATGATTAAGTTAATATGACAGGTAGGCCTAATGTTTATAGTTTAACTCAGTGTAAGTGGTTTTGGTTTCTGTGCATGGAAAGTTCTGGAATAAAAAGCTCTGATATAAATTACCTAAATACCTGTATATGTGTGTGTATATACAGTGCTGTGCAAAGTCTTAGGCACATGCAGAGAAATGCTGTAAAGATGCCTTCAAAAATAATGAAACTAAATGTTTCTACATTTAAAAATACTATAAAAAGCAGTAAATAGTACTAAATGAAACAAAGTCAATATTTAATATGACAAATCAGTCATCTCCAGTGTCTCAGGTGCAGTGTGTGCAG
>CM075022.1:496484-518445 GCA_037576675.1 Pangasius sanitwongsei
TTTTTTGTCTCTTGCTCTTGTTTCTTCTTTTGGCATTTTGAAGAAGTTCTTACAACCTGGTTACGATCCACCAGTGCAAAGTGTGAACACTTGTAATATTTTCCCTGGTCTTAAGATTTTGTTCAGGAGTGTATATATATATATACAGTGGGGTCCAAAAGTCTGAGACTACATTGAAAATCTGGGATTTATTTTTTTTTTTTTTTTCAAACAGAAGGTTTTAGAATTTTGAAATATTTCAAACAAAGAAAGTAATTGTTCAATATCTTGAATATTTAATAGTCAGGATTCTGCACTATTTCTAGCTCCCTAGTTAAATGTAAGTAAAGGTGTGTTATTGGTCATGTTAACTGCTTTGTACTGAAGGTCAGATTTTCCTCAAGTCTAATCTCTGCTACTGAAGCGTGAGATCAGACGACACGCTGATGGATCCGATCTAAAAGGGATCATCAGGTTTTACACAGACGTGTGGAGTCCAGCTCGAGTCTCACTGTCATTAAAGTGAAAAGGTGACAAACTGAATACTAAGAAACTCTGAAACTCATGTAAATATTTCTCAGATTCTACTTTTCACTCAAGCTGCTGTCGGTAAAATAATGTCATGAAATTTGGTGTATTCAATTAGAAAAGAATGCACAATCGAAGCATTTTCATTAATGCTCTCAGACTTTTTTTGGACCCTACAGTATATATAATATACATATAACTATTAACCTCTAGTGAAATTATAAGAGGTTTCCTGATCCATTCATCATACACACATTTTTCTAATCCGTCTCTAACGTGTGTGTGGCTCGCTTGCTTGCTTGGTTGTGCAGTTCTCCTGTCGACCACAAGATGGCGCCGCACACTGCCAGCAGCAGCAGCATCCTCCATAACCACTGCGCCTTCATTTTCTTTTCTCACCTCCTCATCATCATCCTCCTCATCCTCCTCCTGAATGATGGAGGAAGCAGGCTGCTGGAGCGACGCACTGGAGGAGATGTGAGGAGGCAAAGCGCGACGTCATGACCCGAGATTACAAACACTCACTGACGTCATCGCGTCACTCACCTACATCCTCCACGACAGCCGTCAGGCGGCCAGAGGAAGAGAGAGGAGGAGGAGGAGGAGGAGGACAGCGAAATGGTGCCTGCCTCATCACGTAAGCAGTGCTGTAGCTAATGAAACTCATGCATGGACAGAATGCAGCTATTCTTGTGGACATACTGTGATTGGTGTCCTAACGTGTGACTGCTGCACCTCTCTGTCTCTGTGTCCCTCTCTAAAGACTGTGTAAATCTGCATGAATCAGGGAAAGGTGGATTTTATCTCAGCCTGATCACTTCCTTTGAGAGCAGGCTGTGAGAGTGTTGTGATGAGACGTGATGTGATGGTCTGCGACGCTCCTCTCTCGGGTTCCTCCCGCTGTGACCGTGCCGCCTGGCTTCGCTGAGATGTACGCAGAGACACAGTAAGGTACGAAAGTGTAATAATCCGCTCAGGAGAGAGAAATGAGGAGCCACCGGAGCTGGCTGGTCGTCTCCTGTCTCCCTGTGCTGCTCTGCTGCTGGACCGGAGCGAGCGCCTGGCGGACACGTGACGTCAGTAATAATAATTCTTACAGCCTAATAAAAGTCGCGCCACCGCACGTCAGAAGCAGAGACGGCGAGTTTGAGCCGGAGCGGCAGGAAAGCGGATCCAACTCGAGCAGCAGCAGCGACTGGCTCAAAGAAGGTAGCGTGTGTGCGTACCGCGTCCTGGAGAGAGGCGAAGACGGACGGCTATGTTTCCGACACGCCCGGGTCAACTTCACCTGTCCCGGCAGCACCTGCAGACAGGTGAGATCACCTGGAGGTCACCTGGTCGCCAACCTGCTCTCCAACAGCACTGTGCTGCTCCAGTGGACTTACCCCATGGTGCAGGATAAATCAGGACACGTTCTAGCGAACTCAGAGATCCCGACAGAACCCCCTACAGGGTCTCCACCTGCCCCACCAAAGATGCCCAGAGTGGGGCAGCGGGAGCCTCAGGGGGGCTTCAGGATGAGGTGCTGGTGGAACGGCAGCTACACTCAGTTCGAGTGTGCGAGTGTGCACCTGGCCAGCGGTTGCAGGGACTATTTACTGAGCGAGCTCCACGAAAATGTGCCCTACCGAATCTGCCTGCAGCTGGCGGTTTGGGACGGGCCCGGCGAGTGTGTGGAGTTCAGCGTGTCGCCCACGGGGATGCAGGACATAGTGATCGCCATGATGACGGTGGGCGGAGCCATCTGCGTGATGCTCGTCATCATCTGCCTGCTGGTGGCCTACATCACGGAGAACATCATGAGTCCCAACGTGCAGCACACACTGGCCGCACAGCAGCACTCTCGCCGTTCACACAACACGTACCTCTGAACACACAGGGATACACACACACACACACATACACAAACACACACATCAACAGTTGAGACCATGATTTCTTCAGGTAGGACGTGTTCCTGAATCAGCATTCTTTTTAACCAATCACTGCCCTCTGATCAGCTTCATCAGCTTTTTCCCCCAGTTTTTTGTTTTTTTCTAGCAGTGTACGCTTCCTGGGTTAAAGTTCACCTCGTTGTACTCGACGGTAAATAAACATGACTTCGTCACAACACACACCCTTTTACTTTCAAATGAAGTGGCTTTCTGGTCAGTTTGATTTGCTTTCAGTCAGGTTGCAGTTCGATATTAAAATATGCTCCATCGCTTTGCCTTCGTTGATGAACAGATCAGCAGAGCTACGCACTTCAGGTTTTGTTTTACGAGAAGCTGAGGCGCACACTGATGACATCAGATGGCAGTGAGTGGTTAAATGGAAACATTCCTCACCACGTTCATCTCTCAGTACCTACACGTAATTCTAAAAAAATCCACAAACACCCTCCTACAGACCTCTCATATGAACAGATACACACTTCTGTCATGGCACTCAAACACAACCGTAACAAATGAGGTCCTGGACAAACACTCTAACAGCCTCTTACAGCCCACACACACACAATACTCTGTGAGCTTCTGGCAACACCTACGCCAAAAAGACTGTGGCAAAATACACACATCATAAAACTCGATTTAGTTTAGACATGAGCATTGCTGCATTTTGTGTGTTTCCTTTTATCTTGAAGCAAAAAAAAAAATCTCACTGGAACCTCGGTTCTGATCGGATCCATGTTCACATATCACAGTGTGTGTGTGTGTAAACACACAGATCAGGTAGAAAAGCAAATAAAAACAAGACTTGATTAATACATCTTCACACAAACATCCGCCAATAAGCTGTTGCGCCCCCTATCTGTGACTGTGTGAACTGACGTGTACCACTGAACTGTGCACATTAGCGAAACTAGATTAGCCAGGTAGCCGTAGGAGCGTATGATTACAATAAAAGGTTTAAACTTTTAGATTTTTAGTTAAACATAGGTAACTGAGTGAAGGATGATCGTGTCATGAGTGACATGAGTTTAAAGGAGGAGTTTGTCTGAAAATGCTATTGTGGCTAATGCATCTAGCATCTTTATGGTACACCTGATTAGCCTATATTTTCAACCTAAACATAGTGAAGAAGTTTAAAACGAAGAGTTCCACATGGTTTTAGTTTTATTCCCGTGGAGATACGATCATTAGGTTGAAAGCTGATGGGAAAATGATTGAATGCTAACTGCATCCCATTAGGATTCATTTAGCATTAGCAACATTAGCATTTTAGGCAAAGTGTTCTTACTGCTTTGAGAATGAAAGAAGCACCTGACGTTTTTTTTTTAAATAGTTTTTACCTCTAAGGGAGCAATGCTGTTTCATTTCTGTAGGACTTTACAGTAATACAGTCGGCTAACACACGCCATCGTTGTGGTGGCCACAATAAGATTTTATGCCTTACGAAGTTAATAATATTCAGTTATACTGAGGACACGCAGACTGGTGAAGCAATCTGAATACTGTGCTATTTTTTCCTCTCTGTTATACAAAACCTCTTGTGTCAATAAAAGTCTAATTTAAAATGTGTTTTTGTGTGAAACTTGAAATCATGATATTGAAATATCTCCTCATCAGTGCTGATTGAAGTTATATAGTTTATTGTTGACATTGTTTTTAGACAGAACAGAAATCTCTTTAACAGAAACTTTCTCAGTAATTGTGGATAAAACTATCATTTACACCCAAAAGTTTTTACACCACTTGCATGCTAAGCTATCTAGCTAGCTAACTTAGCTAATGTTATGATGAATATGATGAAAATATCTTGGTTTTCATGATAACATTATATTTGTAGATGTTTAGCTGCTGTTAAATTAATCAGAAGTCAGAAAATAAGTTAGAGAATAAGGGTGAAATGACATGTCCAGGTGTGACTAATCTCAGCTAGTTAGTTAGCATTTAGCTAGCTGGCTATGTAAGTTTGCTAATGTTAGCGATATTGTGGATGGCAGGACGACATGGGGGGCGAGCGGGGAGGGGGGTTCTAATTTGCATAATTATGCATATTAATAGATCCTGGGCATTTTTAATAATAGTGTAGATATCCTTTTTTTCTAGGCTAGAAAAAGCCTAGATTAGCTCAAATTGTATATAAAATGTATTATTCTACATGTGGGGTGTACTTTTCATCTTTTGTAGCAATATTTAATATTAATATTCTGTTATAGTAAATCGTACAACGCAGTAAAAAAACAAACATCCAGTCCCAAAGCCACGCCCATAATGCGCAGCGAAAGCCCCGCCCAGTGCATTACGTCAGCATTAGCGTCAGCCGGTCCGCCATTTTGTTCCAGTTTGTGATTCAGACAAAACCCGGTGTAGTTGTAGTAACTCTGCGCCGCTGAATGTACTCGATAAACACTTAAATTATCGCGTAGTAGTATTTTTGATGGGGGGTTTATTCGCGTAGAATCAATCTGGAATCGTTTTTGTTGAAATTTTGAGTTGTGGATTAGTAAAATTTTTGACGAGAAGTACAATATGCCAAGCCATCCGCTTCGCGTAGCGGTGGTGTGCTCGAGTAACCAGAACCGCAGCATGGAAGCACACAACATCCTCAGGTAACGACGAAAAGAGGAAAAGACAAACTTAAATAAAACTACACGGTCACCAGGATGAGAAGAACGACACTGGCAATCACCGGATGGGTTTTTTTTTTTTTTTAAACAAGGCTTTGTGTTTCCTTCTGACTGCTTTTCACAGGCGACATTTCTCGAACAACTGACAGGACACTGAAACCTCATGACTAGAAAACTAAAATAATACGAACAGCCTCTACCAAGTGAATAAACTTAGAGTATTTCTGTTTTTTTTTTTAGTCTTGAGAGATTTTCTTGGGGGGATTAAAAAAAACACAGGTCTGCTGTGTCATAGAAACCGGAAGCAGATGGAGTTTTCGGTAGGACTCGGAGTCGATTCTTCAATTCCAGTCACTCGGAAATTAAGAATCGACTCCGAGGCTTTTGAGAAAATTGATTCGGTTCAGTGAAAATTAAGAGTGGTTATATAAAAAAGTGAGCATCTGAGGTTTTTGGTGTTTGATAAAAACCCCTGCACAACACAAACATCAACAGTCTAGCAGTGTTTTACACAGAAGGAGACAGGTTTTTTTAGGAATCGACTCCATTCGATTCCCAACACCAGGAACCGAGCAGCCCTAGTCGCATTTCCGGGACTCTAGCTGACAGAATAGGAACTTAGTTGGATGTAGTGACTGCTGCTGGACAGAGAACACTACATATACATTTTAATAAGGGTTAATCTACGTTTAGTGCAGAGGAAATCTCTTACAGTTTAGTCACAGCTTTAAAAGTTTTTTTTTCCTTCTTTTATTTATTTATTTAAATTTAAAACGCTAGTTCTATATACTAGGAGTTCAGTTTGGTGATTTTAGATACTTTTAATAGCAAGTGAAGTGACACTCAAACTGATGGGTAGCCTTTTTTTTAATTTGGTAAAAGATGGGTCAGGTAAGTTGTGGTAATTCAGTAGATGTTTACATGTTTACTCCACATGTTTCTGTGACTTTATCAAGCTGTTTGAACGTCGTGTTTTCCAGCTGTTCACACTTTCTCCATGTTTCTGCAGCAAGCGCGGTTTCGACGTGCGATCTTTCGGCACCGGAAGCCACGTGAAACTCCCAGGACCCGCTCCCGACAAGCCTAATGTGTATGACTTCAAAACCACTTACGAACAGATGTACAGCGATCTGGTCCGAAAGGACAAGGAACTGTATCCCACACACACACACGCACACACACACACGCACACAGTAAACCTTACAGTCCCCTCCCTTCCCCTTTTCTAAATACACAAATACTAGTAGTTCTAAATATTTATCAAGTTTTACTCTTTTACCTGGAGATGCCGGAGGTGTGTATGCATGAGAAGTTTTTTTTTTTTTTTTTTTTTTTTTTTTTTTAAACATGAGGAATGACGAAGATGTAAGAGGACTGACAGTGGTGAGAAGTCACATCAGTAGAGCGTGATGCATATGCAGCTGATACACTCTCACTTCTCCTTCACACTCACACTGATGGAGTTATATTTAATCCACACAGAGGACATGAGTTTCACATGAAGGGTGAAGCAGCAGGGCAGATTTGCGGTACGGTAGGCGTTAAAACCCAGAGTCGCAGTAGAACGTTAGATGCTGTATAACGCTGCAGTGACGGTGCGAGAGAAAACTGCAAAAAAAAATATTTACAGCTTCAGTAGTTTATTAGAACAGTGTAGAAACTCTGCTTTCATTTTCACTTCTGGTGTCTAAATGTGCTGTAGAAGATTTCAGTCTTTTGAAATACATGCTTTTTTGTGACGCAATAAATTTGGTGGTACAACCATCTCGGATTTGTTAAGTCACCACACATCTGCTATACATGTAGAACGTGAACAAAATTCATCTCCTGCTGCTTATGTGCGTGCAAAACAACATGGCTGTGAAACAGTTAGGTGTTAGGAGAAATACCAGTTCATGTTATGATATATATATTTCAGTCCAATAACCTTCTCAACCAGAGACTATAGAGGGATCAGATCATGTAGAATTGGGGTGTTGCTGTAATCCAGTGGTTACTTCTGCATCGCTGGAGATGTTCTGAACTGTGCTGGACTGGAGCGTATTCGTGCACCGCTGGATTAAAGCAATGCCTCGTTTTTAACACCTTGATTTGACTGAAGTGTCTCCAGCAGACTGTTAATACATGAGTATCGCTCGGGGGGGAAATCTGAGCAGGTGGTGTGTCTTCTGAGGGGAGGAAAAAAAAAACTCCTGTGTGATTAGGGTTAGTGGAGCAGACACACTTCAGGACTCAAACTACACACAGCTGAAGGGTGACTTTTAAAAAATAATTTAAATTTAGATGATAAACCAGCTGTTTGCTGGGCTGAGGCAGAGCTAGGGAGAGTAAGAGCTGCTCAAAAGACTGCAAACTCTTGAACTCCCCAGTAGGAGGCGCTAATCCGATTAAATCTAATCTGAAGTCTGGTTCTAGGAGATCTCGCCTGACTTTATCAGCCCAACAAAAAAAAAAAACTATTTTTGTGGTTAGAATCAGAAGTGATCTCAGGACAGGTTGGTCATCTGCATCATGCTGTAGTCTGTGAGTTCAGACAAACAAAATAAACCAAGAAAAGGATTCATTTAGACTAGCCAAAGTCTTAAGCCTGTTCCTAAAGATAAAGATGCACACTGTCAGTGGATATCCACTAAAACTCAGCTTTAGTCTATAATCTAACTACTATTTATCTGCTTGGTGTATACAGGAAACCCGGAGCTTACACAGTTAAACACTGGCCTGATTTCTCCAGTTAGATTTTTGGAACGTTTTTATTTTTTATTACCTCTATGCCAGAATTTCTGACACGCTACCGAGTTCCCTCAGAACACGACGTGTTGGTTAGCAGAGTCATTTGTGTGATGTAGAGTTCAGAGATGAAGGGCAATAACAATTACGATTAACAAGTGACACATTGTGCAGGGTTTATAGAATTAGTTGGATTAATATATTTAGTCCAGCTTGTCTGAGGAGTCTAGAAGCAGGACTAGATTTCAGGGTTAGTCATGAGAGAGTTTAAACTGGGGTTGGTGATTAAATTGTGTTTAAATGTGCAAGAAAAAAATTTGTTGGGTTTGCAGTGGAGCAAATGTTTGGCAAAATGTAGTCAGTTAGGCAGTGTGTAAATGTTGCCCTTATTTTTTAAGATTTAAATTATAGCTGAAAGGCTAATGTAGCTAACAGTTACTGGAGGTTTATGGCCACCAGTTTAGCATGGTACACTAAATGTGCTTTCTGACTCCGAGCGATTGAAAACATGACACAGGTTTAGCAGGATGTTTATTCCTAAATGCAGTTAGATTTTTTTTCAGTGAATGATGGTGCACACAGATGAATGTTCTAGATATTTCCGGAGCAATGACTCACATAATCACTACTTTGCATGATGATTGCTGTCCTGTGCCATGACTACATGTTGTTATAAACTAAAGCTTTAGTGTTTGGCCTGTAGGGGGCGCACGGGTGCCACCATGACACTGCCACTGCGGGTCTGTTGACACTGAGTGTGAAAGCTTGGGGATGAGCTCTGCATGGCTGAACCTCAGTGTTAACCTTTTACACACTCCTCACATCCAGGCAGTGTGTGTTCCAGCTCCATTCGGCAGGATGCTTGAAGTATATATCGATATTGTGATAAATGACCTCGTAATACAGGTTCCTGACACGGTACCGCAGGTAGAGCCCTGACCGAGTCAGAGTAGCTGTCTGGATGTTAAAGCAAGGATATATAGGAACATAATTAAAGCCATTGTTCATCAGAGGTCATCACAGCATGCTTTCATATTGCGATACATATCTCAAACATATGTTTGTTTTTCTTATTGAACATTTCTGTCACATTTTGGTCATTGTGTTGACGCTAGCAGCTTTAATGGAATGATTAATAATTACAGCTTTGATAAAAAAAAAAAAAGACAAATAAAAGATATTGTTAATCAGTAACACTGTTAATTTACTTCTTCATAAATGCTTGTTTATGGAGGTATGAATGCTCAAGATGGCTTATGGCTTATGAATATGGCTTATGAATATGGCTTATGAATGCTCGAGAGGGAGAGAGAGTGAGTTTTTATCACATGCTCATTGTCTCCTTGACCCAGCTTGTCCTCAGATATACACAGAACGGCATCCTGCACATGCTGGAGCGCAACAAGCGCATCAAGACGAGACCTGAGCGTTTCCAGAACTGTAAGGACCAGTTTGACCTGGTCATCACCTGCGAGGAGAGAGTGTACGACCAGGTGCTGGAGGGTGAGACACACACACACACACACACACACACACAGCCTTTAGAGCTGAATGGCAGCAACTCGTGACCCATTTATTCAGAAATGATAATATTTTTTACTTCATAAGTTGCCCTTTAAGTCTCCTAGAGGCTATAAAACGTTCCCAGGACACACACCCTTGATGGCACGCTAGTCCATTGTAGGACACTATGCACACACACACGTTCACACACTCATTCACTCCTAGGAGTAATTTAATTTCGCCCATCTACTGACCCACTGGGGTGTTTGTAGGAGATGGGAGGAAACCGGAGAACCCAGAGAACTCGAGGGGAGAAAAAACAGCAGAAACAAATGAGAAAATATAATTTCCTGTGAGGGTATATATGTGGCTTAGTCAGTGTTTACAGCGTTCTACAATCAAATCTGGCTTGGATTCTAGAAAAGTTCCAGAGGTAAAGAGTGTGTGTGTGTGTGTGTGTGTTTTCATTCCCTGCAGACCTGAACTCCCGTGAACAGGAGACGTTCCAGCCAGTGCACGTCATCAACGTGGACATCCAGGACAACCACGAGGAGGCCACGCTTGGCGCTTTCCTCATCTGTGAGCTGTGTCAGTGTGTGAGTGTGACACTGCTGTAGCTAAAACACACACACACAGAGCCTTTGTAGTAACTAACACTCTCTCTCTCTCTCTCTCTGTCTCACACACTCATATTTCACTTCAGTTTCATTTAGAAAGTGTTATTGGCGCTGCTGCTGTTGTACAGTCTGGCCAAAGCCGTGCAGAGTGTGATATAAATCAAGTTTATAGAAACAGTGTCATAAATCAGTGTTATTATAAAGCAAAAAAAAAAAGAGAAAAACAGATTACTGCCATCACGATAATGCAACATAATCAATAAGTAAATCATACAGAAACCATTTATTTAGTGTTTCTGCAGAGAGACAAATGCACACATTTTCAGAGTCAAAGAAAGGAAGTGTGTGTGTGTGTTGTGGATTGTGTATGGATTGTGTCTCTCCTTCCTCAATTTGAAAAGACATTTAATGTAAAATTGTTGCCTGAATGTGATTAATATTTAAAATAAAAATTAATATTGATAAATGAAAACTCAGTGTGTGTGAGAGAGAGAGAGAGAGAGAGAGAGCGCGTGTGCATTGCCAGTCTCTTTGCATGTGTTTGTGGAGAACGAGGAAGATTTTAGGTATGTGTAGTCAGTGAGTTTTGATTGGACACTCTTCCTCCCTCTCTCCCTCCCTCTCTCTCTCTGTCTCCCTTCCTCTTTCCCTCCCTCTCTCTCTCTGCCTCTCTCCCTCCTTCTCTCTCTCCCTCTCTCTCTCTCTCTCTCTCTCTCTCTCAGATTCAGCACACTGATGATATGGAGAACGATATCGACGAGCTGCTGCAGGAGTTTGAGGAGAAAAGCAGCCGTCCTTTCCTCCACACGGTCTGCTTCTACTGATTTCTGTTGCTCCCCCACACGCACACGCACACACACACACACATCCCATCCCATCCCGAGGCCCAGCTGGACTGGTCACACTGACATCATCACACTGACATCATTCTGATCTCAGAGCTGCAGCATGCACCGCCTGTATTAAAACATCACACACACACACACACACACACACACACATTCTGTTTTATCCCTGATAATGGAGCACTGTTCCCTGCCCTGACTCAGACACACAGTTCTCTCTCTCTCTCTCACACACACACACACACACGCCCGCGCACACACACTCATCTACAGGTATTCATTTCTGAACGCAGGACACATTTTTTATTTTTTTTTCCCCCCTCTGAGAATAATTTTTTTTAATTGCTCTAAATATGCTGAGTAATAATTGTAATATTCAGGTTGTGTAATTTGGAGAGGATCAGCTGTGTGTGTGTGTGTGAGAGCATTGACATGTTTTTACTTGAATACAGATGATGATGATGATGATGAACCAGAAAATGAGTTTCAGATGTAATTTCTGTTTGTGTTTATAGTTATTTAAGCATTATGGAAACTCTTCAGGATATGATCATTGTTTTTCGTTTGTTTTTGTTTTTGTGAACTGTAAGCGAGTGTGATTGTAAGTCCAGAGTGCCTGAACATTTGTGTAAATAGTACACTTAAAAGAAAAAAACATAAAATAAACCTTCCGGTGAAATGCAATGAATACACACCAGTGTCTGTTTATAACTGCTTAATAATGCATTAGATTTTAAGTCTGATTATAACCGTCTCTTACCTGATATTTGCCAAAAGGCATTTATCTTCTGAATTATTACCATTTTTAGTCTTTGATATGGAGGATTGCTTCTTTTACAAATCTGATGAGTGAAATTCACAAAAGGTAAATAAAATGATACAAGGAGTGTGATAGTGTAGGCGTACGCTCACCGAAAAAGCTTCTCTAAGTGTTCACTGGCTAATTAATTTTCCCGTTTATGATGGGAAAATACTGTTCTTGAGCTTTAAATAGAACCTTTCAGGGTTCTTCCAGAGGAACACACGAAGCACAGTTGTAAATTTTAAAAGACTGTACAATTTGACTGATTTGGATTGATTTTTTTTTTTAATAGATTTAATAGGCTCAGAGGAGCAGGAAGAAGTTTCAGTATGAGCGTAAACAGGTTCTGATGCTTCGAGAAGATTTTAAGTCTTGAGCCTTTCAGTGGTTCTCCGTACTGCATCACTAATAGTATTTGTTTTAAGACATGTTCTACTGCCTTAAAGCAGTCCACCTCCACCCTGGACCCCTGGCCTGCTCCTGGACTGGGGTTTCCAATAGAACTTGCACTATATGGCGAAAAGTATGTGCACCTCTGACTGTCACACCCATATGTGCTTGTTGAACGTCTCATTCTAGATTTATTCCCCTCGTGCTTGCTGTTATAATGAGCTCCACTCTTCTGGGAAGCTTTCCACTAGATTTTGGCTGTGGGGATTTGTGTTCATTCAGCTACAAGTGCATTAGTGAGGTCAGGTGCTGATGTTGGGATGTCGAGGAGGTCTGGGGTGCAGTCGGTGTTCAGTGGGGTTGAGGTCAGGGCTCTGTGCAGGACACTCGAGGTCTTCCACTCCAACCTTCACACACCATGCCTTCATGGAGCTCGCTTTGTGCACAGTTTGGGGAAGAACCACATACGGGTGTGATGGTCAGGTGTCCACATACTTTTGGCTGTATAGTGTAAAATCAAATCGGATTAGAAAATGCAATTCTGCTCTGTTGGAATAAACTGTGCATCAGTGTCTGAGGAGTAACCTGAGCATAAAGCTTGGCCGTGAGTGGGTGGTTAAAGTGCATGGCTCTTCTCTGCATCCGTGTCATGTGTCCCGTGCTCAGTGTTCCCAATTAAGCTAATGGGGGTTTGCTGTCACTCATCTCCACACACACACACACACACACACTCACTCACTAACTGGTGCAGAGAGAAAGCCATTTATTCAGTACATTTATACCCAAGCTCAGGTTCAGCTCAGCTTTTGCAGATCCTCAATCTCCAAATCTAACCAACTTTATCCATTACTGAGGGCTTTGGATTTCCTCGAGGGATGATGATGATGATAATGATGATGAAGGAGCTGCCCAGACTTTAATGTGAATGACTGCGTGTGCATCCTGTTGGTCCAATCGCAGGAAGGGAGGAGGATTCAGCCAGCAGCAGCAGAAGCAGCAGCAGCCACCAAACCCGTCTTATAATGAATTAGGATTGGAAATGGAGCTGCTCGTGTTTGCACGCGCTTCATTCGGATGTGATGTGATGTGATGCTTCATTCTGAGATAATTAAGCACCGCGTCGGTCGTGTTGCGATGCTCCTGTGCTCTTCCTGAATCCGATCTCCTAGTAATCTGTTGCAGGGCTGGGAGATCTCCGGGAGCCGCACATGCGTGACACCTGATCGGTAAACGGAAATTCGGTGGCCTCGAGGCTCCGGTCAAGCCTCACGTTTTTGGTGTGTGTGTGTGTGTGTGTGTGTGTGTGTGTGTGTGAACGTATGAAGACTGGTGTGTGAGGTGCAGTGGGGAACTTGTGCCTGATGGACTGTGATGGGAGACGATGATCTTTATGGCCGTCGGCGCAGCTTTGGTGATGGTAAGGAGATCCGCCTCGCGCTCTTCTCAATTTTTAAGGAATGCTTTTTTTTTTTTTTTGGACAACCTTTTTATGTTTTGGTTGAAGCAAATATAACAAGTGAGATTTCCTTTTTATGCAGTTACAGCTAGACTTCACTGGTGAACTGAAAGCATGATGTGGTGTAGCTTCATCAGTGTGCGTCAGTGTTTAGCTGAGTTGTCCTAAGTGTTTATTTCTAATTCTTACCTCATTATTTGGGAAAGAATTACAACAGACTAAGTGTTCACTGACTGGTAAGGTCAAAAGTAGCCTATACATGAAATTACTGTGGATGGTACCAGTTAGAAACCATGAAGAAAGCTTTAGGATTGTAATTGATATAAACAGTTTTGCACTCAGGTCTCCATCAGTGAACAGTGGATAAGTTCAACAAAACAAACTTCAAAACTGTGATGAATTTCCTGGTTACACAATTGCACTGTTTGACCATGTCGTACACAGTTATAGAAGGGAAATGATTTATAATCGCACTATCCGGTGTCACCCAGGTGAGGATGGGTTCCCTTTTGAGTCTGGTTCTTCTCAAGGTTTCTTCCTCATGAAGTCTCAGGGAGTTTTTCCTTGCCACTGTCGTATCTGGCTCGCTCGGCTGGAGATAAATTTATAGGTTTAAAATGTATATCCTGAATTTATATACTTCTGTAAAGCTGTTTTGTGACAATGTCCACTGTCAAAAGCGCTATACAAATAAAACTGACTTGAAATGTAAATTAATTGTTTAATGAGACAAATCATTGTCTATGTTCACCCTTAACCTGTTCTGAACCCAAAGTACAATTAAAACAAGCACGATTATTTCCATTGATTCATAAAAATAGTCTCATGTTTCACCTCTAACATGAATCAAATCAATAAAACTATCCAAAAAAAAAATATTTTCATGGAATACTTTCCCCCAAAATCTCACCCATTTCATTATGTAGGCTGTTTATTAGTCTGAGAAGCTGTATTTTATTTCATGAGAGAGATATTTTCTCACTGGGCTTTAGTATTTGGTCCAAAATTGTTCTTTCTTTCTTTCTTAAATGAAACACAATAAAATCGACTAAAACTTATTTTAGTACACAAGAAGTCTGACTCTGAGCAGTTCTGAAACCGCGTACTATCCTACTAACTAGTACGCCAAAATTAGTAGGGATAAATTCACATATTTACAATATATTTTTTGTGAATCCATTTATTTCTGTAAAGCTGCTTTGTGATAATGTCCATTGTTAAAAGCACTATACAAATAAAATTGAATTGAATTGAATAGTACGCTATTTACGTAACTGCTGTGACGTCATAACTGGTATCGTGCTGCACTAGCATACTACGTAGTGTGGTAGTGTACTGTGCCGTTTATCATGTTAGCCTTGTCATTAGATATGGATTAAAACAATATTTAACATGATAAACTCTCCGTCAGGTCATTTATAATCGCATTAATAATATTTGCCTCGGTTGATTTAATAAACACATTTAAAATGTTTGAACACTAAAAGTGTTCGCCTTTAGTTCAGTTTTTAGGTCACAAATCGCCTCGCGCACCGACCGTTAAAATTTAAACAGATGGGGGAAAAACAGGGACGCTGAGGTGAATTAGCATAGTTAGCAAGTCATTATTATTACTAGTTATTTTGCGTCTTGGATTACTGTTTACCTGTGGATTTATATATTATATATATTTTTTCCTTTACAGGAATTCGCTATATTTGACTAAAGTTTTGCGTATGAGACTTTACTGGAAGCGATCAAACTCTCTTATATTGTTAGGATTTTACTGCAGTATCTGATGGTAACTGTGGTTAATATGTGTCACCATATCACCAATATTTTTACTTTAATGCTTTATGGTAATTATATTTATTACATTTTAAACTAAGATACTGAAACAGCTTTACTTTGGTGTCTCATGGTGACTCAGTAACCTGGTTTCACTGTGGTAGTGTTATAAAATTATATTAAATTTTAAATATATGACAGACATACCACTGTAACCATGTCATAAACATTATCTGCAAACTTTGCTTTTGTTTTGAGCGCCGAATAAAGGGTCTGATTTATAAGACTTTGTCTAGAAAGTAGTATATCAGTGAGATTATGTTGTAGGCTATGATTTATGATGATTTATAAAACTTAAATTCTGTTTTGTGACACAATACAGTAACGTAATGTAATAATATTTATATATTTTCCATGCATCTGTGAAGCAGTAGTCTTTTACAGATGTTTTCCTGCAATTCCAGTCATGCACATAACTGTTTGAGAAGTTTAGCTAGCTATGATTTGAAGGAAAACTGGCACATTTTAACTCCTGAGCTTGAAAATGCAGTCATGTGCCTTTTCCATTTTTACTCACTTTATTTATTAATCCAGATCCATAGGCCCATGAGGTTCATAAGGACCTGGGAAACGTCAGACAAACCCACGCCATGCGATTGGTCTGAGGGATTTAGTGGCGTCGATCATGTGGATTGGTTGTGTCATGTCTCGTTTGTGTACAATGAGGAGCTCAATTTGCTCATCACTGATGTCCTGATTGTGGTCTGACAGGAAATGAAAACACAGCTTCAGTATTAATTAATTAATTATTAATTTTCATTTGAAGTGGCCTTATAGCAGCCAGCCTCAGTGCTGTTAACTTCTTAACCACTTGATCAACAAACCCTGACTCCTACAGTCACATTTTCAGTGAACTAATCATGTGTATATTATGGGATGCTGCTGTTCTTTCAGATAGGTTTGGGATGTCAGTTGAAGTTTAGACACTTAATTTGTAATCCTGTGAATGATGTTGCTTTCAAGATTGCATTATGAAAATGAAAAGATTTATAAATTGGTAAGCTTGGTGAGATCCACTAGACAAATAGCATAACGCTGTATCATAATTTTGAGGATAAATATAATTCGTATTCAAAAAATGGATGGCATAGCTAATAACTTTATCTTCTAAACAGTTTTTAAGCAGCACCACTGTGATGCTAATAGAGCTCAGCTGTGTGTAGCTGTGCGTAGACAAGAGGGGGAAAGTGGAGTGTGAAGCCTGAGCTATAAAATATGTATATATGATGATGTCCTGTGTTGTTGTTTTTTTTTTTTTGTGGTTGTTTTGCAGGTGATAGCGCGCTGTGTGGACATGAACGCGCTGCTCGATCGCTTCCACAATTACATCCTTCCTCATGTGCGGGGGCCGGAGCGGGTGTGTCACTGCACCTGTGGCAGGTAAAAAAAAAAAAAAGAAAGAAAGAAAGGAATCAGTTTGCCTGGTATGTGCCAGGAGAAGTGCCTAGTCCTGTATAGGACAACACATAGAGCATGAAATAAGGGCTCCTATACCCTACATTAGCACCTCATGGACCTGGCTAACTCCTTTATGTCAAGTCTCCACTTGGGGGCGCTCTAATTCAGGTAGCTTTAGTGCGCTTTTGAAATGAAAGAAACCCCACTCCATCGTGATTTGATTTCATTTCAGCTCAAGATCCACCTGAAGAAGGTATCTGTGGCCTGCAAAGCTCCAGATTACTTGCTCAGGTGTGTTCAGAGCTGTTCAGAGTAAACCTGCAGAGTGCCTGAGGAGCGGATTGAGAACCGGCGTTCTGCTGTTTCTAGCTGAGGCTTTAATTGCAGCAGGAGTGAGATCCAGGGTACACAGCCTGCGGTGTGTTGTGGCATTTTCTGCAGCGAGAGAACCGTTTTACTCCCACGCACGTCTCTCTGCCGGCGGCCTAATCCCTGCCTGAAGTGCGGTTCAGGGGAAAACGCAGGAGTGTGTAGGAGTGTGAAGCTGCTACTAACCATAATGCCTTGAAGATCTGAATGTTGTTTGAACAAGAGGGCATGACATAGATATCATAAATAAAACTCGGTCCACTCCCGCTCGTTCTCTCTCATATTTACTGCTGCTGAATCCTGGAATACTTGTTTACCGCAGTGCATTCCTCAGCTCACTGACTGTACTTAAGGCCTTATTACTGTCTAACTGTTCATACAGTTTACTATCCAGCCAGCGGTTCTCAATCTCAATCAAGTGTACTTTGAACGTGAGTTGTGCATCATGGCTGGAGCGGGACATATAGGCGGTCAGATACGAAACTTGTAGAACAAATTTCTAGTAGCTTTCAGTAATTCAGCAAATGTACAAAAAGCTACCAGCATTGGTGTATAAATCGGTTTAAATTACTTATTTGAACTAACTGCAATAAATGGGCAGGATTTGGATTTGTATGAAAAATAAATGAATGTGGCAGTGAAAAAAAGATCTCCACAGGGACAACTCTAAAAGGTCCCTTTTATTGTAGGGATCATAAATAACAGTAATTTCCTTTTTCTTCCTTTCTTAATTTTATTACTTCCTAACCTATGATCAGGGTCATTGTTTCTCGTCTCTGACTTTTCTTCTCTTAAGGTGTGTTTCGTATGGCGTCTTTTCCCCTCAAACCCGTACTTGTCCTCTCCTCCTCTCCTTCAGACACCGGCTGCAGTACGTGATCCCGTACGAGGGTTCGAGCTCGCCAGACCGAGACCTTCCAGCAGGGGGCAGCAGTGTGACTAAGCAGGAAGTGGACCTGGTTCTGGGGCTGCTGCTGGGCTTCTGTATCAGCTGGGTTCTGCTCTGGCTGGACAGAACCCTGCACCGGGTTCTGCGGGCTTGGAGAACCCACCCACAGAAAGGTGAGGTCGGAGAAAAAACGTCTAAATTTCACCCGATTGAGATCCGATCACGCTGTAAGGCACACGACCTGCAGAACCGCCCCGGCCGAAACACGATATGCGTGAAAGGATCCACAAAATGACACCCTCGTTTTCTTAGGGTTAAAAATGCAAAGACTCGGACCATGTCTTTCTGCTGCACACATTATTTTTCAGCAGCTCTACGGTTAATGATAGTAGCGGAGTAGAATTTGTGTCATGTCTCTCATCTCCTGCGCTGTCCTCTTTTCCTCTCTCCGTCTCTCGTCTCCCCCATCAGCCCTGGTGTCTGTAAAATCCCTCAGCTTGTCCACTAACATTATGGATGAGATGCGTCAGGGCTGCAGCACTGTCTCGTCCTGTCAGTGTCTCATCCCTCTGTCTTCTTTTCCGTCATCATTCTATCCGTCCCTCTGTTTGCGACCTCGCCGCAGGAAGTCAGCCTCAGCGGCACGTGGGTTCTCTGACACAGATCCAACTCATGAACAATATGGGTTAAATAAATGGGTTAAAACTGTGTGAGGACGCGTTCTGGTTAAGAAACATTTCTTTAGTTGGATAACTCTTATGAATGTGAGTTTTTAACATCCTTAACTAGCCAAAGAGCTTATTTGGGTTGAAGTTAATTATTATTTTTAGCCTTGCCGACTAGCCGTTTTTTTGTTGTTGGCTTACAAAATGTCCTCGCTCTTAAGTACGGTTTGGATTGGATGAGACTTCTGAACTGGTCTGTTACTTGAGGAGGTCTGCAGAAATGATGATTACTGTGATTAGATATGTGAATAACTATTATTACATCCTTTTAAACTTTGCATATATTTTGATTAAACTCAGACTCGGTTTCAGTTTGGCTTCAGCGGAAGATGTCGGAAAAATCGGAAAAGAGCCAGCGCTTCCTGAGGTGTCTCTGTATTCAAGAAAAAGCTCAAAACCTCTTTCCCCACAGGATATAATGCAATCTTTACCAATCGTTTGTCAGTTTGATGGGATATATATTACCTTGAGTTATTTCTACACGTCCTTTTATTGTCCTTTTATAGTCGTGATCTTTCCAGACGCAGGAATGCACATTCCATAAAAATGACTGACACGATGGATTCAGACGGGACGGATTATGAATACAATACCCCACATCCTGTTGTAAAACTAATACCATCTGAATAGGGCCTCATGATAATACTGGAGGTTTTCTTCAAAAAAAGAAGAAAGTTTTGGAAACGTGAACGTACAAGAACACAAGGCCTGAGCTACAGGTGCACTTGAGTGCCGTGGTTCCCAGTGCTGCTCCTGCAGAAGCCCTGACCCGAACGCTCTGTCATTTTCCCTGCTCTAACTAAAACAACTAACGGGACCTTCTTTAGTGAAACGTGCAAAGGTACAGAATGCGAAGTAGCGGAATGTTATTTCCACTCGTTATTAATGTGAAAATGATTTTTAAAAAAATGATCAGGGTTGAAGTTTGTGGATTACAGGTTTCATCTCTGAAGCTCATCCTCTGATCTTATTTCTCCACCCATCTGCAACACCCTCACACACACACACACACACACACTTTAACACCTCCCCTCCCCTTCCCTCTCTGTACAGACGTGTGGAGGTCGTGGAAGTGGGTGACCAGAATGTGTAACGTACAGGAGCTTCGCAGGCGGCTGCAGCAGCGCAGGAACAACAGCGGAGGGGACAACAACGTGGTACACGTCAAACACAAACACTACCACAACGGGCACCTGAGCCCACGCAGACTCTAATCCACACACACACACACACACTCTCACACTGCAGCAGGCATCTGGGCCTAGAAGCACTCTGACAATGATCTCAAAGCAGCTCTCTCGCTCTCTCTCTCTCTCACACACACACACTACTAATTGATGCTTCCCCTGAACTCACACTGACTTGATTCTCCAAGGATGTGACTGTATTTAGCGCACAGCAGGACTGAAGTCCCCGAACTCTTGTGTGTGTGTTTTTCTTTTTAAATAAACGTGTCCGTAAAAGGTCCAGCGACTCGACTGCGCAGGGATCGGACCTGATTTGCACTTTCTTTCCTGCCTGAGGTAATCCATTTTTTGATGATTAGACATTTATTTTGCTTGCCGATGTCTGTTTTTACGAGTTTTTGTGCGGACGTGCTAGTTTTGTACAGTGCCCGGGGTGAACATACGGATATTACATATGCGTTTGCATTTTTTTAGGGGGTGATTTTTTTGTGTATCAGGGATAAGTTTTTTGTGTCTATTTTAGGAAAAAAGAAAAAAAAAAACAGCATGCCCACACAACTTTAGTACTGTGGTGCAGTTTTATTCGTAACGTGAGGGGTGTGTGTGTGTGTGTGTGTGTGTGGAGGGGGGGTATATATTTTTGTGCATCAGCATGGGTGGGGTAGATCTGTTGCTGTAAATGGATTTGTCGTATACAGACACGGAGCCGTCTAACGAGTCCTGTTTGTATTTTTTAGTAAAAATCGTGTGTGGTGTTGTGGGATAATAATAATGTCTGCATCTTCAACGCTGTTAAAGGATGACACTAGTTTAAGCTGCGGGGAGCGAGGACACATCTCCTCCTCCTCCTCTTCCTCTTCTTCAAACGTTCTCGTGCAGATGTGTGTGTGTGTGTGTGTGTGTGTGTGTTCGATTAAACGGCGAAGTCAAACCATGAACTCGCTCGTCTCTTTCTGATCACTCAAGTTCACTCACACTCCATTCACAAGTGCACACAATTCACCACTGCATCCTCTTTTTTTTTTTTTTTACGAAATCTGGATTACTTTATCTTGTCAGTTGTAAAACATTATCCAACATATCAGACATGTTTTCCTTCCAGGCTTTTGACTTATTTAACAGAAATCACATCGAGACATCTTACACAAACTCTCGTTACACATAACACATCAGACGTTAATTAGGACATTATTGTGTGATTTTTTTTTTTCTTTCGTTCCTTAATCCCGCTATCTGTCCATCATTAAACACCTTGACACACACACACACGGTCCAAAATGGCTCCCTATTTTTCCAAGAGATTACATTTGAACTGTAAACAGCTTCTCTGTGGATTTTCGACTGCCACGTGTTCATTTACTCACCGAGATGCGATTTGGAAAGATGTACGCGTGGTCTGGTGGATCAGTTTCACCCTTACGGTGCAGTAAATTTCACACAGGGAGCCATTGTGGGCGCGTACACACACACACACACACACACACACATTTATTATTTTTTTAAACAAATATCCGTAGAGATGCTCTGAGCTTTGTCTCCTAACTAAACGGAAATGCTGAACATTGTTCCCCTGTGCGTCAGCAGGGGATCTATCTTTCATATCAAGACTCAGTGAATCTGACCCAGGATCAGCTCTTGATGAAACTTAAACCGGTGTGCCATCTTTAGGGGGGACGTCCTTCTTTTCTCTGTGTTTAACTCCCCCGTCCCCTTCCAATGGAACGGTCCCTTTGTCTGCAGCACTGCTACCCCCCTTCTCTGCTGGTGGAATGGTAGAGTCCAGACCCTCCTTTAAGGGACACAGAACCTCTTGTGCCTGCGGCGGCGAACCCTGAGGCAGGATGAAGCCCGATTTGCCGCCTTTGCCCCCCTGGTGATCTGCAGGGGCGACGCGGCCCTCGTTATCCAGAACGCCGTCCCCGTGCAGCCAGTCCATCTTCTGCATGTGCTGTCGGACAGCGTCGTCCACACGGGCGTCGATCATGGCCTCGGTCAGAACGCCGTCCTCGGAGGAGTACGCAGCAGCCTGGGAGAGAGAACGAGAGAATGAGACACGTTGCTGCCCCCTGCTGGTGGCCACGCTCACTGCAACACACACACAGCCACACACACAGCCACACACACAGCCACACACACAGCCACACACACAGCCACACACACAGCCACA